>JAACNH010000012.1:1366860-1725297 GCA_019447015.1 Hymenochirus boettgeri | reverse complement strand
AGTTCTTAGGTAAATTTGTCATAGTATATCTTGATGATATTCTAATTAATTTTCCTCCTCTCTAGAACAACACCATACTCATGTGAAACTGGTTCTGGCTAAACTTAGAGAAAATCATCTATTTGCCAAGTTGGAAAAATGCTCCTTCGAACTCCAACAACCCCGTTCCTGGCTTCACATCCGTCCTAAAATCTTTCTATGGATCCCAAAATGATCTCAACGACCCTTGATTGGAGCTCCCACCAATCTTAGGCCCTGCAAAGATTTTGGGGATTGGACAATTTTTTTATGGAGGTTATAAGGAATTTTTCTACCTTAGTAGCCCCACTAACCAATGTACTAAAAAGGGTGGCCTTCATTCTCCATGGTCCCAACAGGCTCAACATCCTTCCTTAAGTTAAAAAGAGGCCTTTTTGTAATGCTCCTGACTTGATATCCCATTGTTAACTTCCTTTATAGTTGAGGTGGATCCCCTCAATATTCTGGTATCACGAACAACTTCAGTCCAAGTCCCTATTTGTCCCAAACATTCCAAGCAGAGGTCACGATGACATCGGTACGCCGGAGCTCCTGGCTATTAAAATGGCTTTGAGGGTGGAGAGATTGCTAGAGGGGGCACTTCCTCCTCCAGTCACCATGTACACTGACAACAAAGAATCTCGAATATATAGAATGCTAAGAGATCGAATTTGTCTGGACGGATGCCCGTTGGACCCTTTTTTCCTCAAGGTTCCATTTTAGAATACTTATAGACCTGCCCACAAAAATGTAAGGCTGAGCACTGTCACTCCACATTTTTCCTGATTTCCTCTTGATTCTGAAACGTGCCTGAACCTATTCTTCCTTCTCACGTCTCTTGAATGCCTTGTCTACAGTTTGTTGCCTGAAACTTCTAATCTTCTTAACTCTTTTCAGTCTGTGTTCCGACCTGGTAAAACCTACTACACTGTTGTTTTTCTTCCTCTCAGTCCCTCGTTTACAGTGATCCAACACATTCACACAATTCACCAGAAGAGAAAAAGACCTTAGAAACCCTGTCCTCATGAGTTCCGTGAAGTTGACCCCCCTACAATCAGCACAAATAACAATTCTATTGTTTTTGGTTTGTGCTACGTTTGTGCAACAAAAATTAAGATTTGTCCTGCTTTCACTTAGAAGATAATAGCAATTTTAATAAATGTCAAAAGGTCAACCATCCCCCCTACAACAGAGTATGGACATGAAACTGGTATCTTTGGTTAGTGCTACTTTTTTCCTTTTTTGTGCTGCAAAAATGAATGTTCTATCTTGAGTCGTTTTTGAGAAATTAATGTCAAAAGGTCAGCCAACCTCATGAATGTTCTATCTTGAGTCATTTTTGAGAAATTAATGTCAAAAGGTCAGCCAGCCTCCCTACAATAGAATCTGGATACGAAACCAGGCTGGTTGTTTAGTGCTACATTTGTGCTGTTTTGTGCTGCAAAAATAAAGATTTGTGCCACTTTCGTTTGGAAGAAAATAGCGTTTTTTCAAAGATCAAAAGGTCAGCCAGCCCCCCTACAATGGAATCTGGGTACGAAACCAGGCTGGTTGGTTAGTGCTGTTTAATGCTGTTTAATGCTGCAAAATGTGCTTTTTAATGCTGCAAAATTAAGATTTGTGCCACTTTTGTTTGGAAGATAATAGTGTTTTTTACAAAGGTCAAAAGGTAAGCCAGCCCCCTACAATGGAATCTGGATACAAAATCAGGCTGGTTGTTTAGTGCTACATTTGTGCCATCTTGTGCTGCAAAAATTAAGATTTGTGCCGCTTTCGTTTGGAAGATAATAGCATTCCTTTTACAAAGGTCAAAATGTCAGCAGCCCACCTAAAATAAAATTTGGGTACAAAACCAGGCTGGTTTGTTAGTGCCACATTTGTGCTTTTTTTATTACATACAGGGTATAGCAGGGGGAACCTTGATGGAGATTGAGATAATGTCCTTTAACTTCCAAACGAAAAGCAGCACTTTGTGACCTATTTACAAATACTATAGTAAGCTATCAGTAACTGACTACTTACTACGTATATAGCAGGTCCTGAACTGTGATGAAACAGTTGATGAAAGTTCAGGAAAAAAAATCTCCTCATGGTAATGGCCGGGGGTGACCGAGGGTTACAAAGACTGATCAGGAACTCTCGGAGCTACGCAGACTGCCTGGCACGGTGCACGTAGAAGCAGGTCCCACTGGATCAACAGCTATGAAAAGGTCAGTACCTGGCACAGAGGAAATGAACTCGTTGATCCACTCACAAATACTTTGATAAGCTGTAAGTGTGACAGCTGATAGCTGTACTGAATTGTGATTAAAACAAAGCTGATCACAGTCAGAACCTCCAATTGACCACCCACCAGGGAGTTTCAATTGTAAATGGATCTCTTTGATCCATTTCACAATATCTAGTAAAGGGACAGACCTGGCCATCAGAAGAGTCCTTGGAGTAATAGGAACTCCATTACTGCTTTGTTTGACCAGCTCTGTGGGAGGGAACAGCTCCTGGCACTTCGTGTGTGTAAATCCCAGCAACCTCCATTTATCCTTGATCCCCCCCTCGATGAAGAAGTCTAGGGGGGCACTTGAATGGTGACCCACAATCACTCTTAGCACACTCGTGATTTTTGTTAAAAAATAGACAGTTTTTTAAAATGTTTTTTCCCTGTCTCCTTTCCCTTTTCTCCAGAGGCCCCTCCTGAGACAAATGTCTCATTCTGCCTCATTAAAGAAGCAGGCCTGCTGGCCCCTTCTGCAGTTTCCATGCATGGAAAAGGCACAGAAGCAAGGCAGAAGAAAGGCAGGGAATAAGTACATTTGGGAGCACATTTCAAAGCTATAAAACTTGCAAGGTCAAGGTTTTTGCAGTCATTCAGGCTGCAGGAGTGGGTGGACATATCCTTTAAAAGTTAGCTGTAATTGCTTGTTTCTGCAAGATTTGTCTGCTTCCTACCTCCCTTTCCCTTAACTGTATGCATGTACAGGCTATAGTATAGGGGAGCAAAGAAGTTGTCTGAGAATAGACCCAAAAATTTAAAGACTTGTCGTTGCATAATTATTATTATATTAAATAATAACAAACTTGGAATAACGACAATTAATAATAACAAACTTGGAATACAGGAATAAATGCTCCCTTTCCAAGTCGAAATCAGATCAGAAAAAGTCTTTCTTTAGCAAAAGAAAAAAAAATCTCTATTTGTAAATGGATCCCTTTGTGACCTATTTACAAATACTATAGTAAGCTATCAGTAACTGACTACTTACTACGTATATAGCAGGTCCTAAACTGTGATCAAACAGCTGATGAAAGTTCAGTACCTTCACAGGAGAATGAATCTCTTTGGTCCATTCACAAATACTTTGATAAGCTGTAAGTGTGACAGCTATAGCAGGTACTGAATTGTGATTAAACAGCTGATCACAGTTCAGAACCTCCAATTGACCACCCACCAGGGTAGTTCAAATTGTAAATGGATCTCTTTGATACATTCACAAATCAGGGTAGTTCAAATTGTAAATGGATCTCTTTGATACATTCACAAATGCTTTAGTATATAGGGACAGACCCTGGCATCAGAAGAAGTCCTCTGACGTAATAGGAACTCCATTACTGCTACAGCTCTGTAGGGGAACAGGCTCCTGGCACTTCAGGTGTTAAATACCAGCAATCCTCGGGGAACAGGCTCCTGGCACTTCAGGTGTTAAATACCAGCAATCCTCCCATTAATCCCTTGATCCCCTCGATGAAGAAGTCTAGGGGGGCACAATCACCGTCTTAGCACACTCGTGATTTTGTTAAAAAATAGACAGTTTTTTAAAATTTTTTTTCCCTGTCTCCCTTTCCTCTTCTCCACAGGCCCCCTGAGAAAATGTCTCATTCTGCCTCATTAAAGCAGGCCTGCTGGCCCCTTCTGCAGTTTCCATGCATGAAAAGGCACACGAAGCAAGGCAGAAGAAAGGCAGGAATAAATACATTTGGAGCACATTTCAAAGCTATAAAACTTGCAAGGTCAAGGTTTTTGCAGTCATTCAGGCTGCAGGAGTGGGTGGACATACCTTTAAAAGTTAGCTGTATTTTGCTTGTTTCTGCAAGATTTGTCTGCTTCCTACCTCCCTTTCCCTTAAACTGTATGCATGTACAGGCTATAGTATAGGGGAGCAAAGATAGAAGTTGTCTGAGAATAGACCCAAAAATTTAAAGACTTGTCGTTGCGGCTAACTTTTAACCCCTTCATGGGAAGTAAGACATGGCTCCTTAACCTCCCATTATTTATTATAAAAAAGGGTATGTTCACTTTTGGAGTTGTAAGAACCTTTATTTTAGTTCATTTTAAAAATAGGTTCATTTTATAAGAATGATCTGTATGCATATTAAAAAGAAATCTATTTGTAGTGATTGTCATGCAAGTGTCATGCAAGGGCTGTGCCATATATTTTTATCAAATTATATTTTTCAGGAGATGTACAAGATTGTGGGTTAATGTTTTTTTTTTTTCAGTTGTGTCTTTTAATGCAAAAATCAGGCTTGCATGACAGAATGACACTGTTACATGGCTAATGGTTTATAGGTTATGACACTGTTACATGGCTAATGGTTTATAGGTTCCAAAAACAGAGAGAGATTCAATAAAAGTTCTTCAAAAAGTTCAAAATGGTGCACAGAGAGAGATTCAATAAAAGTTCTTCAAAAAGTTCAAAATGGTGCCAATTTTACCCCAACAAATCGGAAAATTTTACCCCAACAAATCGGAAATTTCTTAACATTTAAAAACTAACATCTGATTGGTTGGGGCAAAATTAGCACCATTTGTAACGATAAGAAGTGTTATTGAATATCTCTGATAGTTTGTAAAGGAATATCTGTTGTATTCAATTAGATCAACTGGACTTGAAGTTTAGTTCTTGAAGACGTTTCACTAGTCATCCGACTGGATCTCTCAATTCAGAAATTGAGAAATGAGAACCTTGAATGAGAAGCATCACAAGCATATTTGTAAAGGAATATTTAGAGCTCACATCTCTGTGTGCATCCATGGATATGGCATACTGTTTAATTCAAGGCCATGGTCTGACTGGACTTAAGGGTTACAAGGAAACTCTAGAGAAAACGGTTCAAATAAAAGTATTAAGGCAAAGGGACAATAAGACATAAGGGGTCAGTAGGTAGGAAACAGATACTTGAAGATGAATGAAATGTTCAGTTGGGCCCCAGTGTGTGATATATCCTGTTTTTTTACTTTTTTCTAACATTGAATTAGGAAGCAGACAAAACTTGCAGAAACAAGCCATTACAGCTAACTTTTAAAGGGTATGTCCACCCACAAAAACAATCTTTCTCCTGCAGCCTAAATGACCTTGTAAGGTTTATAGCTTTGAAATGTGCTCCGAAATGTACTCATGGTATAGCAGAATCATGGCTTAATGATTCACACGACTGGACAGTAAAATCTGTTTATAAATGACTTAGAAGGGGGCATTGAGAGCAAGGTCTCGGTGTTTGCTGATGACACTAAATTATGCAGAGCTTTGGAAACTTCCAATGATGTGCAAGTGCTGCAAGCAGACCTAGATAGATTAGCAAAATGGGCAGTAGAATGGCAGATGAGATTCAATGTTGATAAATGTAAGGTGATGCATTTGGGATTTAATAATCCCTGTGCCATCTACACCATAAATAACTCTGTGTTAAGTGCATCTGTAATGGAAAAAGATTTGGGGGTTCTGGTAGATAACAGACTTAGCTATAGCAAACAATGCCAGGTAGCAACGACTAGAGCTAGCAAGATAAAAAGGGGAATAGATTCAAGAGAGAAAAATATTATTCTCCATCTTTACAAAGCACTGGTAAGGCCTCATTTGGAATATGCGGTGCAGTTTTGGAATCCCATATACAAAAGGGACATCTTGGAAATTGAGGCAGTTCAGAGAAGGGCAACTAAATTAATAAGGGAAATGGAGGGGCTTGAATATTCAGGCAGATTAGACAAGTTAGGGCTGTTTACATTGGAGAAGCGACGTTTGCGTGGGGACATGATAACCTTATACAAATATATTAATGGCCCATACAATGAACTCTCTGGTGCATTGTTTACTAACAGGTCATATCAGAGGACTCGTGGACATCCTTTAAGGTTGGAAGAAAAGAAGTTTCATCTTCAGGTTAGGAGAGGTTTCTTTACAGTGAGAACGGTGAAACTGTGGAACTGTCTTCCAGCAGATGTGGTAATGGCAAGTTCATTGAATAGCTTTAAAAAAGGCCTGGATAAGTTTCTAAAACTAAAAAATATTGAGAATTACTGGTATTAATACATATAGATCTGGTTGATCCAGGGATACTTTCCGATTGCCGTTTGGAGTCAGGAAGGAATTTTTTCCCCCCTTTTTAGCTGGGTTTTTTTGCCTTCCACTGGATCAACTGTTAGGTAGGGTTAAAAAAAAAAAAAGAAAAAAAAAAGGGGGGTCAATAGGTTGGACTTGATGGACGTATGTCTTTATTCAACCTTAATTACTATGTTACTATGTGTAGATTCAAGAAATATATGGTTTGTGGGGGTTGTTTTGTGGGGAAAAACTGCAGACTGTTCAAATTCAGATTTGGCTAAAAAAATTTTGCTGTTTCTTAGCCATTGTGTATTGTCTCACTTCGTGGCCATTCGCTTCCATGTCCGCGTGTGTAACCACGCATATGGCATACCATATGATGCAGGACATTTGGGAGATTGATATTTAGTAACTTTTTTTTACATTCCATGAGGTTTTGGCATGATTTCTACCTTTTGAATTTTTTTTTGTTCATTTTTTCAGACAAATGCGAACTTCTACGAAGAACTGCGCCCACACCATTGATGGTATGAATGAACAAACTACAGCATTACATAGCTGAAGGTGTGTAGATTTCAAGAATATATATAGTTTGTGTGGGGTATTTCTGAGTTACGGGGGTGTTCTGTGGAAAAAACTGCATAATTGGCATAATTTCTACCTTTTTGAATGTTGTTTGATGTTAATTTAAAAAAAAAAAAATCTGGTAAAAGTGCAAACTTATACGAAGAACTGCGCCCACTGTCAGTAGTGGTTATACATTTCAATTTGGTGCAATATTCTTGAAGGTGCAGTTTTAGTTTGGGGGGGGTCTCCTGTACAGGAAAAGTGGGGTACCTACATATATCTGGCATAGTTGTACTCGGGAGTATCAGAGCTTTTAGAAACAGTAAGATTTTTGTGTGTAACCTTAAGATAACTAAGTAAAAATGGGAAAAATCCATGAAAATTTGCAAATTTTTATTTATTTATTTTTTACATATTTTACCCATAATTCCAGTAACATTTCCAGAAAAGTTACAAAATTCTGTTACCATGTTAAAGTACACTTTGTGCTGAAAAAAACAATGTATAATATTCCTGATTTACTGCAAGGTTTCCTACTGTAAAATTAATCTAAAGCGATTAAGGGCAAAATCCTGAAAATTCTTCTGGCAGTTAACGCGCAAAAAAAAAATGAAATTCTCCTGGCAGTGAAAGGGTTAACGGGCCATACAATAAACTATCTGGGGCATTGTTTACCAATAGAACATGTCCAAGGACACAAGACATCCCTTAAGACTTGAAGAAAAAAGGTTTATGCTTCAAGTTCCGAAGGGGTTTTTCACTGTGAGAACAGTAAAGCTATGGAACGGTCTTCCAGTGGACATTGTGATGGCAGGTTCATTAGTCAGTTTAAAAAAAAGCTGGATGAGTTTCTGCAAACAAGGAATGTTGCAAGTTACTGGTATTGATACATAAAGTAGAGTTTATCAGGGTAAATTTCGGATTTTTACCCCCTTCATAAATTTAGTGGTTTTTCTTTTGCCTTCCTCTGGATCAACAGTTAGGCAGGAAATGAGGATATTGCTAGATGAGTTGGACTGGATGGACATATGTCTTTAGTCAACCTCAAATACTATACCATTCTAAACAAATTGCCCTTGTACAACTGCTGCCCGATACACACAATATTCTATAACACTATTGCTTATGATGTAGGAAGATCTGATAACATGTTTTAAATACTGTTTTTAAAAAAAAGATACTGAATAGAAGTGTACTGTTTTAAAAGGGTCACTATACTATTTGAGAAAAGTAAAATGGTATTACTTGCATATTTATCTGGGCTTGCGTTGTCCTTAAATTATTAATGTTTAGCTTTTTATTCCCCCACCCTGCGTTACTCACTGCTTTCTTGTAGCTTCTGCAACACTTATGTAAAGCCTCAAACAACACTGCTCTGCTTACTCATCTCCTCCTCCTCCCTCCCCCTGCCTTTTTTTCTCTGCTTATTCTCTTAATTATTGCAGAAAGTAGGCTGGCAGACAGCCAAAGATCCTAGTAAGGACACTTTACGCGTTACGCAATCGCACTGAATTATGTGTGTGATTTTCGTGCGATTCTGTTTGTGCTGCCGTGCAGTGTAGCTTAATTCTGATGTAAAGATTGAAATAGAAAGGAATAGAATTTAAAATCTTTAGGTCAGAAAGAGCAGAACAGGCCTTTAAGAATTTTAAAAAAACTGTTACAAGAATTGTAAGAAAGCAATTAAGGGGGGGGCGGAGCTTGGGACTAGATGGAGTAGGACGCATCTCTGAACTGCTCCGGCACCAAAACATATTCGTGGTTAATACTAGCAACCCTAACCGAAAAAAAACAACCAAAACCCGATGCAAATACCTCCAGAACCCCGATGACGAAACCAAGGGGGAATAAGTCGACTGGTACCAACAAAAAACTAGAACAATACGCGTGGCACGTATCCACCAAAAACCAGGCCGCCATGACACCCTCCCCACAGAAGAGGACGCAGGTTACAGGCCCCACACGAGACCCACCGGACAGCGATCCGATAGAAACCACACCGGCTACCAAAGAGCCCTCGCTCGCTGAGCTGCAGCAACATCTCCTGGGAGCCATCCAGGACTCGCATAAGTCTCTGGCAGGCATGATAGAAGAAACAAGATCGGACATATCTCTCCTCAGGCACGATATGCAGAAAGTCAGACAGCGAGTGACGGAGGCAGAGTCCCGTATCTCTACTGTTGAAGACACGGTGCGCTCTCCCGCCTGCAGCAGGAGCTACTGGCCACAAGAGGCAAACTAGATGACCTCGAAAACAGGTCCCGCCGGCAAAATCTCAGGTTCTTGGGGTTCGCAGAGGGGTGCGGAAGGCCAGCTACCCGCCCAATTCCTAGAAGCCTGGATCAGAGACAAGTTCGGAACAGAGGGCCTATCCACACAGTTCATGATTGAAAGAGCACATTGGATCCCCGCTAGGATTCCGGCCCCTGGAGCCCCACCTAGGCCCCTTATTGCCAGGCTCCTCAATGCCCATGATAGAGACTGGATCCTGAAGCAGGCAAGAACAGCAGGGAACCTAAACCACGAAAACTCGAGTATTAAAATCTTCGTGGAACCTTCGTGGAAGTTAAGAGACGTCTGGCATCGGCAGGCCTTACCTACTCCATGATGTATCCGGCGCGCCTGAGGGTTGTGGCAGAGGACCGTGTCAGAATATTCAACAACCCGGTGGACGTCTGCACCTGGCTCGACACCCGCTGATCCGGATGGGTAATGTAGTCCTCTGGCTCCCCCCCCCCCACTCTGTTTTGTCCGCTGAGCTGAAGCAATGCTCAGATACACACCCACTTTACAGCTAACCTGACCAATTGGTTGACACCTAGCAGAGTGTATGCAGACGCTCAATATATTACCAGGTGCCAGCCCCATTCCTAACTGCCCTTACCCCCTTCCCCCCTGCCCAGGCTGAAAGACAAAACCTTCAGAGCTCTACCACCACTGACTGGCGAACGTAGGAGAACTATTAAAACATTGCCTTCACATGCCCGGATGGCACAGATGGACCGCCACCTCGACCCCAATGGGAGAATGAAACCCTAAATACCCCCCCCCCCATGCAACTGGTGCCCAGCATTCAGCGAAAGCTTATATTGGTTTATATGCAGTACTGCTAATTTATATATGTTTAAAATATCCTTGGTATACGATTGAGGAAATAGATCGGGGGCCAGGTGTGAGCGTGCCGCCCCCCATGCTGGAGGGGTGTGTGGGTAAACGGACCGGGCTTGACCCAGTGGTTCTTCTTGGGGGGGTGGCCGCCGAGCCAACACCTAAATGTAGCTAACCGTTCTGTCAATTCTATAAGTGATCTCGAATGCACGATCTAGTGAACAGCTGGTTCAGCTGTAAATACTACTGAACGCTCAATTTACTCCAAATGCCATTTGTGTGTTGAGACGGTGAATGCAACTGTGATAACACGCCATGCCTTAATGCCCATGGAAATGTGGTTTGTTTCCCCCCCCCCCCCCCCCTTCGAGTGACTAGTGACTGTATATACTGTATAATGATAAAGCACTTGCTTACCAGCTGAAGTGAACTCAGGCAGAATGATGCCTGCCAGGGCACACTTGTCTGACTTCAGATGCCCAGAGGTGTGCCTCAAAATGTTGGTGTGTGGATTTTTTCACCAAACTTATATGTATTGTACTATATATATATATATATGTTATGACAACGTTTTTGTAAATTCCCTTGTGGCAGGAACTTTTATTTTGGTGATAAAAGAAGTACACATATATACTTGTGATAGAATATGAAACATAAAAGGATCATACAATTATTATAGTTGGGCACTACATGTGTCCAACAATTCATTCCACCTGCCCCAGACTTGGTCATATTTAAGGGGGCATCTGCTGTGGGCATATACAAGTTCGCTATATGACAGTTTTATGTTAACTGCTTGTTTCCAGTCCTATAGAGGGCAGACAAAGCCTGTACTAGAGGCAATGTTAATTTTATAAGTGATCCCAAATGCATGATATAGTGAACAACTGGTTCAGCTGTAAATATTACTGAATGCTCAATTTACTCCAAATGCCATTTATGTGTTGAGACGGTGAATGCAACTGTGATAACATGCTATGCCTTAATGCCCATGAAAATAGCCAAGCTGGACTAGTTACCTGCTAACCCACTCTATGAGAGCCACCCCCTCCCTCTGCAGAACTATACGCATACACTCATCACTCCATATATATCCAATACCCCCCTTCATATATAATCCCTCTATACAGTATAGGATAACACCCTCTGACTACGGGCTCAAGAAATTAACTACAATCGAACTATCATACATAAACCAAGCAGTAAAACTGGTCCAGAACTCAATATAGGGACTTTAACCCCCAACCTATTGGTGCCGGGCGCACAGACCAGACTCGTCCGACCCCAACCTCCGCAGAAACAGCACTTAGTGCACCCCCGAGTTTACCAGGTCCTCCTGGTTGTTTATTATTAATGTGTTTGATTTATATTTCAGGACCAATGTTTTTTGGCCCGCTGTTAAGACCTCCCTTTTCCCTCTTTCCTTCTCTGTCCCTTCGTACCCCCTCCCCCCCTCCTTCATATCCCTTGGAATTACAAGTATAGAATAAAGTGCCCCTATAAAAGGAAAACAGTTGTCTGTTTAATGTGGAAGCTGAGCACGGGTGTCGCGACAAACACCGGGGTTGGCTGTCGGCCGTCCATTGACCATGTACCTCAGAATCTTACCACTCTAACATAATATGTCTAAACCACTGACTATCCTTACCTGGAATGTCCGAGGCCTCAATAACCCCCAAAAAAGATTGTCCGTAACAACCCAAATCAATGCCACACAAGCCAATATAATTTGCCTACAAGAAACCCACCTCTTACCTTCCACCACACACTACCTTCAGAAACCCTGGGTGGGATGGGCCGCTCATAGCACATACTCAGTATACTCCAGAGGGGTATCACTGATGATAAACAAAAATATAAGGTACAAAATACACGAAGTTAAAACGGATAACGCAGGAAGATATGTTTGTGTAATACTTGACATAGAAACAACACAATACATACTAGTCGGAATATACGATCCACCCCCAGCCAATCAACAACCGATACGTAATGTACTTTCCCTCATACTGAAATACCCGCAGGCCAGACTAATTTGTATGGGAGACTTCAACTCGACAATGGACAGTGATTTGGACAGATTCCCACCTCCACAGCAAGTTAGAATGACAACACTCTACAAACTGATCTCAGAAATGCAATGGACGGACGTATGGCGACTACAGAACCCCACCACGAAAGCATATACATGTCACTCAGCCACTTTCAATACTCTATCACGCATCGACTATTTCTTTACAAATAAAGCGACCAGTCTTCACGTACTTCAGATAACACATCTACCCAGAGGAATATCTGATCACTCGCCCGTCTGCATGGAAATCAAACAAGACGCAGAACCCCTATTAACCAGGAACGGCAGAATTCACCCCTTCTGGCTAACTCTCCTCCCCTCCCCAGACCCTATACCAGAACAAATCGAACTATATTTCTCACTGGACCACACACCGGTCTCGCCTTTAATCCAATGGGACGCCTTTAAAGCCTTCCTGAGAGGCCACCTCAATGTTGCTATCAAACACATTAAATTCAACACATCCCAAGTAGAGACCAATCTCTCCAGACACTTGCTAGAAGCTGAAAATAACTACACAACCAATCCAACAAACCGCACCAAAACAGATTGGAAAGCTGCACAAACACTCTTCAACACTGCCAATACTGAAAAAATACACCGGAAAATGTTTTTCAATAGGAAAAAATACCAATCAGCCAAACTATTGGCCCGGCTTGCCCATGGCCCACAGGACACCAACAATATTTTAGCCATAACAGATCCCAACAAGGGCTTGGTGACTAACACGTCTGGGATCCTGCACACCTTTACGAATTTCTATCAAAACTTATATCACTCACAACTCACAGCCTCACCAATGCAGTTGACGAGATACCTAATGAATATACCCTTTCCTCAACTCTCCCAACAGGAGAAGTCCTCACTAGAAACAGACATCACCATATCAGAGGTAATAGACGCAGTTGGAGAGTTACCCAATGGCAAGTCACCAGGCCCAGATGGGCTCCCGGCCGAAATATACAAAAGATATGGAGAATGGCTAATCCCACAATTTTTCAAACTAACACAGCAAATCACAGAACAGCAATCACTCACACCCACTATGTATGACACGCACATTACTCTGATCCCAAAGCCTGGCAAAGACACACTAGATTGTAGCTCATATAGACCCATCTCACTACTTAATGTCGACTACAAGATATTGACTAAGATTCTGGCAAACAGAATCAAAAAAGTAATCCTAACAATTATTCACCCGGACCAGACTGGATTTATCCCAGGAAAATCCACATCCATTAACATCAGGAAAACCCTAATCCATTGCCAGGTGGACCATGACAATGCTGGTAACCGAGTGATGTTATCACTAGATGCCCAAAAAGCATTTGATTCGGTGGAATGGTCCTATCTATGGCAATGTATGAACAGATTTGGTTTCGGGCCTAAATATATAAATTGGGTCAAACTGTTGTACGCACAGCCCAGGGCCTCGGTTCTGGTAAATGGTGCATGCTCTAATTCTTTTGACTTACACAGAGGCACCAGACAGGGCTGTCCTCTCTCCCCATACCTGTTCGCGCTAGCGATAGAGCCCTTGGCGATACAGTTGAGAGCAAATCAGAATATCAAGGGTCTCACCCTCGGGGCCAAAACCTCACTCCTCAGCTTATACGCGGACGATCTTATTTTGTACCTGGCAGACTCACACCAATCCCTCGCAACAGCATACACTGTGATATCCAAATTCAGCCCCATGTCTGGCCTATATATCAATTGGAACAAATCCTCACTACTCCCATTGGACCCAAATATCACCCTACCTCCAAGAACACGAAATCTAGTACCCATAGTCCAAGAATTTAAATACCTAGGTATTATCATCACCAAGACACCCGAAGAGTTCTTCACCCGTAATATACACCCACTTCTCGACTGGATCCAGAATAAAGTCAAAGTATGGAAACAGCTCCCTATCAATCTACTTGGATGGGTAAACTTAATTAAAATTATTCTCCTCCCCAAGATCCTATATACCCTTCAACACTCAGCCATTACAGTCCCCAAAACATTTTTTGCAACACTACAGAGCACGCTCCTCTCGTTGTTATGGGGCTCTGGCCGCGCCAGAACCACAATTAAAATCCTCCAGGGACCCAAGAACTCTGCCGGCCTGGCCCTGCCCAATTTTTACCTGTACTATCTTGCGGGCCAACTTAAGTATTTCACGGATTGGGTGGTTCCACCGCCACCCGACCCACAGGACACTCCCCCACCATCAATATACGATATGGAGTGTATGCTCTTTGCATAGCTACCAATACTACCCATAGTATTCCTTGAGACCCCCAGGAACACACTGCCAGGAAGGGGCACTGCCCTACATGATCAGATGCACAAGGTCTGGCAAGAAACCTCTAAATACTTAGATATAGCCGGAGTACTGGGCGAACACCCCTTATGGCACTACAATAAATATCGGGCGGCGTTTGGGGCATCGGATTACTGGGAAAATAAAGGCATACACTACTTTCACCAAATTATTCATAACAACACACTCCCATCCCTCGCTGACTTACAACAACACCTAGCCATACCAAACCTACCAATATTTCGGTATCTTCAGCTGAGATACTGTCTGATATCTGAATTTCAGACTCTAAACATCACCCTCACTCCACACCCTATTATCACAATCCTGAAAGACAGAACAGAAAGACATCTAGCCTCGCGACTATACACATCCATGATCTCTATAGAGATCACCAATCACCAATCAGAGCTATTGAAAAAATGGACCAAATATATTCCCACAATTACAGACTCAGACTGGAACGAGATAGCTCTGTCACATACACGAGTACCACCATCTGCTAATCATAGGGTTATGCAATTCTTTATCATGCATCAGGCCTATCTTTCTCCACGTAGACTCTCGCGTATGTCACCAACTAACATATCCGAGTGTCCCAAGTGCCGAGAGCCCCTAGCAGACTTCTGGCATCTAATGTGGACATGCCGGAGAGTGGCGGGCGGGTTTCTGGATCAGAATAACTAATATTCTATCACGAGTGCTACAGACACGGGTAGAGCCAGACCCTGGAATGTGTGTGCTGGGACTCGAGGGAGACGAGGAACAGACAGGTCCGCAACTAATGCTACTACGAAATACTTTATTCTACGCAAGGCGCACCATAGTGCTTACGTGGATGTCCGTGCAGGCTCCTAAATGTAGAGTATGGGAGGATATGATAATGTCTGACCTCCCGCTGATAAGACTCATATATCTAAACAGGGGCACACTCAATAAATTCAATAAAATATGGACACCATGGTACGAATATATGGGAGTGAATATGTTTAGCTCTATTAGTACCGGGCGGTGCGGCCGCCCCTGGTGTGAGGGATATTTAAAAGAACTGCGACACCCCTGCTCAGTACAACAAAATGCAGCATAACAAATAGCTCAGCTGAAAACCGACTGCGAGGTCACCAAGATTGTTTCACACACTAATCAAGAAAGCCCCCCCCTCCCCTCCCCCTCCAACTCCTCTCACTCTCTTTCTTCCCCTTCTTTCCCCCCCCGTTGATATGTTCATGGCAATGTTGTGTTATAATATGAAAACCAGGACGGGTATATGAATGTGGACTGCACAAACTCCTTTTATTTGATACAATGCTAAATTATTGTACACATCTACTGCCTGTCTTTAAAATAAAAATGTTCAAAAAAGAAAGCAATTAAGCTTACACACACACACACACACACACAAACAAACAAAGGAAAATGAGGAAATAGTGATATACACAGTCTTTACTAAATAATACAACAGTGTTTCTTCCAGGCACCACCTCTCCCAGTGTTATATCCTACGTAAGTAATGGACCATATATAAGCCGAGGTACTTATTTTTACCTGAAAAATTTGGAAAACCTGATTGACTCGAGTATAAGCCAAAACGTTAATATTATGACCACCGCTGCCTTCCGATTCTGTATTGTTCTGATGCTTTAGTTGCCCATTAAATGGACAGCAGAATTCCCATACAGTAATATATAATACTGGATTTGGCTATTACTGTATGGGAATTTTGCTGTGCATTTAAAGGGCAACTAAAGCCTCAAAACAATACAGAATCAGAAGGAAATATTTTTACCAATAGATACCATCCTTCTGATTATGTAATTGTTTTGAGGCATTAGTTGCCCTATAAATTGGCAGTAATTTTCAAACAGTAACCCCCAATTCCTTGCCACTGCATGCTTAAGTTGCTGGGAGTTGTAGTTTCCTAACATCTGCAGTGGCAAGGAATTGGGGGTTACTGTATGAGATTACTGCCCCTCTTGAGAGACCCCCCTCCCCCCCCATTTTTATTGTTAACCTTCAGTGTCTTCAATCTTCAGTGTGCAATCTGTCCGCTTGCTCTGCTTCTGCCCCGTCACTACTCAGAGAAGCGAGACAGGCGTCAGCCAGTAGATGCGGAGCGAGCGGCAACCGTATTTCACGCTGAGGTAAGTCACCCAAGTATTAACTGAGGTTTCGGTTTTCAGGCTATTTTTAAGGCCTGAAAACATTGGCTTATACACGAGTATATATAGTATATGTAAAATATACTAAGCATACTGTTGGGGATATGCAGTAAGCCATTTTTCCACAAGATGACTCAATGGTAACTATTGTAAACTCATTAGTACGGACAGAGTGTGGCTAGCAGATTCTCCTGGCAGCAGTATCGCCTATATGAGGTGTCAATATATCTGGGCTGCAAAAACAAATGTTATTATATCAAAAGTGATTGCATCACGCTGTTACGCAAAGGAAACACCTCCTTACAGCCAATTAGAGACGCAGCGTATTAAGCACCGGAATAATAAGTAATGCTTGATAGAATATTTGTTTTTGCAGCCCCAAAATCCTGACACCTCATATAGGACATACTGTTGCCAGGAGAATCTGCTCCCAATATAACTGTAAAATTTGTTGCAACTTCAGTCTGATTTATAATTGGAGTGGAGGGTCTTCACTATGAAGATTAGAAATGTTTATACAAATATATTAATGGGACTTACAATACATTTTCTGGTGCGGGGGGGAATAATAAAGTGAACCTAATCTAAGCACAGCTCTGTGCAGTGCACTTCAAAATAGTGAATATATCTGAAAGTGAATGTTGGAGGGCATGTCTCTACTTGCAGACTAAAATCAATCTGACACAATCTCCCAAACATTCAGTGTGTACAGATGTTAACTGGCACATACATATGAATCCTTCAGAGCAAATCAATCCAGCTCCACATTTTTTTAATATCACAATCCAGAAGTGTTGAAACACCTGAAATTATATCTCCCAAAATCTATTGGGATGAGTCTTTTTCCAGTCTTACTTACTGCATATCAGATCTTACAACTACTGCTAACAAATGACAGGAAAAAAGAACAGGGGGGGGAGACTTTAAAAGGTTGGAAAGAAATATAAACATGAAGAAGGGAAATAGTGTTCATGCCACTTAAATAGTATGTCCACCCTTCTGAAAAAATTTTTACCAAACATTCCCCCTGTCCCCCCAGCCCCAACCTGTAGTATTATCAGAAAATGCCCAAAACTTTACTTACCTTCCCTATTTCCTCCGCCACGCTGCCAGGCTCTCTGCTTGCGAGAAAATGCAAGCAGAGGGGTGGGACCGGCAGTCGCATCTGTGATTGGCTGAGCAGCAGTCAATCACGGACGCGCCTCCCGGGAGTTCAGTGCGGTGGAGGCAAGAGGGAAGGTAAGTAATGTTTTGGGCATTTTCTGATATTACTAATAGAGCGGTTGGGGCTGGGGGGACAGGGGGAATGTTTGGTAAAAAGGGTTTTATGGTAGGGGGAGGGAATCCTATTCGGGAGGGAGAGGAAGGGGGAGAAGGGCTGCAGTACACATGCCAAACTTCTCCCGGAGGCCAGATAGGAGGCAGAGTCCTATATGGACTCTGCTATCCTCCTGGTGGGCAGTTTTTGGGACTTTGGGGGACTACTACAGGAGAACCATATGGAGCTGTGATGTGAGGTAAGGATTAAAATACACTACACAATGAGGCCAGTAGTGGGGGGGATTATAGTTTTGGGGGTGGACATGCCCTTTAAGTAAAAAGAGAAGCAAAGATTTCTGGGAGTTTTCATAGAAGCTCTTAGGAAAGCTATATCTTTAAAAAGACTTTTACAGCATTCCACAAGCTAAATGCAAAACCAGAGTGCCAACTACAGACCGGTTTCGGCTTTATTGAGCCATCATCAGTGTAGTGCAGGCCTCAGGCTTTTCAGTGTAAAGCGCCTATGGACAGACGTCACTAGTAAATTAAATAGGATAGGAAGAGAATACAGGCTTTGAAACTCCCTTTTCAGCAATATGCAAATAAGGAACAAAGTCTGGGATTTTACCATGTTTTCATGGAAGCTATATCTTCCATCTTTAGGAAAGCTATATCTTTAAAAGATACATAATAAGGGCAAATATAGTTAGAGGAAACCATAGGAAAATGTGATAAACCAGTTTTTCCTCTTTGTATACACTACAGCCACCTAGTTCTTATAGTAGAAACTGTAATAACTACAATGGTGTAAAAGAATACTCACTTTGTGTACCGTATATACTCGAGTATAAGCCGACCCGAGTATAAGCCAAGGTACCTTTTTTAACCTAAAAAAGTAGGAAAAATTGATTGACTCGAGTATAAGCCAAGGTTAGGAACTATGACCACTACTGCCTTCTGATTCAGTATTGTTTGAGTCTTAAGTTGCCCTTTAAATGGACAGCAGAATTCCCATACAGATGTTTGGAAACTACAACACCCAGCATGCGTTAGTTGCTGGGAGTTGTAGTTTCCAAACACCTGTATGGGAATTCTGCAGTTAAAAGGCAGTAGAGCCCCCTTCCCTCCCTCCCCTGAGAGTCCCCCCAGTAAGTTGGTCCTTACCCCGATCGATGGTTGCTCAACTCCAAATCCGGAGGTGACCAGGGCAGTGAAGGAATCAGACCGTCTCCCTCTCCTCTGGGACCCCTTCGCTCTGTTCTACGCGCCAGGAATTCATATGCTGGAGCTGCTGTTCTTTCTCTCCTAGCGGGGCTGTCAGTGCACAGGGATCACGGGCACGAAACTGCACTCCAGGATGATCGCCATCTCCTTATGGCCAAATCCGGCTGCAACACGCTGGGTAAGTCCTGTGGATTTGCTGGCTGACATCACTACTCGGCGCCTCTCACAGCCCGGCGCCGAGTAGTGACATCAGCCGGCAAACCCACAGGACGTACCCAGCGTGTGGCAGCCGGATTTAGAGTTGAGCAACCATCGATCGGGGTAAGGAAGGACCTTGACTCGAGTATAAGCCGAGGTAAGGTTTTTAGGTTTATTTTAAAACCTAAAAACCTCGGCTTATACTCGAGTATATACGGTAATTGTTTCTGTACCATATCTGTCAACCAAAGTTAATATCAATAAAGTTTCTGGACAGGGAAAATTGGGTGAAACAAAATAAAACTAATGCTTTAATTCCAATATTCAAAAAGGTATTCGTTCACAGCCTGGTAATTATAGACCTGTACTTTTAATATTATGGGTTGGGAGGATACTGGAAAGTATGTTATAGGATCATATTCTGGACTTTACAAGTCAGCACAGATTTATGAGAAACAGATTTGAACAAACAATTCTTCATGAAATAGCACATTTAAGTACTAAGATTCTGGCATAGCTGTAGGTCTAAAGCTATAGTGGTATAATTCAATTTTGCAAAGGCTTTTAAAACTGTATCACAGGCAACTTATTTACAAACAAAGGCCTGTTGGCCTTATAAAACCCATTTGTATATAAATAAAGTATTAATTAAAAGAGTAGAGTACAAATGAAAAAGCAGAAGCCAATTTTAAGTGGTGTGGCACAGGGTTCTGAACCGAGTACACTTCAATTCATTCTCTTAAAAAGTATTTAGAAGTTGGTATTGACAAAGTCAAAGTTGATACTTTGCTGCCCATTTTGACAATAAGGTGATGCGTTTAGGGTTTAACAATCCTTGTGCTGCCTACATTACAAATTGGTCCATGCTTGTGGTTTTCTGCTGAAAAAGGGTCTGGGTTTCAATTAGACCAGGGCTGGACAAATCCCAAGTTAGAGTTGTGTATTTACCCCTCCCACTAAACTTTCCAAGATTTGCAGACAGATCGGAGCTCTAATTAGCACCTTTAGTACTGTATGAGATGGGGAACTATAGAAACTCTGACAGCCCTGGCATTGGTGTGGGAAGCCTGTTTAGGACAAGTGGAAAGCAAAGGCATAGGTAAAACTACTGCAGATCAACATTTGTCAGGAA
Organism: Hymenochirus boettgeri; assembly: GCA_019447015.1. Lineage (NCBI taxonomy): Eukaryota > Metazoa > Chordata > Amphibia > Anura > Pipidae > Hymenochirus > Hymenochirus boettgeri. The sequence goes on along the minus strand of JAACNH010000012.1, from coordinate 1,704,926 downwards.
AGGCCTTCAGGCCTGTCCCATCACTCCAGTGCGAGTATATATCATTTACTGGATTAGCAGGCTGGCACTATTTATATTTGGGGTGCTATTTATTTATGGGGTGCTATTTATATAAACAGGGCCTGGGGGAACAGAGAAAAATGTATTGTATTGAAAAACTGACATCAGTAATTCTTGTGTATGCTGAATGTGTGTGGTGGGGAATGGCGAATATATATGTATATACATGCATACACAAACAGTATTTGCTTCTATACAATTGTTTACTTGAGGGGTGAACTTGCCCTTTAATGCCAGAGGGGGGTCAGTAGATTCAGTAACATAGTATTGGAGGGGAAGGTTAACACCCACCCAGATCATGGTAAATCTGTAGTTTGTATATCTGCCCATTCAGCATTTTGTCTATGAATATGCTTGTGAAATACTGACGTCCTGTTTGTAGGACCCCTAATAGAGACTGTTATTGTCTTGCCCTTGACCCAAGTGCCTGGGTTGATTCAGTTGCTCATTATAGAACAGACAATCAGTAGAAATTACTGTTTGGAACATTTCATGTTAGTTTGCATTCTGGGAGAAAGTATTACAGAACCTATAATGTCATCTCACTAATGTCAACAGCAGGAAATAGTCTTGTGTACTGGGCAGGTCTTATGTAGAATGGGTGTGGCTATGGGGTAGGGTTGGGTGAAGGTATATAAGGGTGGGGGTGGGTCATGTGTCATTTGAAGTATGAAGTTTCTGGCTCCTAACTTTTTGGAGCTGGCTCCTAGAAATTGACGATTTACATAGCAACATAGTAATTAAAGTTGAATAAAGACATACGTCCATCAAGTCCAACCTATTCACCCTTTTTTTTTTTTTTAACCCTACCTAACAGTTGATCCAGAGGAAGGCAAAAAAACAGCTAAAAAGGGGGAAAAATTCCTTCCTGACTCCAAAGGTTAATCGTAAACTATCCCTGGATCAACCAGATCTATATGCATTAATACCAGTAATTCTCAATATTTTTTAGTTTTAAAAACTTATAAAGACCTTTTTTTAAAAGCTATTCAATGAACTTGCCATTACCACTTCTGCTGGAAGACAGTTCCACAGTTTCACCGTTCTCACTGTAAAGAAACCTTTCCTAACCTGAAGATGAAACTTCTTTTCTTCCAATCTTAAAGGATGTCCATGTGTCCTCTGATATGACCTCTTAATGAACAATGCACCAGTGAGTTTATTGTATAGCCCATTAAGATATTTGTATAAAGTGATCATATCCCCTCGCAAACACCGCTTCTCTAAAGTAAACAACCTTAACTTGTCTAATCTGCCTGCATTGTTAAGCCCCTCCATTCCCGTTATTATTTTAGTTGTCCTTCTCTGAACTGCTTCCGTTTCCAATATGTCCCTTTTGTATATGGGATTTCAAAACTGCACCGCATATTCCAAATTAGGCTTTACCAGTGCCTTGTAAAAGAGGGAGAATAATATTTTTCTCTCTTGAATCTATTCCCCCCTTTATACAAGACAATATCTTGCTAGCTCTAGCCGTTGCTACCTGGCATTGTTTGCTATAGCGATGTCTGTTATCTACCAGAACCCCCAAATCTTTTTCCAATTCCATTTCCAGATGCACTTAACACAGTTATTTATGGTGTAGGTGGCACAGGGATTATTAAATTCTAAATGCATCACCTTACATTTATCAACATTGATTCTCATCTGCCATTCTGGTGCCCATTTTGATAATCTATCTAGGTCTGCTTGCAGCACTTGCACATCATTTAAAGTTTCCAAAGCTCTGCATAGTTTAGTGTCATCAGCAAACACTGAGACCTTGCTCTCAATGCCCCCTTCTAAGTCATTTATAAACAGATTAAAAAGAAATGGCCCCAGTACAGAACCCCGAGGCACTCCACTTAGAACTTTAGCCCATATAGATGTAGCTCCAGCTATATCAGCTTCCAGGGAAACCTATTAGGATAAATCTGAAGGACTGAGAACAAACCCTGGCAAACCCGGTTCAACCTGAACAGCACGATTAGGCAATCTGAGACCCTAAAAAGGATCCAAATTAACATGTTAGGTTCATACTATTTACCACTGCAATTCCAGATTTACAGTTTCAATAAGGTTAGGACTTGGGAGCACAGGATTCTGATTGGCTTTGTAGTTTAAGGTGAGGTAGGAGCTAAAAGCTCCCCACAGAGTAAAAAATAAAATAATGCCTTCTTACAACAGAAGGTACCTCACGGCCTCATGTTATTCTAATAGCATTTCCTTAATAATCTAACATATAATACATAAGGCTCTGGACTTTGAATGGGGAGCAACAGTGGAATAATTCTTATAAAAACCTCTTAGTAAAGTAGCTAAGATGTTTTTAGAAGAATATATACCACTGTTGCTCCCAATTCGCTTTAGTGTTACGGATTACTAAATACTTAAGAGCAGTTTCTATTGAAATGTAAAAGAAGTCTCTCTCACCCGGTGTTCCTATCCGTGGTTTGTTTCACCGACACTGAATGAGTTACAGAAGGAGGCTCTCTCACCCTGTGTTCCTGTCCATGGTTCGTTTCACTGACACTAAATGAGTTACAGAAGGAGGCTCTCTCACTCTGTGTTCCTGTCTATGGTTTGTTTCACTGACACTAAATGAGTTGTGCTGTAGATAAGGAGAAGCGGCGTTCCTGTATGTCATAAATAATTGATACGTGTTGGCCTCTTCTCCTAATCTACAGCGCAACTTATTCAGTTTCAATGAAACGATCCACGGACAGGAAAACAGGGTGAGAACCTCCTTCTTTTACATTTCAATAGAAATAGCACTTATAAGTATATAGCACTTATTAAGTATATAGTGAAAACCGGATCCATATGTAAATTGCATACACATGGAAGGGGAGAGACAGGAGGAGGGGGGGGGGTAGGGAGGAAGAGAGACTGTGTGTGTTTTTTTCCGTAACCTTAATGCTGCCTTAAGTATTTTTTTTTCTCTCTCTCTCTGATTGGATGGGGGTGTAACTAATTGGTTTAAATTGGCTGAGGCCTGTTGGATCTGGTTGGTTTTGAACCTCATTTAAGGCCTTTCCCATGAGCGATTAGCTCTGAGCGATTTTCTGTTTTAAAGAGATTTTTCTGTTCTTAAGAGAATTGACAGCGTTAAAAAACTAAAGCGTTTAAAACAAGAAAGCGTTTAAGAACAACACTATTTCTCTGCTGTGTCTCTGCTGTGTATTGCTGTTTAGTATGGACAGTTTTGTTGGGGCCGCGCAATGTGCATCCTGCCGCATGTATGGGATCTTGGAGCAGCCGCCCCAGGGGACCTATGTATGTGTCAGGTGTGAGTGGGTTGCCCATTTGGAATCTGAGGTACAGAGTCTAAGGGGTAAACTTGCAGCATTGCAGGACTTGGCAAACCTGGGGGAAATGCAGGTACTGGCAGGGGCCAGTAAACTGGTGGGTGGAGATGGGGCAGATAAGGTGGAGAAGGAAGATAGATTTGTAAGGGTCACCAGGGGAAGTAGGGGACGGAAGGATAGGGGCGCTTCTTCCCAGCTGGTCGATCCCAACAGATTTGCCATTTTAGGTGAAGATGTGGAGGACGATGGCTCGGAAGCAGCATGTATGGAGCGGGCCTTTCCCTTGAGCACCCAGGGGACGGCCATCTCCAATACAAGGGAGGGAGAACTGGGGGCTAGGAAGGATAGACAGGTGGTAGTGGTAGGGGATTCTATTATTAGAAGGGTAGATAGGGTAATCTGTCGCCAGGACCCTGCATGCCGAACAGTGTGTTGTCTGCCTGGTGCTAGGGTTCGACATGTGGTGGATCGTGTAGACAGATTATTGGGTGGGGCTGGGAGTGACCCGGCAGTCTTGGTTCACATTGGTGCCAATGACAAAGTTAGAGGTGGAGGTGAGGTCCTTAAAAATGATTTCCGAGAATTAGGGGCCAAGTTAAAAGCAAGGACCTCCAGGGTAGTGATTTCAGAAATACTACCGCAGCCACGTGCTACGCTAGGGAGGCAACGGGAGCTCAGGAGTATAAATGCGTGGCTAAGAGAGTGGTGTAAGGAGATGGGGTTTGGGTTTTTAGAGAACTGGGCTGACTTTTCTGTTGGCTACAGGCTCTTTAGTAGTGACGGATTGCACCTCAATGGTGATGGTGCAACTGTTTTGGGGGAGAAGATGGCTAGGGGGTTGGAGGAGATTTTAAACTAGGTATGGGGGGGGAGGGAACGTTAAACTACACAGGGGTAGATAGAGAAGTTAGGGATCTGGGGGCTAGTAACACAACGGAGGGAGGAGAAGGAGGAGGGGGGAGCATAGAGGATAAGGAGGCATGTACGACCATGTATGGAATTAAATCAATTGATAATCTAAAATGTATGTTTATAAATGCAAGGAGTCTGGCTGGAAAAACCGGCGAACTTGAAATAATAGCGTTAAAGGAAAGGTATGATGTAATTGGTATAGCAGAATCATGGCTTAATGATTCACATGACTGGACAGTAAATATTGAAGGGTACTCCTTATTTAGACATGACCGAGTTAATAAGAAAGGAGGAGGAGTATGTATGTATGTTAAACAGGAATTGAAGCCAAATTTAAAAGATGGAATAGATGGGGGAGCAAACGATGCGGCAGAAACATTATGGGTGGAACTGTGTACAGGAAGCAAGAAGGTAGGTAAATTAATTGTTGGAGTGTGTTATAAGCTGCCAAATGCCGGGGAAGAGGTGGAAATGAATCTCCATATGCAGTTGGCGAAGGCTGCTGGTATGGGGCATGTTCTGGTTATGGGGGATTTTAACTACCCTGAAATAGATTGGAGTAATGGAACTGCCAGCACCTCAAAAGGTATAAAGTTCTTAAATTTCCTATATGAGCATTTTCTTTCACAGATGGTAGAAGTTCCTACTAGAAAGAATGCGTTGTTGGATCTGGTGATATCTAATAACCCAGAGCTCATTTTGGAGATGAAGGTAATGGGAAGCTTAGGGAATAGTGACCATGATATAGTGTAATTTAATATAGGTTGCAGAAAACTAAAGTGCACTGGCTTAACAAAAACTTTTAACTTTAGGAAAGCTAATTTTATGCTTTTAAAGGAATCGCTCCTGCTCATAGACTGGGGGGAACTGTTTCTAGGTAAAGATACTGAGCAGATGTGGACCACTTTTAAAGGGATATTAAACTATAACATTTCCAAATAGGTACCTTTAGGAAACAAGTGTAAAAAAATTAGGTCCACTCCTGCATGGCTTAATGCTCAGGTAAAAAGGGAAATGGAAAAAAAGAAAAGGGCTTTTAAAATTTTGAAAGCAGAAGGCACAGAACAGGCTTACAGGGACTTCAAAAGTTGTAATAAAGAGTGCAAGAAAGCAATTAAACTAGCTAAAATAGAAAATGAAATACGGATTGCCGAACAAAGCAAGTCCAACCCCAAGATGTTTTTTAAGTATATAAATGGTAAAAAAATGAGGACTGAGAATGTGGGACCATTAAATAATGGAGCTGAGGGTTGTAGAGGATGCCGAAAAGGCTAATCTACTAAACCGTTTTTTTACATCGGTTTTTACTGTTGAGAATCCTTACAGTAGGGATTGTAACAATGTGCAGGGAGGAAATGAAGAGTTTTCACATTGGATAACAGAGGATATGGTACGGAATCAATTAGACAAAGTTAATATCAATAAAGCGCATTAATACCAGTAGTTCTCAATATTTTTTAGTTTTAGAAACTTATCCAGGCCTTTTTTAAAGTTATTCAATGAACTTGCCATTACCACCTCTGCTGGAAGACAGCTCCACAGTTTCACCGTTCTCACTGTAAAGAAACCTCTCCTAACTTGAACAAATCTTAATTTTTGTTGCACAAACGTAGCACAAACCAAAAACAATAGAATTGTTATTTGTGCTGATTGTAGGGGGGTCAACTTCACGGAACTCATGATGAGACAGGTGTTCTAAGGTCTTTTTCTCTTCTGGGTGAATTGTGAAATTGTTGGATCACTTGTAAACGGAGACTGAGAGGAAGAAACAACAGGTTAGTAGGTTTACCAGGAGGAACATCAGACTGAAAAGAGTTAAGAAGATTAGAAAGTTCAGGCAACAACTGTAGACAAGGCATTCAAGAGACAGTGAGAAGGAAGAATAGGTTCAGGCACGTTTTCAGAATCAGAAGGAGAATCAGGAAAATTGAGTGACAGTGCATCAGCCTTCACATTTTTTGTGGCAGGTCTATAAGTGATTCTAACATGGAACCTTGAGGGAAAAAAGGGTCCAACGGGCCTGTCCAGAAAATTCGATCTCTTAGCATTTTCTATATATTCGAGATTCTTGTTGTCAGTGTACATGGTGACTGGAGGAAGTGCCCCCTCTAGCCAATCTCTCCACTCCTCAAAAGCCATTTTAATAGCCAGGAGCTCCCGGTTACCGATGTCATCGTTGACCTCTGCTCTGGAAATTGTTTGGGACAAATAGGCACTTGGATGAAGTTGTTCGTGATTACCAGAATATTGAGGCATCCACCTCAACTATAAAGGGAAGGTTAACAATGGGATATCCAAGTCAGGAGCATTACAAAAGGCCTCTTTTAACTTAAGGAAGGATGTCTGAGCCTGTTGGGACCATGGAGAATGGAAGGCACCCTTTTTAGTTACATTGGTTAGTGGGGCTACTAAGGTAGAAAAATTCCTTATAAACCTCCTATAAAAATTGTCAAATCCCCAAAATCTTTGCAGGGCCTTAAGATTGGTGGGAGCCTCCCAATCAAGGGTCGTTGAGATCATTTTGGGATCCATAGAAAGATCTTTATGCGAGATGATGAAGCCAAGGAACGGGGTCTGTTGGAGTTCGAAGGAGCATTTTTCCAACTTGGCAAATAGATGATTTCAATATTGTATAGTATCCCCTTCCAACCAGAACTACAGTATATGTATAAATACCAGTAATTCACAATATTATATAGTATCCCTGTACCAACCAGAACTACAGTATATGTATTAATACAGTAATTCTCAATATAATAGTATCCCTGTACCAACTAGAACTACAGTATGTGTTAATACCAGTAATTCTCAATATTATATAGTATCCCTGTACCAACCAGAACTACAGTATATGTATTAATACAGTAATTCTCAATATAATAGTATCCCTGTACCAACTAGAACTACAGTATATGTTAATACCAGTAATTCTCAGTATTTTTTTTTTTTTTTGTTTTAAGTTTTAGAAACTTACCTAGGCCACTTTTAAAGCTATTCAATGAACTTGCCATTACCACATCTGCTGGAAGTTCCACCGTTCTCACTGTAAATAAACCTTTCCTAACCGATCATTATTGTTCAGATCTTTTCTTTATGGCTTCTTGTTCTTGGAAGTCTTTGCAGGATTTCCTGTTTTGATTGGAGGTGGTTATTGTTTATTAATGAGGATTATCCTACTCCATTTATTTTTTAAATTCTAATTATTCCAGTAGAATGCAAAATGTTAAAGAACATGCTCGTCACTTGCCTTTCCCAGAGAACCTCAAGACTGCAATACAGATTAACTTTATGACGTTCCTATAGTGAAAGTGTTGATCTGGAGTAGGCCTTCCTTCTTCAGTTCAGCTGCTGCTTTAATGTTCTTCCTGGCACTGCAGTCTGTCCCGGCCATGACACCCAATGACTGAAAACAGCAGACCACTGGTAATAAGCTCATGCATCTTTAAAGGGAAACTTTACCCATCAAATGAAAAATGGTATATAGGTAAAGTCTAACCTGAAATGCTTCTTGGTTCCAGTTAGCTGCAGTCCTGGATGTAACTGAAAACCTCACAGCCAATGACTGATGCTGGTCCCTGAGCTGCCTCCTCTGAGCATGTAAGAGAGGAGGCAGAACATTATTTTGCTGCATAAATCGAATTAAATGGATGGACTTGTCTTTATCATCTCTCAAAAAATAAAAGGGAATCGCTGATGAATAGCCTTCAGTCATTGGATGTCATCTGTTACATCAATGTCTGACAGCTGATAACTAAAAAAACAGGAAGCAGAAAGAGAAATCTGATAGATGTAAGTCTAACCTGAAATGCCGCCTGGTGTTTTGTTCCCTCTAATTGATACTGCAGATTTGGGGGTTATTTACCTATATTCAGATTTGAGGGGTGAACTTGTCCCTTTAAAGGGACACTATACTGAAAAAATTACTTTGCCTCACCTTAATCTATAATTGAATACATGTAAGTTGCACTTACTCTAATTTGTGTGTGTTGCTGTATGCCTTCAATCCAGCACACATTTTAAGTAGTATCCCCCCCTCTTTAAACCCCTTCCACTTTTATCTGACATGATTCCCCCCCCCCCCCCCCCCAACTAACTGTCAAGCCTGCATACAGCATTCCAACTGTCAAAACTGTTACCATTCCAGCTACAGCAAAACTGCTCACAGAAGAATAGTTTAAGAACAAGGAACTTGATTGACAGCTGAAATATAAGAAGTTTTAGATTGGATATCTAAAGAAATAGGGGACAGATCAACTAAAAAATAATAGTGGTGGTTGGGAAGAATTATAGTTTCCAGTTATGGTCAATTTAAAAAAAACAAAAACTATTTTGGTATAGATGCCCTTTATGATGAAAGGAACTGCAGGTCTGCTATAGTTAACATTGTATATCTTGGGTTAGGGATTGCTCAGAAGGACAATTAATCTGTACTTTTAATTGTCGGTTTCTAGTCTATTGGTTGAGGCAAAGGACATTCTAATTTGCTGTCAGTAGTGACTTTTATAAAGCTATGTAGATATTTCATATTGATTTCTATTGGTTTTCATAAGTAATGTTCTTTTTCAGGAGGGTATGATGGTTACCGTACTGCTTTCCCTAACACTCCAAATAGCGGTTATTCCCAGCCACAGTTCAGCGCTCCACGGGATTATACCAACAACTACCAACGGGTAAGAGATTAATGTTAGGCGGGAAGCTTTTCTTTTAAACAATGTGTCGTCTGACTTTGATTGCTACACAGAGCTCTAGTAGTGCAAAGTCAGGATATTCCATTAAAGTGGTGTTTACAAAATTTTTGTAGAGAAGATGAAAATCTTGTTTCTTAATTTTAAAACTCTTTTTACACCTCCTCCCCCATTTAGGATGGATACCAACAAAATTTTAAACGAGGCGCTGGGCAGGGAGGTCCTAGGGTGGCTCCTCGAGGTAATTCTCAAGTGATGCACTCGTAACTGCTACAACAGGCAACACTGGCCTGAAGAGTAGAAGGAATATTTTATCCAATAATATGCCTAGATCACATCAACCACTCTAGATCCACCTATGGAGCCACTAGCTGGGAGTGGGCTGTAGTCGCTCATCCACTTGGATGCTAAAGTGAAATGTTCTGCTTTATGCCGTTGTAAATTTTTCCTTTTAAGAACCCCGAGCAGCAGTTTAATTTCTAGCAGAAAATACATTTGCTAGAACAACTTGGCCTTTCTTTTATCTGCAAAAACATCTTCAAAGAACTTCAAATTTAATTTATTTTCTTTTTTTTTTTTTTTTTTTTTAAACTTTTATGACCTGTTGCTGCCTTGACCTTGGGGAGTTTTTTTTTTTTTAAATGAAATTTTACATTTGCAAGTTAAAAAAAAACTTTTTTTTTCTCTCCCCTTTCCCTAATAAATAAAACTCCCTTTCCCCTAAACTCTTGAATTTGTAAATTGTTGCCTGAGTTTCAATAAAGTTGTGTTAAATTAACTGCAGTTGGTGGCTGAGCTTTTTTTTTTTTCTGGCTCTTTTAGGATCTGCATTTAAGCTAGATGGATTTACACACTTAAAATATTTTGTGAATTCCTGCCAAATAATTAATAAAAAATCCCTTACGTACACCATTTAGTTGCCCAATACAGATGAAAAAGATGGGCTCTGTGTTGCCTATTCAGCATTTCGAGGAGAAAAGTATCATTGGATCTTGCTTGAGTCTTACTATACACATACCAATGTACAAAACAAACAGAATTACTAAACTAAAGTTCTTATGGTTAAATTGTACTATCCATCCCCCCCAATTGGGGAGATTTAACAAAAGTTCTTAAGGTTAAATAAGAACCGAACCAATCAGATGTTAAATAATCTGATTGGTTGGGGGGAAATTAGCACCATTTTTTACTTTAAGAACTTATATTGAATAACCCTGAAAAAAAAATCCAAATCGTGTTAACTGGAGTCTATTCTGCCTTGGTTCACTGTCCATTTTCTGTCCTCCAAAAGAAGAAAAAAATTGGATTAGAATCCTTTTACGTGAGTGAAGGCTGACACAACTGATCTCTGCTGTAGGTTTACTAGTGGTGTTGGTCATTTTGTGATGCCTTAGGCTCCTTTCACAGAATCGTTTTGTAGTGATTTCTGAGTAGATCCAGAAAAATTATACATGTGGCGTTTTGTCAATGGTGACCACTCAGCGCTGAAACAAGACTGTCTAGATGGATCCACAGCTATGCGACATGCTTAATCTTAATCCAATGTCTTAACATTCCAACACCTGGGTCCATCTGTTCTATCTGTTGTGGTGAACAGGCCGGGATAGCGGAGACTGGCCTGTATAATAGCAATGTGCGCAATGATGAATATCCATTGTAAATGAACTTGCTTGCCCTTTTTTTTAAGGGTTAATTATTGCTGTATTGTGATTGGTTAAAGTAGCCAGAATTCCTTCTTGTTGTATTTTGTCTTTAAAGGACAATTAGGGCATGGCCACACTGCAACGCAAACGCAACGCGCATTTTCGGTGAGTTGCCGCGTTTTCAATGATATTAAAAAAACACAAACACAGCAGTGTGGCCTAGCCCTTATACTCCCTTTCTGCATAGCTGCATATTACCCAGGTTGAGGACCTCACTCCTGCAATACTTAGTCTCCCTTGATGCTCTGCAAGGAGGCGCGTCTTCCCATTGGCTGCACTAGGGACTGTTACTGACAACAGCGTAGCGTTGAGGGAGCGTTAGAGTAAATATTGCAGGAGTTGGGTAAAATACCTATAGGTGAGGACTTTGCAATTTAGGTTCCCACCCTGGGTATTGTGTAGCTATAGGTTAGGGATAAGAGGAGAATTGTCCTTTAACTACATAAGGCCATAATTCTGCTTGCTACATTGCCTTTCAGGTTGGGTTCTTGTAACGTACATTATGAGCTAGTGTGTCCTGTCGCTCAGTTTCTCTATTGTATGGGGTTAAATATAAAGGGGTGACCTTTCATATTTCAAGCACTTGGTTTCACCTTTCAGATCACTGAGGCCACCCTAACAGGAGTGGCACAGGAGAGCAACTGGATGATGTGTCGAACCACTGACTGCTTGTAACCAGAAGATAACTGTTTGCCAGATACTATGAAGTGGTTGGTTTTAGTTTGGATTGCCTTGTTATAATTTTACTACAGCTGTCTACTTTTGTATTCACTGGATATGCAAAACAAAAAACTTGTATGTTCTTCCTGTGTTGCTGTAAACCGGCTGGTTATGAAGGATCAACATTTGGAGCCATTTTCCCCAAGATCTGTTCTTCCTGTGTTTGGTAGATCAGTCCCTGTGGTCACTGCCCTGTACTTTATATGGTTGCTGCAGGGTTTTGTATTACATAGTGGTGATCAAACAAGTGCAGGGATCGGCCACACTAGTGAGTTTCTCACGTGTCTACGGTCGTGTTTTGCGTTCTGTTTGCATGTGAGAAACAGTATGGCCACCTGTGTACAGATTTCAGAGCGTAAGCGATCACCATTTTCCCCAAATCGCATGTGCTCCTAAAACGGAACATTAGCGCAATCCCAGGGCAAATGCACGGTAACATGCATGAAATTTAAGTTACGCTTGGGCATTTCACGCACGTTACCATGTGTTGTAGTGTGGCCACTGCCTCAATCACATTTCTATTCTCTCAGTTAATCCTGGGTTTAGCACTTAATATGCCCTTGGTATATTTTAATGAGAATCTTAAATTTGGCTTTTAGTAGTTGAAGACATTTCAGGGAGATGCAATAAAAGTTCTTATTGTTACAAATTATGCTGATTTTGCCCCAGCCATTCAGATCTTATTTAACATTTGAATGCTAACATCTGATTGGTTGGGGCAAAATTAGCACCATTTTTAACAAGAACTTTTATTGAATCTCTGTTAATTCACTGGAAAATCAATTCTGTGGGAATGGAATGTTTTGGTTTTTATGATTGTTTTTTTTTCCTTGTTCAGCTCTCAGATGCTCATCTGGTAAGAAACGGATCAAACCGAATTCAATAAAAATGTTTATAAAAAGTGCTTTCGGCTGTTGGTTGGACCGATGAATCTTTGGTACAAAACATGGTTGGGTTTTAACGTTAAAGGGCATGTCCACCCCCAAAACTATAATCCCCCCCCCCCCCTAATGGCCCCACCATGTAGTGTAATAAAATCCTTACCTCACATCCCAGCTCCATATAGTTCTCCTGTAGAACCCCCCCTCCCCCCTCAGTCCCAAAAACTGCGTACCAGGAGGATACTATATAGGACTCTGCCTCCTGTATCACCTCCGGTAGAAGTTTGGCATGCGCACTGCAGCCCTTCTCCCCCTCCCGTTTTGCGATTCCTCCCCCTAGCATAGAAACCCTTGGCCATATATTAGGGTTCCTTTCCCCAGCCCCAACCGCTAAACATTTTTAAGAAATTCCTCTGGACTCTACTTGCCTTCCCTCTCTCCCCCGGCGTTCTGAGCAGCCGGCTACCACATCCGTGATTGGCTGCCTCTCAGCTGATCACGGACGCGGCTGCTGGTCCCGTCCCCTGCTTGCAGTGTCTTGCAAGCTGAAGGCCGGGCAGTGCGTCGCAGGAGAGAGGGAAGGTAAGTAAAGTTCGGGGCACTTTCTTAAAATTATTTTATAGGGGCTGGGGGAAGGCATACTATTATGTGAATTTTTTTTTTTTTATGTGGGTGGACATGCCCTTTAACCCTTTCACTGCCAGGAGAATTTCATTTTTTTTTTTTTTGCATTAACTGCCAGAAGAATTTTCAGGATTTTGCCCTTAATCGCTTTAGACTAATTTTACAGTAGGAAACCTTGCAGTAAATCAGGAATATTATACATTGTTTTTTTCAGCACAAAGTCTACTTTAACATGGTAACAGAATTTTGTAACTTTTCTGGAAAATGTACTGGAATTATGGGTAAAATATGTAAAAATTGCAAATTTTCATGGATTTTTCCCATTTTTATTTATAGTTATCTTAAGGTTACACACCTTAGTACAACGATACCAGATATATGTAGGTACACGACTTTTCCTGTACAGGAGACCCCCCCCCCCCCCAAACTAAAACGGCACCTTCAAGAATATTACACCAAATTAAAAAGTATAACCACTTCTCACGGTTAACATAGAATATCTACCAAATTAACTAAAATATCCCCATAAGGGAGATATTTTTAGAAACTACACACCCACAAGATTTTGAGTGAGGTTAGTTTTGATCAAAATGCTGATACTCGGACGCAGCTCTGTCCAATTGTAAGTTATTTTCTCATTTTCCTCAACTTGTAAAATCAGAGACAAAATCAAATGCAAATTTCAGCTAAAAACTCAAAGAGATCCATTTACAATTTGAACTACCTTGGTGATTACCCTGGTGGGTGGTCAATTGGAGGTTCTGAACTGTGATCAGCTGTTTAATCACAGTTCAGTACCTGCTATAGCTGTCACACTTACAGCTTATCAAAGTATTTATGAATGGGTCAAAGAGATTCATTCTCCTGTGAAGGTACTGAACTTTGCTTACTATAGTATTTGTAAATAGGTCACAAAGAGATCCATTTACAATTTGAACTACCTTGGTGATTACCCTGGTATGAATGGGTCAAAGAGATTCATTCTCCTGTGAAGGTACTGAACTTTGATCAGCTGTTTGATCACAGTTCAGGACCTGCTATATAGTAAGTTGTCTGTTGTGCATCTCCTGGTGTGGTCAATGTCACTAGGCTAGTGAGTGATAAAGTGTTGTGCATCCCTCCTGGTGGTAAGCGTACTAGGCATAGTAAGGTTTGGTTGATATTTTTGTATATAAAGTGTGTGATTCCTTCCTGGTTTTGGGTAATGTCACTAGGCTAGGTGTGTGATAAAGTGTGTGCATACACCTCCTGGTGTGTAATGTCCTAGGCTGGGAAGTGAATTTAAAGTGTTTGTGCATCCCTCCTGGTGTCCTTTTTGTTGTTGTTGTGTTGTAATGTCACTAGGATAGTGTGTGATGTGAGTAAAAAGTGTGTGCATACCTCCCTGGTGTTATGTAATGTCACTAGGCTCAGGTGTGATAAAGTTGGGTGCATCCATCCTGGTGTTGTTTGTATATCGTACTAGCTAGTGGTGAATAAAGTGTGTGCATCCCTCCTGGTGTAAAGTCCCTTGGCTAGTGCTGGGTGAGAAAGTGTGTGCTGTGCATCCCTCCTGGGGAATTGTTCAGTTTGTTGTATGTAATGTCACTAGGTGGCTAGTGGTGTAAAGTGTGTTTGGTTGTTTGTAGCATCTCTCCTGGTGTAATGTCAACTAGGGCTGTAGAGTGTGATTAAAGTGTTGTGCTCCCTCTGGTTGTCTTGTAATGTGTCACTAGGCTAGTGTTGTGATTTAAAGTGTGTGCATCCCTCCTGGTGGTAATGTCACTAGGCTCTAGTGTGTGGTGAGAAAGTGTTGTTTGTAGCTCCCTCCTCTTTATTTGTTTTGATTTTGTTTGTTGTAAGCATCCCTCCTGGTTTTGAATGTCACTAGGCTAGTGTGTGATAAAAGTGGGCATCCCTCCTGGTGTAAAGTCACTTGGCTAGTGTGTGATAAGTGTGTTGCATTCCTCCTGGGGTGTAAAGTCCCTGGCTAGTGTGTGATATAAAGGTGTGCATCCCTTCTGGGTAATGTCACTAGGATAGTGTGATGATAAAGGGTGGCATCCCTCTGGTTGTAATGTCAATAGGCTAGTGTGTGATAAAGGTGGGCATCCCTCCTGGTGTAATGTCACTAGGCTTAGTGTGTGATAAAGTGTGTGCATCTTCCTTGGTGTTGTGTATTGTTTTTGTTGTATGTAAATTTGGCCTAGTGGTGATAAGGTGGGTGCTCCCTCCTGGTGTTGTTTTGTAATGTCACTTGGCTAGTGTGTGATAAAGTGTGTGCATCCTCCTCCTGGTTGTTGTGTAATGTCACTAGGCTAGTGTGTGAAAAAGTGTGTGCATCCCTCCTGGTTGTGTAATGTCAATAGGCTAGTGTGGTGATAAAGGGTGTGCATCCCTATGGTCTCCTGGTGTTGTAAGTCCCTTGGCTAGTGTGTGATAAAGTGTTGTGTGTGTGCATACCCTCCTGGTGGTAGTCACAGGCTAGTGTGTGATATGGTGTTTAGCATCCCTCCTGGTTGTGTATTTGTATGTTTGTGTAATGTCACTAGGCTAGTGTGTGCTAAAAAGTGTGTGCATCCTCCTGGTGTATGTCACGAGGCTTAGTGTGTATATCGTGTTGTAGCATCCTCCTGGTTTGTTGTTGTAATGTCACTAGGCTTAGTGTGTGATAAGTGTGTGCCATTTCCCTCTGGTGTATGATAATGTCCACTAAGCTCTATTAGTGTGTGGAATATGTTGTTGTGAGCATCTCCTGGTGTAATGTCATTTCTAGGGTGGTGATAAAGTGTTGTGCATCCCTCCTGGGTGTAATGTCCACTAGGGAGTAGTGGGTGATAAAGTGTGTGCATCTCCTGTGTTCAAGCGTGTGTGTTAAAGTGTCACCTAGTAATGCCCTTTAGTGTGTGATTGTGATAAAGTGTTGCATCACTCCTGGTGTAATGCTCACTAGGCTAGTGTGTGATAAAGGGGTGCATCCCTCCTGGTGTGTAATTCCTAGGCTACGTGTGTGATAAAAGTCGTGTGCATCCCTCCTGGTGATCCTAGGAGTGTTGATAAGGCTGTCTCGGTTCACTGAGGCTCGTGTGTGATAAAGTTGTGTGCACATCCCTGCGGTTGTATGGGTCACTAGGCTAGTGTGTGTGATAATAGTGGTGCATCCATCATGTGTAAAGTATGAAGGCTAGGTGTGTGATGATAAAGTGTGTGCATCCTCCTGGTATCCTGGTGTGTTGTAAAGTTGTCATCTGTAGGTATGACTTGTAGTGTGGATATTACCGGATGGCACTGCTAGTGTGTAAAGTTGTGCTGCACTTCCCTGGTTGTAAATGTCACGAGGCTAGTGTGTGATAAAGGGTGATATCCTCCTGTGTGTAATGTCACTGAGGCTAGTGTGTGATAAATGTTGTGTGATCCCTCCTGGTAATGTCACTAGGCTAGGTGTGTGAAAGTGGGCCAGTCCCTCCTGTGGTAATGTCACTAGGTAGTGTGGATATAAAGTGTGTGCATCTCATCCTGGTTGTAATGTCACATAGGCTAGTGTGTGATAAAGTTCGTGTGCACCCTCCTGGTGTGTAATGTCACTGAGGCTATTAGTGCGTGATAAAGTGTTGCATCCCTCCTGTGTAAGTACACTAGGCTGTGTGTGATTAAGTGTGTGATCCCTCATGGTGAATGCACTAGGCTAGTTTGATTGTGATAAAGTGTGGGCATCCATCCTGGGTGTAATGTCACTGAGGCTAGTGTGTGATAAAGTGTGTGCATCCCCTGGTAATGTTCACTTGGCTAGTGTGGTGATAAAGTGGGTGGTGCATCTCTGGGTTGTTGTAATTGTCACTGGCTAGTGTTGGAAAAGGGTGCAGACGTCTCTGGTTGTATCTGTCTAAGCTAGGTTTAATGTGTGTGCATTATACTAGTGGTGTGCATCTCTCACTTGGTTGTGTTGAATGATCACATTGTGTCATATGGGTGTGCATAGTGTGTAGTATCAATGGGTTTGCCCTACTGTCCTACTAGCCTATCGTGACTGAGTGTCGGCCTGCTCCTAGAGAATGTTAGACTGGAGATCAGCTGAGGAGTGGTGTAAGGAAGGATGTGTGCTTTCACTCTGATGTTGTAATGTTCTCAACTGATGCGTAATGTGTGAAAAAAATTGGAACAAGTGTTGGTTATCCGTCTGGCAATGAGGAGCACTGGGCTCTGAATTTTATTTGTTTTTTTTTTTAATTTTACTCTCCCTTCAATATGTCGATTGGAAATTTATTAGTGTTGATACAAGTGTTGTGTTGGTCCCAGTCGTCGGCCTGGCTTATTGTATCGGTTTCATAGGCTGTGTTGATCACGTGTGGCAATGCTCTACTGGTGTCTAAAATACTAGATAGGATCGTGAACAGGTGACATACAGGTTAATTCATCAACTATGTTGATAAGTGTGCCATCCGTGCCTGGTGTAACTGTCACGAAGTACGTGATAACGTCTGGTCATTGGGAAGATTGTCATAGGTAGACGTGGAAAAATCGTGTTGAATCCTCTGTATGTATTATTGTAATGATAGGCTATGTGGTGTGTATATAAGTGAGTTGTATGTTCATAGTAGTGTATATGTCATGGTAGTGTGTGATAATGTGTATTACCTGAAGTGGTATATGTGATACTAGGTATGTATGTATGTATATGTTGTAGATACGTACTCTTATTGTATATGTCTCAGGCAAGAGTGGGTACTTGCCTATACGTTACCTATATGGGTTCTTACTGACAAAATTCATGTCTGTTGTAAGAGCGGACAAAAAAATGTGGTTGTTTATGTTTGTGTAATCCACGTATAGTGTGTGTAACAGGTTATGCATGGGTCAATCCGTGTAGCTTAATGGGTCTCATGTACCTCACGTGTCCTACTGCAAATCCCAGCATATATGGTTAATGACTCATGCCCCTATCAAATGGACCTACATGGTAGAATCGTATGAGTGGACGGATGAGCAGGAGACAGGGAAATCTCAGACTTCAGTTGATAAGTAAACGTACTACAGTCACCATTAGCTACACTGATAGGGTGACACAACCCAAATCATTACCGCCTACAGGGTTATCTTATAGCCACCTGTTACCATGGTAGATATCGACCGCTTATAACAGTACAGCCGCACAGCATGCCGTCTAGCGGAACCTGATTTCATGGGGGAAACCAGACCATTATAGTTCCAGCCTACAGTCACCTTCATAGTACCTAGCATTGGGCGATCCCAGACCTTGAATCATCATATCTTAGCGGGCAACGACCCATTACTAGGCTATCTAGCAGTACATGGGTTATCCGACCCATTAGATCCGGCAGCTTAGTGAGCTTACAGATACGACATCGAATAAGGGTAAATGCAGACCTAATACAGACTAGTGATCTTACAGCACATGACATGGTCATCCCGACCTAAAACAGCATTCAGGATCCAAAGGCTCACGATACATCGGAAATCTCCACATATGATCTCATCTAGCTCTTACACCGATCGCACTTCTAAACTAGCCGAAACTGACACTCGTCGAGAAACGATGTTAGACGCATCTTCAGACCTATATCATCACACCTCTCAGTACCTGTACTGTACATAGATAATCCGGGGTACATCTAGACCCTGTATTCAGTCATGTCATAATGATGCATCTTATGTACACTATGTATGGTATGTGACATCTAGACCTGTATAATAATCATAACCTGACAGTCCATGTATAGCTCACCGTTAGAATCATTGGTAAATATAGATCTAAATGGATCACAGCCTACGAGTATGCATCCGCTAAGACTAGATAGGGTACTCTCAGACCCTTTAATCAGACAGCCTATAAGTGACCTTCTACTACTAGATGGAACACAGCCTTATACATCATAACCTCATCACTTACTAGCACTGAACAGTTACATTCCAGCTCATTCACCCTAAGATGCTCCTTGCGGTAACACAGATCAATGGGTGACTTCGTGTACTGTATCAAATCAAAGCCCTACAGTGACCCTAGTGCTCAAAGGTACTACATGGAGTACATCTCCAGACTCCCTATTATATATCAGTCCCACAGTGCCTTACTAGCTAAACCCAGCAATAATGGGTTACATCTCCAGACCCCTTATAATCATAAACCCCTACAGTGCATCCCTTACTAGCTACACCTAGCAATACATGGGTAACATCTCCAGACCCCTTATAATCATAACCCCTACAGTGCATCCCTTACTAGCTACACCTAGCAATACATGGGTAACATCTCCAGACCCCTTATAATCATCAACAGCCCCTACAGTGCATCCCTTACTAGCTACACCTAGCAATACAATGGGGTAACATCTCCAGACCCCTTATAATCATTACAGCCCCTACAGTGCATCCTTACTAGCTACACCTAGCAATACATGGGTACATCTCCAGACCCCTTATAATCATCACAGCCTACAGTGCATCCTTACTAGCTACACCTAGCAATACATGGGTAACATCTCCAGACCCTTTAAATCATCACAGCCCTACAGTGCATCCCTTACTAGCTACACTAGCAATACATGGGTACATCTCCAGACCCCATAATCATCACAGCCTACAGTGCATCCCTTACTAGCTACACTAGCAATACATGGGTAACATCTCCAGACCCCTTTAATCATCAAACCCTACAGTGCATCCCTTACTAGTACACCTAGCAATACATGGTAACATCTCCAGACCCCTTTAATCATCACACCCTACAGTGCATCTTACTAGCTACACATGCAATACATGGGTAACATCTCCAGACCCCTTATAATCATCACGCCCCTACAGTGCATCCCTTACTAGCTACACCTAGCAATACATGGTAACATCTCCAGACCCTTATAATCATCACAGCCTACAGTGCATACCCTTACTAGCTACACCTAGCAAATACAGGGTAACATCTCCAGACCCCTTATAATCATCACAGCCTACAGTGCATCCCTACTAGCTACACCTAGCAATAATGGGTAAAATCTCCAGACCCCTTATAATCATCAACCCCTACAGTGCATCCCTTACTAGCTACACCTAGCACCCCAAAAAATACATGGGTAACATCTCAGACCCTTATAATCATCACAGCCCCTACAGTGCATCCCTTACTAGACTACACACGCAATACATGGGTAACATCTCCACGACCCCTTATAATCATCACAGCCTACAGTGGCACCCTTACTAGCTTACACCTAGCAATACATGGGGAACATCTCCAGACCCTTATAATCATCATAACCTCTACAGTGCATCCCTTACTAGCTACACCTAGCAATACATGGTAACATCTCCAGACCCCTTAAATCATCACACCCCTACAGTGCATCCCTTACAGCTACACCTAGCAATACATGGGTAACATCTCCAGACCCCTTATAATCATAACAGCCCTACAGTGCATCCCTTACTAGCTACACCTAGCAATACATGGGTACATCTCCAGACCCCTTATAATCATCACAGCCCCTACAGTGCATCCTTATAGCCACTAGCACCGTACTGGTAACATCTCCAGACCCCTTGAATCATCACAAGCCCTACAGTGCATCCTTACTAGCTACACCTAGCAATACATGGGTAACATCTCCAACCCTTATAATCATCACTCCCCTACAGTGCATCCCTTACTAGCTACACCTAGCAATACATGGGTAACATCTCCAGACCCCTTATAATCATCAAGCCCTACAGTGCATCCCTTACTAGCTACACACTAGCAATACATGGGTAACATCTCCAGACCCCTTATAATCATCACAAGCCCTACAGTGCATCCCTTACTAGCTACACCTAGCAATACATGGGTAACATCTCCAGACCCCCTTATAATTCATCAAACCCCTACAGTGCATCCCTTACTAGCTTACACCTACGCAATACATGGGTAACATCTCCAGACCCCTTATAATCATCACACCCTACAGTGCATCCTTATAGCTACACCTAGCACTACATGGGTAACCATCCAGACCCTTTATAAACATCAACCCCTACAGTGCATCCCTTACTAGCTACACCTAGCAATACATGGGTAACATCTCCAGACCTTATAATCATCACAGCCCCTACAGGGCATCCCTACTAGCTACACCTAGCAATACATGGGTAACATCTCCAGACCCTTATAATATATCACAGCCCTCTACAGTGCATCCCTTACTAGCTACACCTAGCAATACATGGGTAACATTCCAGACCCCTTATAATCATCAAACCCTACAGGCATCCCTACTAGCTACAAACTAGCAATACATGGGTAACATCTCCAGACCCCTTATAATCATCAAACCCCTACAGTGCATCCCTTACTAGCTACACCTAGCAATACATAGTGGTAACATCTCCAGACCCCTTATAATCACATAACCCTACAGTGCATCCCTTACTAGCTACACCTAGCAAACATGGTACATCTCCAGACCCCTTATAATCATCACAACCCCTACAGTGCATCCCTTACTAGCTACAACCTGCAATACATGGGTAAACATCTCCAGACCCCTTATAATCATCATAACCCCTACAGTGCATCCCTTATACGCTAACACCTGCAATACATGGTAACATCTCCAGACCCCTTATAATCATCACAGCCCCTAAAGTCATCCTACTAGCTACCTAGCAATACATGGGTCATCTCCAGACCCCTTATAATCATACACAGCCCTACAGTGCATCCCTTACTAGTACACATGCAATACATGGGTAACATCTCCAGACCCCTATAAATCATCACAGCCCTACAGTGCATCCCTTACTAGCTACACCTAGCAATACATGGGTAACATCTCCAGACCCCTTATATCATCATAACCCCTACAGTGCATCCCTACTAGCTACACCTAGCAATACATGGGTAACATCTCCAGACCCCTTATAATCATCACAGCCCTACAGTGCATCCCTTATAGCTACACCTGCAATACATGGGTAACATCTCCAGACCCTTATAATCATCAAACCCCACAGTGCAACCCTTACTAGCACACCTAGCAATACATGGGTAACATCTCCAGACCCCTTATAATCATCAAACCCTACAGTGCATCCCTTACTAGCTACACCTAGCAATACATGGGAACATCCAGACCCCCCTATAATCATCACAACCCCACAGTGCATCCCTTACTAGCAAACCTAGCAATACATGGGTAAACATCTCCAGACCCCTTTAAATCATCACACCCCTACAGTGCATCCCTTACTAGCTACACCTAGCAATACATGGGTAACACTCCAGACCCCTTATAATCATCACACCCCTACAGTGCATCCCTTACTAGCTACACTAGCAATACATGGGTAACATCTCCAGACCCCTTATAATCATCACACCCTACAGTGCATCCCTTACTAGCTACACCTAGCATACATGGGTAACATCTCCAGACCCCTTATATCATCACAGCCCCTACAGTGCATCCCTTACTAGCTACAACCTAGCAATACATGGGTAACATCTCCAGACCCCTTATAATCATCACAGCCCCTACAGTGCATCCCTACTAGCTACACCTAGCAATACATGGGTAACATCTCCAGACCCCTTATAATCATCACAGCCCCTACAGTGCATCCCTTACTAGCTACACCTAGCAATACATGGGTAACATCTCCAGACCCCTTATAATCATCACAGCCCCTACAGTGCATCCTTACTAGCTACACTAGCAATACATGGGTAACATCTCCAGACCTTATAATCATCACAGCCCCTACAGTGATCCTTACTAGCTACACCTAGCAATACAATGGGTAACATCTCCAGACCCTTTAATCATCACAGCCCCTACAGTGCATCCTTACTAGCTACCACTAGCAATACATGGGTAACATCTCCAGACCCCTTATAATCATCAAGCCCCTACAGTGCATCCTTACTAGCTACACCTAGCAATACATGGTAACATCTCCAGACCCCTTATAATCATCACAACCCTACAGTGCATCCCTTACTAGCTACACACTAGCAATAAATGGGTAACATTCCAGAACCCTTATAATCATCAAGCCCCTACAGTGCATCCCTTTACTAGTACACCTAGCAATACATGGGTAACATCTCCAGACCCCTTATAATCATCACACCCCTACAGTGCATCCCTTACTAGCTACACCTAGCAAATACATGGTAACATCTCCAGACCCCTTATAATCATCACACCCCTACAGTGCATCCCTTACTAGCTACACCTAGCAATACATGGGTAACATCTCCAGACCCCTATAATCATCACAGCCCCTACAGTGCACCCTTACTAGCTACACCTAGCAATACATGGGTAACATCTCCAGACCCTTATAATCATCACAGCCCTACAGTGCACCCTTACTAGCTACAACTAGCAATACATGGGTAACATCTCCGACCCCTTATAATCATCACAGCCCTCACAGTGCATCCCTTACTAGCTACACAGCAATACATGGGTAACATTCCAGACCCCTTATAATCATCAGACCCCTACAGTGCATCCCTTACTAGCTACAACTAGCAATACATGGGGTAACATCCCAGACCCCTAAATCATCAAAGCCCCTACAGTGCATCCCTTAACTAGCTACACCTAGCAATACATGGGTAACATCTCCAGACCCCTTATAATCATCAACCCTACAGTGCATCCCTTACTAGCTACACACGCAATACATGGGTAACATCTCCAGACCCCTTATAATCATCAAACCCCTACAGTGCATCCCTACTAGCTACACACTAGCAATACAGGGTAACATTCCAGACCCCTTATCATCATAACCCACTACAGTGCATCCATTACTGCTACAACCTAGCAATACTTGGGTAACATCTCCAGACCCCATTATAATCATCACAAGGCCCTCGACAGTGGCATCCCTTACTACTACACCTAGCAATACAATGGGTAAACATCTCCAGACCCATATAATCATATATAACCCCTACAGTGCTCCCTCTTTACTAACTAGCCTAACACATAGCAATACAATACGGGAACACATCTCCCGACCCCTTATACCATCAGCAACCCCTTACCAGTGCCATCCCTTGACTATGGCTACACACGCAATACAGGGTAACATCTCCCAGACCACCTTAGACATCATCACACCCCCTACAGTGCCATCCCCCTACTAGCACCGAGCATACATGGTAACATCTCCGACCCCTGATAATCATCACAGCCCTACAGTCTGCATCCCTTCACTCACTACAACACGCATACATGGGTAACATCTCCAGACCCTTATAATCATCACAGCGCCTCTACATGCATCCCTATACACTACCGATTAACATAGCAATATATGGTACAGCTCCAGACCCCTTATAATCACCACAGCCCCTACAGTGCATCCTTACTAGCTACAACCCTACAATACAGGGTAACATCTCCAGACCCCTATATACATAAACCCACGGGCGATCCCCTTACTAGCTACACCTACATACATGGTAACATCTCCAGACCCCTTATAATCATAAAGCCCTACAGGGCATCCCTTACAGCTACACTTTGCAATACATGGGTAACATCTCCAGACCCCTTAATCATCATAACCCCTACAGTGCATCCCTTACTGCTACACCTAGCAATACATGGGTAAACATCTCAGACCCCTTATAATCATCATAACCCCTACAGTGCATCCCTTACTAGCTACACCTAGCATACATGGGTAACATCTCCAACCCCTGTAATCATACACCCCTACAGTGCATCCCTTACTAGCTACCCTAGCAATACATGGGGTAACATCTCCAACCCCTTATAATCACAAGCCTCTCCAGTGCATCCCTTACTAGCTACACCTAGCAATACATGGTAACATCTCCAGACCCCTTTAATCATCAACATCCCACCATGCATCCCTTACTAGCTACACCTAGCAATACATGGGTAACATCTCCAGACCCCTTATAATCACACACAGCCCCTACAGTGCAATCCTTCTACTACCCTAGCAATACATGGGTACATCTCCAGACCCCTTATAATCATCACAGCCCCTACAGTGCATCCCTTACTACTACACAACCTAGGCAATACATGGTAACATCCTCCAGACCCCTTATAATCATCACAAGCCCCTACAGTGCAATCCCTTACTAGCTACACCTAGCAATACATGGGTAACATCTCCGACCCCTTATAAATCATCACACAGCCCCTACAGTGCATCCCTTACTAGCTACACCTAGCAATACATGGTAACATCTCCAGACCCCTTATAATCATCACAGCCCCTACGTGCATCCCTTACTAGCTACAACACCACATACATGGGTAACATCTCCAACCCCCCCCTTATAATCTCACACCCCTACAGTGCATCCCTTACTAGCTACACCTAGCATACATGGGTAACATCTCCAGACCCCTTAAATCATCACATCCCTACAGTGCATCCCTTCTAGCTACACCGCAATACATGGGTAACATCTCCAGACCCCTTATAATCATCACAGCCCTACAGTGCATCCCTTACTCGCTACACCTAGCAATACATGGGTACAATCTCCAGACCCCTTATAATATCACAACCCCTACAGTGCATCCCTTACTAGCTACACCTAGCAATACATGGGTAACATCTCCAGACCCCTTATAATCATCATCACCCTACAGTGCATCCCTTACTACTCACACCTAGCAATCAGGGTACATCTCCAGACCCCTAAATCATCACAACACCCCTACAGTGCCTCCCTTACTAGCTACACCTAGCAATACATGGGTACATCTCCAGACCCCTTATATCATCACAGCCCCTACATTGCATCCCTTACTACTACACCTAGCAATACATGGGTACATCTCCAGACCCCTTATAATCATCCAGCCCCTACAGTGCATCCCTTACTAGCTACACCTACAATACATGGGTACATCTCCAACCCCTTTATATCATCACACCCCTAAGTGCAACCCCTTACTAGCTACACCTAGCAATACATGGGTAACATCTCCAGACCCCTTATAATCATCACAACCCCCCTACAGTGCATCCCTTACTAGCTACACCTAGCAATACATGGGTAACATCTCCAGACCCCTTATAATCATCACAGCCCCTACAGTGCAACCCTTACTAGCTACACCTACAATACATGGTAACATCTCCATACCCCCTATAATTATCACAAACCCACTACAGTGCATCCCTTACTAGCTACACCTAGCAATACATGGGTAACATCTCCAGACCCCTTATATCATCACATCCCCTACAGTGCTCCCTTACTACTACTACACCTACAATACATGGGTAAATCTCCAGACCCCTAATAATCATCACAGCCCCTACAGTGCATCCCTTACTAGCTACAACTAGCAATACATGGGTAACATCTCCAGACCCCTTATATCTCACAAAACCCTACGTGCATCCCTTACCTAGCTACACCTCGCAATACATGGGTAACATCTCCCAGACCCCTTATAAATCACATAACCCCTTACAGTGCATCCCTTACTAGCTACACCTAGCAATACATGGTAACATCTCCAGACCCCCTATAATCATCACAGCCCCTACAGTGCCATCCCTTATAGCTACACTAGCATACATGGGTAACATCTCCAGACCCTTATAATCATCACAGCCCCTCTACAGTGCAACCTTACTAGCTACACCAGCAATACATGGGTAACATCTCCAGACCCCTATAATCATCACAACAGCCCCTACAGTGAACCCTTACTAGCTACACCTAGCAATACATGGGTAACATCTCCAACCCCCTTAAATCATCATAACCCCTACAGTGCATCCCTTACTAGCTACACCTGCAATACATGGGTAACATCTCCAGACCCCCTTATAATCACACATCCCCTACAGTGCATCCCTTACTAGCTACAACCTAGCAATACATGGGTAACATCTCCAGACCCCTTAAAATCATCACACCCCTACGTGCATCCCTTACTAGCTACACCTAGCAATACATGGGTAACATCTCCAGACCCCTTATAATCATCACACCCCTAACAGTGCATCCCTTACTAGCTACACCTAGCAATACATGGGTACATCTCCAGACCCCTTATAATCATCACAACCCTCAGTGCATCCCTTACAGCTACACACATCGCATACATGGGTAACATCTCCAGACCCCTTATAATCATCACACCCTACAGTGCATCCCTTACTGACACACCTAGCAATACATGGGTAACATCTCCAGACCCCTTTCATCATCACAGCCTTACAGTGCATCCCTTACTAGCTACACCTAGCAATACATGGGTAACATCTCCAGACCCCTATAATAATCAACCCCCTACAGTCATCCCTTACTAGCTACACCTAGCAATACATGGGTAACATCTCCAGACCCCTTATAATCATCACCCCCTACAGTGCATCCCTTACTAGCTACACCTAGCAATACATGGGTAACATCTCCAGACCCCTTATAATCATCAAAACCCTACAGTGCATCCCTTACTAGCTACACCTAGCATACATGGGTAACATCTCCAGACCCCTTATAATCATCACACCCCTACAGTGCATCCCTTACTAGCTACACTAGCAATACATGGTTACATCTCCAGACCCCTTATATCATCACAGCCCCTACAGTGCACCCTTACTAGCTACACCTAGCAATACATGGGTACATCTCCAGACCCCTTATAATCATCAACAGCCCCTACATTGCAACCCTTACTAGCTACACCTAGCAATACATGGGTAACATCTCCAACCCCTTAATCATCACACCGCCTCTACAGTGCATCCTTACTAGCTACACCTAGCAATCATGGGTAACATCTCCAGACCCCTTATATCATCACACCCCTACAGTGCATCCCTTACTAGCTACACCTAGCAATACATGGGTAACATCTCCAGACCTTATAATCATCACACAGCCCCTACAGTGGCATCCCTTACTAGCTACACTAGCAATCATGGGTAACATCTCCAGACCCCTTATAATCATCACACAGCCTCTACAGTGCATCCCTTACTAGCTACACCTGCAATACATGGGTACATCTCCAGACCCCTTATAATCATCACAGCCCCTACAGTGCATCCTTACTAGCTACACCTAGTCAATACATGGGTAACATCTCCAGACCCCTTATAATCATCACACCCCCTACAGTGCATCCCTTACTAGCTACACCTAGCAATACATGGGTAACATCTCCAGACCCCTTATAATCATCACAGCCCCTACAGTGCACCCTTACTAGCTACACCTAGCAATACATGGGTAACATCTCCAGACCCCTTATAATCATCACAGCCCTACAGTGCATCCCTTACTAGCACACCTAGCAATACATGGGTAAATCTCCAGACCCCTTATAATCATCACAGCCCCTACAGTGCACCCTTACATAAGCTACACCTAGCAATACATGGGTAACATCTCCAGACCCCTTTAATCATCAAGCCTCTAAAGTGCATCCCTTACTAGCTACACCTAGCATACATGGGTAACATCTCCAACCCCTTATAATCATCACAACCCTACAGTGCATCCCTTACTAGCTACACTTAGCAATACATGGGTACATCTCCAGACCCCTTATAATCATCACAGCCTCTACAGTGCATCCCTACTAGCTACACCTAGCAATACATGGGTAACATCTCCAGACCCCTTATAATCATCACAGCCCCTACAGTGCATCCCTTACTAGCTACACCTAGCAATACATGGGTAACATCTCCAGACCCCTTATAATCATCATAACCCCTACAGTGCATCCCTTACTAGCTACACTAGCAATACATGGGTAACATCTCCAGACCCCTTAATCATCACACCCCTACATGCATCCCTTACTAGCTACACCTAGCAATCATGGGTAACATCTCCAGACCCCTTTAATCATCACAGCCCTACAGATGCATCCTTACTAGCTACACCTAGCAATACATGGGTAACATCTCCAGACCCCTTATATCTCAAAGCCCCTACAGTGCATCCCTTACTAGCTACACAAGCAATACATGGGTAACATCTCCAGACCCCTTAAATCATCACAGCCCCTACAGTGCATCCCTTACTAGTACCACCTAGCATACATGGTAACATCTCCAGACCCCTTATATATCATCACAGCCCTACAGTGCATCCTTACTAGCTACACCTAGCAAACATGGGTAACATCTCCAGACCCCTTTAATCATCACAGCCCCTACAGTGCATCCCTACTAGCTACACCTAGCAATACATGGGTAACATCTCCAGACCCCTTATAATCATCACAAGCCTCTACAGTGCATCCCTTACTAGCTACACCTAGCAATACATGGGTAACATCTCCAACCCCTTAATCATCAATAACCCCCTACGTGCATCCCTTTAGCTACAAATACATGGGTAACATCTCCAGACCCCTTTAATCAATCACACCCCTACAGTGCATCCCTTACTAGCTACACCTAGCAATACATGGGTAACATCTCCAGACCCCTTATAATCATCACAGCCCCCCTACAGTGCAACCCTTACTAGCTACACCTAGCAATACATGGGTAACATCTCCAGACCCCTTATAATCATCACAGCCCCTACAGTGCATCCCTTACTAGCTACACCTAGCAAACATGGGTAAATCTCCAGACCCCTTATAATCATCACAGCCCTACAGTGCATCCCTTACTAGCTACACCATAGCAATACATGGGTAACATCTCCAGACCCCTTATAATCATCACAGCCCTACAGTGCATCCCTTCTAGCTACACCTAGCAATACATGGGTAACATCTCCAGACCCCTTATAATCATCACAGCCCCTACAGTGCAACCCTTACTAGCTACACCTAGCAATACATGGGTAACATCTCCAGACCCCCTATAATCATCACAGCCCCTACAGTGCATCCCTTACTAGCTACACCTAGCAATACATGGGTAACATCTCCAGACCCTTATAATCATCACAACCCCTACAGTGCAACCCTTACTAGTACACCTAGCAATACATGGGTAACATCTCCAGAACCCCTTATAATCATCACAGCCCCCTACAGTGCATCCCTTACTAGCTACACCTAGCAATACAGGGTAACATCTCCAGACCCCTTATAATCATCACAGCCCCTACAGTGCATCCTTACTAGCTACACTAGCAATACATGGGTAACATCTCCAGACCCCTTTAATCATCACAGCCCCTACAGTGCATCCCTTACTAGCTACACCTAGCAATACATGGGTAACATCTCCAGACCCCTTATAATCATCACAGCCTCTACAGTGCATCCCTTACTAGCTACACCTAGCAATACATGGGTAACATCTCCAGACCCCTTTAATCATCATAACCCCTACAGTGCATCCCTTACTAGCTACACCTAGCAATACATGGGTACATCTCCAGACCCTTTAATCATCACATCCCCTACAGTGCATCCTTACTAGCTACACCTAGCAAATACATGGGTAACATCTCCAGACCCCTTATAATCATCACAGCCCCTACAGTGCATACCCTTACTAGCTACACCTAGCAATACATGGGTAACATCTCCAGACCCCTTATAATCATCACAACCCCTACAGTGCATCCCTTACTAGCTACACCTAGCAATACATGGGTAACATCTCCAGACCCCTTATAATCATCACACCCCTACAGTGCATCCCTTACTAGCTACACCTAGCAATACATGGGTAACATCTCCAGACCCCTTATAATCATCACAGCCCCTACAGTGCATCCCTTACTAGCTACACCTAGCAATACATGGGTAACATCTCCAGACCCCTTATAATCATCACAGCCCCTACAGTGCACCCTTACAGCTACACCTAGCAATACATGGGTAACATCTCCAGACCCCCTATAATCATCACAGCCCCTACAGTGCATCCCTTACTAGCTACACCTAGCAATACATGGGTAACATCTCCAGACCCCTTATAATCATCACAGCCCCTACAGTGCCAACCCTTACTAGCTACACCTAGCAATACATGGGTAACATCTCCAGACCCCTATAATCATCATAACCCCTACAGTGCATCCCTTACTAGCTACACCTAGCAATACATGGGTAACATCTCCAGACCCCTTATAATCATCACATCCCCTACAGTGCATCCCTTACTAGCTACATCTAGCAATACATGGGTAACATCTCCAGACCCCTATATCATCACACGCCCCTACAGTGCATCCTTACTAGCTACACCTAGCAATACATGGGTAACATCTCCAGACCCCTTATAATCATCACAACCCCTACAGTGCATCCCTTACTAGCTACACCTAGCAATACATGGGTAACATCTCCAGACCCTTATAATCATCATAACCCCTACAGTGCATCCCTTACTAGCTACACCTAGCAATTCATGGGTAACATCTCCAGACCCCCTATAATCATCACAGCCCCTACAGTGCATCCCTTACTAGCTACACCTAGCAATACATGGGTAACATCTCCAGACCCCTTATAATCATCACGCCCTACAGTGCACCCTTACTAGCTACACCTAGCAATACATGGGTAACATCTCCAGACCCCTTATAATCATCACAGCCCTACAGTGCAACCCTTACTAGCTACCCTAGCAATACATGGGTAACATCTCCAGACCCCTATAATCATCATAACCCTAGAGTGCATCCCTTACTAGCTACACCTAGCAATACATGGGTAACATCTCCAGACCCCTTATAATCATCACATCCCCTACAGTGCATCCCTTACTAGCTACACCTAGCAATACATGGGTAACATCTCCAAGCCCCCTATAATCATCACAGCCCCTACAGTGCATCCCTTACTAGCTACACCTAGCAATACATGGGTAACATCTCCAGACCCCTTATAATCATCACAACCCTACAGTGCATCCCTTACTAGCTACACCTAGCAATACATGGGTAACATCTCCAGACCCCTTATAATCATCACAACCCCTACAGTGCAACCCTTACTAGCTACACATCGCAATACATGGGTAACATCTCCAGACCCCTTATAATCATCACAACCCCTACAGTGCATCCCTTACTAGCTACACCTAGCAATACATGGGAAACATCTCCAGACCCCTTATAATCATAACCCCTACAGTACATCCCTTACTAGCTACACCTAGCAATACATGGGTAACATCTCCAGACCCCTATAATCAATCACAGCCCCTACAGTGCATCCCTTACTAGCTACACCTAGCAATACATGGGTAACATCTCCAGACCCCTTATAATCATCATAACCCCTACAGTGCATCCCTTACTAGCTACACCTAGCAATACATGGGTAACATCTCCAGACCCCTTATAATCATCACAGCCTACCTACAGTGCATCCCTTACTAGCTACACATCGCAATACATGGGTACATCATCCAGACCCCTTATAATCATCACAGCCCCTACAGTGCAACCCTTACTAGCTACACCTAGCAATGCATGGGTTACATCTCCAGACCCCTTATAATCATCACAGCCCCTACAGTGCAACCCTTACTAGCTACTCCTAGCAATACATGGGTAACATCTCCAGACCCCTTATAATCATCACAGCCTCTACAGTGCATCCCTTACTAGCTACACCTAGCATACATGGTAACATCTCCAGACCCCTTATAATCATCACAGCCCCTACAGTGCATCCCTTACTAGCTACACCTAGCAATACATGGGTAACATCTCCAGATCCTTATAATCATCACAGCCCCCCTACAGTGCATCCCTTACTAGCTACACATCGCAATACATGGGTAACATCTCCAGACCCTTATAATCATCACAGCCCTACAGTGCATCCCTTACTAGCTACACATCGCAATACATGGGTAACATCTCCAGACCCCTTATAATCATCACAGCCCTACAGTGCATCCCTTACTAGCTACACCTAGCAATACATGGGTAACATCTCCAGACCCCTTATAATCATCACAACCCCCCTACAGTGCCTCCCTTACTAGCTACACCTAGCAATACATGGGTAACATCTCCAGACCCCTTATAATCATCACAGCCCCTACAGTGCAACCCTTACTAGCTACACCTAGCAATACATGGGTAACATCTCCAGACCCCTTATAATCATCACACCCCCTACAGTGCACCCTTACTAGCTACACCTAGCAATACATGGTAACATCTCCAGACCCCTTATAATCATCACAGCCCTACAGTGCAACCCTTACTAGCTACACCTAGCAATACATGGGTAACATCTCCAGACCCCTTATAATCATCACAGCCTCTACAGTGCATCCCTTACTAGCTACACCTAGCAATACATGGGTAACATCTCCAGACCCCTTATAATCATCACACCCCTACAGGCATCCCTTACTAGCTACACCTAGCAATACATGGGTAACATCTCCAGACCCCTTATATCATCACAGCCTCTACAGTGCATCCTTACTAGCTACACCTAGCAATACATGGGTAACATCTCCAGACCCCTTATAATCATCACAGCCCCTACAGTGCATCCCTTACTAGCTACACCTAGCATAACATGGGTAACATCTCCAGACCCCTTGTAATCATCACAGCCCCTACAGTGCATCCCTTACTAGCTACACCTAGCAATACATGGGTAACATCTCCAGACCCCTTATAATCATCATAACCCCTACAGTGCATCCCTTACTAGCTACACCTAGCAATACATGGGTAACATCTCCAAACCCCTTTAATCATCAAGTCCCCTACAGTCATCAACCCCAAATCATACAATACTACACCTAGCTCCTAGCAATACATGGGTAACATCTCAGACCCCTTATAATTCATC
Organism: Hymenochirus boettgeri; assembly: GCA_019447015.1. NCBI lineage: Eukaryota > Metazoa > Chordata > Amphibia > Anura > Pipidae > Hymenochirus > Hymenochirus boettgeri. Next base: position 1,671,307 of record JAACNH010000012.1, on the reverse strand, counting down.
ACACGCCCCCTACAGTGCAACCTTACTAGCTACACCAAGCAATACATGGGTAACATCTCCAGACCCTTATAATCATCACAGCCCCTACAGTGCATCCCTTACTAGCTACACCTAGCAATACATGGGTAACATCTCCAGACCCCTTATAATCATCACAGTCCCTTCAGTGCATTCCTTACTAGCTGCACCTAGCAAACACATGGGTAACATCTCCAGACCCCTTGTAATCATCACAGCCCCTACAGTGCATCCCTTACTAGCTACACCTAGCAATACATGGGTAACATCTCCAGACCCTTATAATCATCACAGCCTCTACAGTGCATCCCTTACTAGCTACACCTAGCAATACATAGGTAACATCTCCAGACCCCTTATAATCATCACAGCCCCTACAGTGCATCCCTTACTAGCTACACCAAGCAATACATGGGTAACATCTCCAGACCCCTTATAATCATCTGTACTTATGCTCATGTGTTCAGTTCAGAGTAATGCTGTTTTGACACCTTACTCTGGGCGTTCCTATAACACCTCTTAGCCACTATCCAATCACGCCCTTAACACTTGGCTGTGATATGCTAATTGGGATTTTCCAGGGTACATAATTGCCACAGATACTTGTACAAGTCATTCTGAATTGAGAAAGCCAGTCGGATGACTAGCGAAACGTCTTCAAGAACTACATTTCAAGTCCAGTTGATCTAATTGAATACAACAGATATATCTTGATGATATTCTAATCTTTTCGTCCTCTCTAGAACAACACTGTACTCATGTGAAACTGGTTCTGGCTAAACTTACAGAAAGTCATCTATTTGCCAAGTTGGAAAAATGCTCCTTCGAACTCCAACAGACCCCGTTCCTTGGCTTCATCATCTTGCATAAAGGTCTTTCTATGGATCCCAAAATGATCTCAGCGTCCCTTGATTGGGAGGCTCCCACCAATCTTAAGGCCCTGCAGAGATTTTTGGGATTTTCCAATTTTTATAGGTTTATAAGGATTTTTTCTACCTTAGTAGCCCCACTAACCAATGTAACTAAAAAGGATGCTTTCCATTCTCCATGGTCCCAACAGGCTCAGACATCCTTCCTTAAGTTAAAAGAGGCCTTTTGTAATGCTCCTGTCTTGGACATCCCATTGTTAACCTTCCCTTTATAGTTGAGGTGGATGCTTCAGAAATCAGAGTAGGTGCTATCTTGTCTCAATATTCGGTAATCGCCAACAACTTCATCCAAGTGCCAATTTGTCCCAAAAAATTTCCAGAGCAGAGGTCAACTATGACATAGGTAACCGGGAGATCCTGGCTATTAAAATGGCTTTTGAGGAGTGGAGAGATTGGCTAGAGGGAGCACTTCCTCCAGTCACCATGTACACTGACCACAAGAATCTCGAATATATAGAAAATGCTAAGTGATCGAATTTTCTAGACAGGCCTGTTGGACCCTTTTTTCCCCTCAAGGTTTCATTTTAGAATCACTTATAGACCTGCCACAAAAAGGTGAAGGCTGATACACTGTCAAGCAATTTTCCTGATTCTCCTTCTAATTCTCAAAACGTGCCTGGACCTATTCTTCCTTCTCACTGTTTCTTGAATGCCTTGTCTACAGTTATTGCCTGAACTTTCTGATCTTCTTAACTCTTTTCAGTCTGATGTTCCTCCTGGTAATCCTACTAACCTGTTGTTTGTTCCTCTCAGTCTCCGTTTACAAGTGATCCAACAATTTCACGATTCACCCAGGAGAGAAAAAGACTTTAGAACTCCTGTCCCATCATGAGCTCTGTGAAGTTGACCCCCCTACAATCAGCACAAATAACAATTCTATGTTTTGGTTTGTGCTACGTTTGTGCAACAAAATTAAGATTTGTGCTGCTTTCGCTTAGAAGATAATAGCAATTTTAATAATTGTCAAAAGGTCAACCAGCCCCCCTACACGAGTATGGACATGAAACTGGTATCTTTGTTAGTGCTACGTTTGTGCTGTTTTGTGCTGCAAAATGAATGTTCTATCTTGAGTCGTTTTTGAGAAATAATGTTTATAAAGGTCAAAAGGTCAGCCAGCCTCCCTACAATAGAATCTGGATACGAAACCAGGCTGGTTGTTTAGTGCTACATTTGTGCTGTTTTGGTGCTGCAAAAATAAAGATTTGTGCCACTTTCGTTGTGGAAGAAAATAGCGTTTTTAACAAAGGTCAAAAGGTCAGCCAGCAGCCCCCCCATCAATGGAATCTGGGTATGAAACCAGGTGGTTGGTCAGTCCTTTTAATGCTGCAAAATGTGCTGTTTAATGCTGCAAATTAAGATTTCTGCCGCTTTTGTTTGCAATATAATAGCGTTTTTTACCAAGGTCAAAAGGTAAGCCAGCCCCCTACAATGGAATCTGGATATGAAACCAGGCTGGTTGTTAGTCCTACGTTTGTGCTGTTTAGTGCTTCAAAATTTAAGATTTGTGCCGTTTTCGTTTGGAAGATAATAGCAGTTTTGCAAAAGTCAAAAGGTAAGCCATCCCCTACAATGGAATCTGGATACAAAATCAGGCTGGTTGTTAGTGTGCTACGTTTGTGCTGATTGTGCCACTTTCATTTGGAAGATATTAGCAGTTTTTTGCAAGTTTCAAAAGCTGAGCCAGCCCCTTACAATGGAATCTGGATACGAAACCAGCCTGGTTAGTGCTAGGTTTGTGTTGTTTTGTGCTACAAATATTAAGATTGTGGCGCTTTCGTTTGGAAGATAATAGCGTGTTTTACAAAGTTCAAAAGGGACGCCAGCCCCCCTACAATAGAATCTGATACGAAACCAGGCTGGTTGGTTTAGTGCTACGTTTGAGCTGTTTTGTGCTGCAAATATTAAGATTTGTGCCCTTTCGTTTGGAAGAAAAGTGTTTTTTACAAAATTCAAAAGGGAAGCCAGCCCCCTACACGGAATCTGGATAACAAACCAGGCTGGTTGGTTAGTGCTACGTTTGTGCTGTTTTGTGCTGCAAAAATTAAGATTTGTGCCACTTTCGTTGGAAGATAATAGCAGTTTTTTGCAAAGGTCAAAAGGTGAGCCAGCCCTCTTACAATGGAATCTGGATACGAAACCAGGTTGGTTGTTTAGTGCTACATTTGTGCCATCTTGTGCTGCAAAATTAAGATTTGTGCCACTTTCGTTGGAAGATAATAGCATCTTTTTAGAAAGGTCAAAATGTCAGCAGCCCCCTATAATAAAATTTGGGTACAAACCAGGCTGGTTGGTTAGTGCCACATTTGGCTTTTTTGCTGTGAAAATTAAGATTTGTGCTGCTTCATTTGGAAGTTAAAGGGCAATTATACTCACCTCCCTCTAGTCCCCCTGCTCCCTGATGTAATAACAAAAAAATTGTGTAAATGGGTTTCACTTTAATTAATAATTTATAATTATTATTATATTAAATAATAACAAACTTGGAATAACGACAATTAATAATAACAAATTTGAAATACGGGCATAAATGCCCCCTTTCCAAGTCGAAATCAGATCAGAAAAAGTCTTTCTTTAGCAAAAGAAAAAAAAATCTCTATTTGTAAATGGATCTCTTTGTGGCCTATTTACAAATACTATAGTAAGCTATCAGTAAGTGACAACTTACTATATAGCAGGTCCTGAACTGTGATAAAACAGCTGATTAAAGTTCAGTACCTTCACAGGAGAATGAATCTCTTTGATCCATTCACAAATACTTTGATAAGCTGTAAGTGTGACAGCTGTAGCAGGTACTGAACTGTGATTAAACAGCTAATCACAGTTCAGAACCTCCAACTGACCACCCACCAGGGTAGTTCAAATTGTAAATGGATCTCTTTGATACATTCACAAATACTATAGTAATAGGGACAGACCCTGGCATCAGAAGAAGTCTCTGACAAATAGGAACACTGCTACAGCTCTGTAGAGGAACAGGCTCCTGGCACTTCAGGTGTTAAATACAAGCAATCCTCCCATTAATCCCTTGATCCCCTCGATGAAGGAGTCAAGGGGGCACTTGAATGGTGACCCACATCATTCTTAGCACACTTGTGATTTTTCATTTTAATTGTTTAATTTTTAATGTTCCTTTCTCCTTTAATGTCTCCTGTCTCCTTTCCTTTCTCCAGAGGCCCCTCCTGAGACAAATGTCTCATTCAGCCTCATTAAAGAAGCAGGCCTGCTGGCCCCTTCTGCAGTTTCCATGCATGGAAAGACACAGAAGCAAGGCAGAAGAAAGGCAGGGAGCACATTTCAAAGCTATAAAACCTTGCAAGGTCAAGGTTTTTGCAGTCATTTAGGCTGCAAGAGTGGGTGGACATATCCTTTAAAAGTTAGCTGTAATTGGCTTTTCTTCGCAAGTTTTGTCTGCTTCCTACCTCCCTTTCCCTTTACTGTATGCATGTACAGGCTATAGTATAGGGGAGCAAAGAAGCTGTCTGGGAATAGACCAAAAAATTTGATGACTTGTCATTGTGGCTAACTTTAACCCTTCACGGGAAGTAAGACATGGCTCCTTAACCTCCGATATTTATTTAAAAAGGGTATGTTCATTTTGGAGTAGTAAGAACCTTTTATTTTAGTTCATTTTAAAAATAGGTTCATTTTACAAGAATGATCTGTATGCATATTAAAAAAAAAATCAATTTGCAGTGATTGTCATGCAAGGGCTGGATGTGATGGGGCCCACATCCCTTCCACAAATGAAAATAGAGAAAACGGTTCAAATTAAAGTATTAAGGCAAAGGGACAATAAGACGTAAGGGTCAGTATGTAGGAAACAGATACTTAAGATGAATGAAATGTTCACTTGGGCCCCGGTGTGTGATATATCCTGTTTTTTTTACTTTTTTCTAACATTGAATTAGGAAGCAGACAAAACTTGCAGAACAAGCAAACAATACAGCTAACTTTTAAAGGCTATGTCCACCCGCAAAAAACAATCTTTCTCCTGCAGCCTAAATGACCTTGTAAGGTTTGTAGCTTTGAAATGTGCTCCCAATGTACTCATTCCCTTGCCTGCTTCTGCCTTGCTTCTGTGTCTTTTCCAGGCATGGAAACTGCAGAAGGGGCCAGCAGGCCTGCTTCCCTAATGAGGCAGAATGAGACATTTGTCTCAGGAGGGGCCTCTAGAGAAAAGGGAAAGGAGAAAGGGGGGGGGGAAACATTAAAAAACTGCCTTATTAAAAAAAAATTGTGTAAGAGTGATTGTGGGTCACCATTCAAGTGCCCCCCTGACTCCTTCATCCCCTTGGGGGATCAAGGGATTCATGTGAGGATTGCTGGTATTTAACACTTAAAGTGCCAGGAGCCTGTTCCCCCACAGAGCTGTAGCGGTAATTGGGTTCCTATTATGTCAGAGGACTTCTTCTGATGCCAGGGTCTGTCCCTATATACTATAGTATTTGTGAATGGATCAAAGAGATCCATTTACAATTTGAACTACCTTGGTGATTACCCTGGTGGGTGGTCAATTGGAGGTTCTGAACTGTGATCAGCTGTTTAATCACAGTTCAGTACCTGCTATAGCTGTCACACTACAGCTTATCAAAGTATTTATGAATGGGTCAAAGAGATTCATTCTCCTGTGAAGGTACTGAACTTTAATCAGCTGTTTGATCACAGTTCAGGACCTGCTATATAGTAAGTTGTCAGTTACTGATAGCTTACTATAGTATTTGTAAATAGGTCACAAAGAGATCCATTTACAATTTGAACTACCTTGGTGATTACCCTGGTGGGTGGTCAATTGGAGGTTCTGAACTGTGATCAGCTGTTTAATCACAGTTCAGTACCTGCTACAGCTGTCACACTTACAGCTTATCAAAGTATTTATGAATGGGTCAAAGAGATTCATTCTCCTGTGAAGGTACTGAACTTTGATCAGCTGTTTGATCACAGTTCAGGACCTGCTATATAGTAAGTTGTCAGTTACTGATAGCTTACTATAGTATTTGTAAATAGGTCACAAAGAGATCCATTTACAAATAGAGATTTTCTTTTTTTCTTTTGCTAAAGAAATACTTTTTCTGATCTGATTTCGACTTGGAAAGGGGGCATTTATGCCCGTATTCCAAATTTGTTATTATTAAATATAATAATTATTAATTATTATAATTCAAGTGAAATCATTTACACATTTTTTTATTATTACATACAGGGAGCATCTTTAATAAAGTTTAACTCAGGTGTAAAAAACCCTAGAAGCACCTCTGAGGGCCCGATAGGCAGCGATACTACACCGGATTCAGGCATTGAGGGTATTCATGGGGAGCAGTTAAGAAGTCTCTGGCTGGACGCGTTTCGTCTATAACAAGAATTCGTTGGCAGCTACCACCACGTTAGGCCTAAGAACTATCCCTGTCAGATATACCGGTATATCTTGTATTGAAAAAGCCCTTTACTATACTGAAACATACATTTTGGAATATGGGTTACTCGAAGGGGAGTGTTTTTAATGTTTAGGGAATTTTTCTACTTGTCTTATATTTATACTACTATAATGCACTGGTCTACTCCCATGGTTTGTTTAATAAAGGAGCTTTTACATTCTGTATTGGAAAATGTGCCCAGTCTTGTTTATATCCACTACTTTGCCTTTCTTTTGATGTCAGGAACTGTCACTCACAATGTCATAGAGAGGAGGATCGGACCGCAGTACCTAGGAAATCTTCAAGTAGTGCAGGACTTGTATAAAGTACCCAGAGGTGAGGACTTAGCATTTTAAGTCCTCAACCTGGGTACTTTGAAGAAAGAGGAACTAGACGGAGTTGAATATATTTGTCCTTTAACTTCCAAATGAAAGTAGCACAAATCTTAATTTTCACAGCATAAAAATCAGAAATGTGGCACTAACCAACCAGCCTGGTTTTGTACCTAAATCCTATTGTAGGGGGGCTGCTGACATTTGGACCTTTGTAAAAAAAATGCTATTATCTTCCAAACAAAAGCGGCACAAATATTAATTTTTGCAGCACAAAATGGCACAAATGTAACACTAAACAACCAACCTGGTTTCGTATACAGATTCCATAGTAAGGGGGCAAGCAGGGACAGATCTTTATTTTTGCAGCACAAAACAGTACAAACGTAGCACTAACCAACCAGCCTGGTTTTGTATCCAGATTCCATTGTAGGGGGCTGGCTTACCATTTGACTTTTGCTAAAATCTGGTATTATCTTCCAAATGAAAGCGGCACAAATCTTAATTTGTGCAGCACAAACAGCACTAAACAACCAACCTGATTTCGTATCCAGATTCCATTGTAGGGGGGCTGTCTTACCTTTTAACCTTGTAAAAAATGCTATTATCTTCTAAATGAAAGCGGCACAAACCTTAATTTTTGCAGCACAAGATGGCACAAATGTAGCACTAAACAGCCCACCTGGTTTCGTATCCAGATTCCATTGTAAGGGGGATGGCTCACCTTTTGACCTTTGTAAAAAATACTATTGTCTTCCAAACGAAAGCAGCACAAATCTTAATATTTGCAGCACAAAACAGCACAAACCAACCAGTTTAGTATCCAGATTCCATTGTAGGGGGGCTGGCTGACCCTTTGACCTTTATTAAAAAATTGCTATTATCTTCTAAACGAAAGCAGTACAAATCTTAATTTTTGTTGCACAAACAAGCACAAACGTAGCACAAACCAAAAACAATAGAATTGTTATTTGTGCTAATTGTAGGGGGGTCAACTTCACGGAGCTTCCGTCATGTCTGGTGGACGATAATATCCAGAAACACCGAAGCCTATGTTAAAGCCTGCATAGTTTGCCCACAGTAAGACACCCAGAAACATTCCTCATGGTACTCTTATGTCTCTGTATGTGCCCACTTCTCCTTGGTCACACATCTCCATGGACTTCATTGTCAACCTGCCTGTTTTCCTGGAGGTAACAGTTGTTTGGGTAATAGTGACCGTTTTAGCAAGATAGCTCAGTTTATACCACTCAGCAAACTTCCGTCTGCTCAAGAATTATCCCTGTTATTTATTAAGCATATTTTTCAGCTCCATGTGGTTCCCGAGAACATAGTCTCAGATAGGTGGGTCCAATTTGTAGCCCAATTTTGGCGTTCCTTTTGTATTTGGCTGGGTATCTCCCTCTCTTTCTCTTCCTCTTACCATCCCCAATCTAATGGCCAGACAGAGAGAACTAACCAATCGCCAGAGCAATATCTTCTTTGTTTTGTCTCAGATTGTCAGGAGTCGTGGGATGAATTTTTACCATTTGCCAAGTTTGCCTATAACAATACTATTCATTCTTCTACAGGTACATCTTCATTTCTCTGCATTTACAGCCGTCATCCTAAAGCATCTTCATTAACCGAACCCACTTCCAACTTTCCTCTCAGAAAATTGGTTTCAACACATGTCTTCTATCTGGCGTCAGGTACAACTATATCTAAAAAAGGCCTCTACTCGTCAAAAGGAATTTGCAGACAGACATTGAACTAAGGAGCTGGACTTCTCTCCTGGCGATCTTATATGGGTCACCACTAGCAACCTCTCTTCGTCAACCCTGTTCCAATTCATTGGTCCATATCCTATACTTCAGAAGGTTAACAGTTGAAGTTATGGGAGAAACAGAATTTGAGGTGGAAAAAATCTTGCACTCACGTTGGCTCCAAAATTCTTTACAGTATCTAATTGACTGGAGAAGTTACAGTCCTGAAGAAAGATGCTGGGTTTCAACATTATCGGGTCCATGCCCAAGAACTAATTGACCAATTTATCAAACATAATCCAGAGAACCTACCTAAAAGGGTCCAGTGTCCCCTCGTGAGAGGGGGGGTAATGTCAGGGCTCGGTCTTTACCTGCTTTCTGTTCCTGTGGTGGGTCCATCCGGTCTCGGCAGTCCTCAGGAATTGGCACGGGTGACATCATCCGTCCGTGTCCGGCATCTTTGTGCGTGAACACGTCTACATCTGTTTGCAGTCCTCTTCTGGTGCTGCATGGATGCGCGCAGTCATCTCTTCTTATCTCCTCCGTCCCTGCAAGCAGTAGTATTGGACAGAGGAGCTCCAATTAGTTTAAACTGCCATATTCAGCCAATCCTGCATCACACTTCTGTCAGCCTTTTCCCCATTGGCCCCTCTGCCTATTTAAGCCAGTTTCTATTTGTGCCTCATTGCCTGTTATAGTTTTAGTTTAGCCAAGCTAGTGGTCCCTGCTTTTGGTTCTAGTAGCCAAGTTCTAGTTCCTGCAGATTAGTCTTATTTATTGTTCTTCTCATTGTTCTTTTCATTGTTATCCTTGTATTCTTGTCCTTTTCCTTGTCTTCCAGTTCATGTGATTGCTCCATTGGTGTCCTGGTTTTCTGGAATATACCTGGCCTTAACATCTATACCTTGCATCCTAAGTCCTGGGGGTAACCGTGTTCAGCGAGGCGCAATAAGTCTCCTGACGATTGGGGGCTTGTCTATTGGTGAAGACAACGGTGATAGATCGGGTATAGGTGCTGAAGGTATACTCTGGGACTCCGGGCATCACAAAGAGTTGCTCTAACATTAATCAGTGTACATAGATGCCTAGTTTTGTTTCCAGGTAGAACCAGGTTAGGTCTAAATATAGACCTAAATAACCCTGGTGACAAGATCTGGTAACTTCACAAATAATTCTTATGTGATAAGTTTTTGAAACCTGATCTGTTATAGACTTAATAAATCCAGGTGGCATTAATCCCTTCTACCAAGCTAGTTATCAATCGATGGCTAAGAAAAATACACTAACCCTTATAGGTTGGAATCTATTTAATTTATTTAAGACCTTTATTTTAATGTTACTATTTTTGTTGTTTTTGTTTGCTTTAATACTATTCTGTTCTATGGTTCAAAATCACTAAAATGTAAATATTCCTTCGAACACTCAGAAGCAGTACTATTAGTATAGTATTTGAGGTTGAATAAAGACATACGTTCATCCAGTCCAACCCATATAGTAATATCCTCATTTCCTGCCTAACTGTTGATCCAGAGGAAGGCAAAAAAACCCCACCAAATTTATGAAGGGGGAAAAAATTCCTTCCTGACTCCAAGTGGCATTCGGAAATTTCCCTGGATCAACTCTACTTTATGTACCAATACCAGTAACTTGTAACATTCCTTGTTTGCAGAAACTCATCCAGCTTTTTATTAAACTGACCAATGAACCTGCCATAACAACGTCCACTGGAAGACAGTTCCATAGCTTTACCTTTCTCACAGTGACAAACCCTTCCCAACTCTACTTATGTATCAATACCAGTAACTTTGTAACATTCCTTGTTTGTAGAAACTCATCCAGCTTTTTTATAAACTGAAAACCTGCCATAACAACGTCCACTGGAAGACAGTTCCATAGCTTTACCGTTCTCACAGTGACAAACCCTTTCCCAACTCTACTTTATGTATCAATACCAGTAACTTGTAACATTCCTTGTTTGTAGAAACTCATCCAGCTTTTTATTAAACTGACCAATGAACCTGCCATAACAACGTCCACTGGAAGACAGTTCCATAGCTTTACCGTTCTCACAGTGACAAACCCTTTCCCAACTCTATTTTATGTATCAATCCCAGTAACTTGTAACATTCCTTGTTTGTAGAAACCCATCCAGCTTTTTATTAAACTGACCAATGAACCTGCCATAACAACGTCCACTGGAAGACAGTTCCATAGCTTTACTGTTCTCACAGTGAAAAACCCTTTCCCAACTTGGAGCCTAAACCTTTTATCTTCAAGTCTTAAGGGATGTCCACGTGTCCTTTGACATGTTCTATTGGTGAACAATGCCCCAGATAGTTTATTGTATGGTCCGTTAATGTATTTATACACAATAATCATATCCCCACGCAAGCGCCTTTTCTCCAGCGTACATAATTGTAACTTTTTCAGTCTCTCTTCATATTCAAGCTATTATATGAACAAAACATACCTGAACCTAGATGTTCAATATTGGAAAGGGAAAATATTACCTAAACAACTTATACTTAAAAATTCACAACAATGCTATGGTAAATAAAATACAATCTTACAATGTTAGAGGATTAAATTCCCCTCAGAAATGTTTTCTTTTATGGAAAGAACTATTAACTAACACAATTGATATAGCATGTATCCAGGAGACCCACCTAAACATTCTTCATCCCATATGTTTAACCACAAATTATTCCCTCATATTTTTCATTCAACACTAGATAAGTTAAAAGAGTTAAAAAGAGTCACAATTGCTATTAAAAATTCAATTGCCTTCAAACTACACTACGCCAAAATCAATACTAATGGAAGTTATATAATTTTATTTTGCTCTATCAACAACAACAATCTGGTAATTGCCAATATATATGCACCAAATCAAAAACAGATAAAGGTAAAAGAACACCATCAATCAAACAATAAACCCAGCTTACATACAAAAGAAAATAAAACCTACTAAAATCTACTAAAAACAAGACTTATTCGATCCCTGGAGATACTCCCACCTGACAGACAGAGATTATACATATTTTTCTCAATCTTATAATGTATACTCCAGATTAGATTACTTTCTAGTTGACAAATGGACATTACAAAAACTACCTTATACACAAATACTCCCTATTACATGGTCAGACCTTGCTCCAATTATACTAAACCTAGAAGAAGAATTCAACCTCAACCAGCATAAACCTTGGAGACTAAATCCAACTTTGTTAACCAATGAAACAACCAAAAACAAAATCAAAATAGCAATAGAGGAATACTTCCTCCTAAATGAAACCTCTGAAATCAATGCATTTATATTATGGAATTACCCACAAGGCTGTAATTAGAGGTATTTGCATAAAACAGGATTCCCAGTTAAATAAAGCTAGGAAACAGAAGAAACTGCTGTCTCTACTTCAAAAAATAGAAATCCTAGAAAAGAAAAACAAGCAAAACCCTTCACAACATATATTAAAAGATCTATAAGAAACTAGAGAAAAACTCCATCCTTTTAATATGTACTACTATGAAAGAATGCTAAGGAGGTTGAAGGCCTCATTTTACGCCCAGGGAGGAAAAGCGAATAGAAATTTGGCAAATAGACTAAAACATAGAGCAGTTGAAACCAAAATTTCATTTATAATGGAAAATAATAAAATTATTAACCCACAATCAATAGCTAGCCAATTCTTGCAGAAAGACTTAAAATTATACTACATAGCTTATTCACAAGACCAAGTTGGTTTTATAAAAAAACAGGCAGTCTATAGACAATACAAGAAGAATCACCGACCTAATAGACTGGTCTAAACAAAAGAACATTACATCCTCACTTATAGCCCTAGATGCCGAAAATGCTTTTGACCGCCTAAATTGGAACTATCTGAACATGATCCTAGAGAAATTTGGCATACAATACAATTTTAAAAAAGCAATCATGGCATTATATACTAAACCAACAGTAGTTGTATTCAATATGTTATCTATTCCCTTCAATATGTCTGATGGAACTAAACAGGGGTGTCCCCAATCCCCACTAATATTCGCCATGGCAATGGAACTCCTAGCAGAAATACTCCGTTATGATTCGAATATCTTAGGATTTAAAATAACATCTACCTCCCACAAGATTGCATTGTTTGCAGATGATATAATGCTAATAGTGACTAATCCAATAAACTCACTATTACATATTCAAAAATATATATCACATTTTAGCCTGGTATCTTACTATAAAATAAAGTGTTGGGAGTCAACATATCTGGAACACTTAAAATCTTTTTATCAAGTAAATACAAAAGAAATAATTTATCTGAAGATTAATATTTCCACTAATCTTGAAGATTTATTTAAAAAAAAAAACTTCACACCATTAATAGAAAAAATTTAATCTCAAACCAAAAAATGGAAACTCTTAATTCTAGCTATGATCTTTCCACAATATTTATATTTGTTCAGGTCTTTACCAATACCAATACCAGACTCAATCTTCTTAAGAGCTCAAAGAAATATTACCCAATTCATATGGGCGCAACTAAGAGCCCGAATAAATAATATATAATGGCTAAACCATGTAAAATGGGAGGTATGGCAGTACTACTATTTTAAAGGACGATTGCCAGGCAATGCTACTAGACCAAATAAGATATTGGTGGAACAACAATACAAACATAAATTGCCACAGATTCTTGTACAAGTCATTCTGAATTGAGAAAGCCAGTCGGATGACCAGCGAAACGTCTTCAAGAACTAAACTTCAAGTCCAGTTGATCTAATTGAATACAACAGATATACCATGACCTGGAGTGAAAATATTACAGATATACCATGACCTGGATGGATGAATATTACAGATATACCGTGACCTGGATGGATGAATATTACGATATACCATGACCTGGATGAATGAATATTACAGATATACCATGACATGAATGAATGAATATTACAGATATACATGACATGATGCTGATGATGAATATTACAGATATACCGTGACTGGATGGATGAATATTACAGATATACCATGACTGGATGAATGAATATTACAGAATACCGTGACCTGGATGGATGAATATTACAGATATACACGTGACCGGATGGATAAATATTACAGATATACCGTGACCTGGATGAATGAATATTACAGATATACCATGACCTGGATGATAATGAATATTACAGAATACCGACCGATGGAGATGAATATAACAGATATACCATGACCTGGATGATGAATATTACAGAAACCTGACCTGGATGAATGAATATTACAGATAAACCATGACCTGGAGGATGAATATTACAGAATTACCATGGACCTGGAGGATGAATATTACAGATATACCTGACCTGGAGGTGAATGAATATTACAGATATTACCGGACCTGATGAATGAATATTACAGATATACCGTGATCGGATGAATGATATTACAGATATACCGTGACCTGGATGGATGAATATACAGATATACAGTGACCTGGATGATGAATATTACAGATATACCTGACTGAGGATGAATATTACAGATATACCGTGACCTGGATGGATGAAATTACAGAATCCATGACCTGGATGGAGATATTACAGAATCCGTGACTGGATGGATGAATATTACAGATAATACCGTGACCTGGATGGATGAATATTACAGATATACCGTGACCTGGAGTGATGAATATTACAGATATACCGTGGACCTGTGAATGAATATTACAATATATATACCGTGACCTGGATGGATGAATATTACAGATATACCGTGACTGGATGGATGAATATTAACAGATATACCGTGACCTGGATGAATGAATATTACAGATATACCATGGACCTGGATGGTGATATTACAGATATACCGTGAATGGATGGATGAATATTACAGATATACCGTGACCTGGATGAATGAATATTACAGATAACCGTGACCTGGATAATGAATATACAGATATACCGTGAACTGGGTGAATGAATATACAGATATACCGTGACCTGGATGAATGAATATTACAGATTACCGTGACCTGGATGGATGAATATTACAGATATACCGTGACTGGATGGGATGGATGAATATTACAGATATACCGGACCTGGATGAAGAATATTACAGATATACGCTGACCTGGATGGATGAATATTACAGATATACCGTGACCTGGATGGATGAATATTACAGATATACCGTGACCTGGAGATGAATATTACAGATATACCGTGACCTGGATGATGAATAGTACAGATTATTACATGACTGTGAGAAACAGATATACCGTGATCTGGATGAATGAATATACAGATATACCTGACCTGGATGAATGAATATTACAGATATTACCGTGACCTGGATGAATGAATATTACAGATATACCGTGATCTGGGTGGATGAATATACAGATATACCGTGACCTGGATGAATGAATATTACAGATAACCGGGACCTGGATGATGATATTACCAGATATACCGTGACCTGGAGGATGAATGAATATTACAGATATACCGTGACCTGGATGAATGAATATTACAGATATACCGTGACCGGATGATGAATATTACAATACCGTGACCTGGATGGATGAATATTACAGATATACAGAGCCTGGATGATGAATGAATATTACAGATATATACCGACATGATGATATTACGATATACCTGACCTGGACGGATGAATATTACCGATATACCGGATCGGATGAATGAATATACAGATTACCGTGACCTGGATGGATGAATGATGATATACAGATATACCATGACCTGGATGAATGAATATTACAGATATACCGTGACCTGGATGGATGAATATTACAGATATAATACCGTGACCTGGATGGATGAATATTACAGATATACCGTGACCTGGATGGATGAATATTACAGATATACCATGACCTGGATGAATGAAAACCTTCACAAGCAACAATACAAACACTAAATTATGGTGTGATATTGTATGTATATGTTTATTTATAAAGCGTCACTTGGGGACGCAGCGCTATACAGTATTAAAATACAATAAAGTCATAAAAGGGGGATAAATACATAGTTCAGATAGTTCAGTATATAAATATATAACTTATATAAATAGAAGTGCTAGGGCTTTGCCACAAGAGGTAATGAGGTCCCTGCCCCATAGAGCTTACAATCTAGTTAGGTGGGTAACACACAGATACAATGGAATGGGTGCCGGAGTGAGACGTATGCAGTGCAAATAAAACAACCAAATTCTGTGTACCAGATAGGTAGGATGTAAGGGTAGATTTAAACCTGCTAATTGAGGTTTCTTGACGCAGAGAGAGGGGAATAGAATTCTAGAGGATGGGAGCTAAGAGAGAGAAAGGTTTAAGGTGAGAGGAAGCAGACTGAGTGGGGGGTCTCTACAGGAGCTGGTTCTGCGATGAGCGGAGGGTACGGGCAGGAACATATGGGGAGACTAGAGAGGAAATATAAGGAGGAGAAGCAGAGCGAAGGGATTTAAATGTTAGGAGAAGGATTTTGTATGTAATGCGCTGTTTAACGGGGAGCCAGGTTGTTGTCCAGTACAGAGGAGATTTCAGATCCGGTTTATTAAAGAGCGAAACAATACATATTGCAGAGTTAAGTATAGACTGAAGGGGAGAGAGGTGGGAAGCAGGAAGACCAGAAAGTAGTAGGTTGCAATAGTCCAGGCGCGATTTTGGCTATATTGCGAAGGAAGAAGCGCCAGGTTTTCGCAACATAGTTAATGTGGTTAGAAAAGGAGAGAGTGGAGTCAATAATTACCCCTAGGCTGTGTGCCGATTGGATAGGGGAAATGGGGTATTCTCAACAGAGATGGAGAAAGATGGGACAGGACCAGGTTTAGGTGGGAAAGCGATCAGTTCAGTTTTAGAAAGATTTCTTTTGAAGTAGTGTTGAGACATCCAGGAGGAGATGGCAAGGAGGCAGTCGGAGACACGTGATTGGATTTCAGGAGTTAGCGTAGGGGTGGACAAGTAGATTTGTGTATCATCTGCATACAAATGATAGTTGAAGCCAAAAGAGCTAATGACATCTCCCAAGGAAATAGTGTAGAGGGAGAACAATAAGGGTCCAAAAACAGACCCCTGCGGGACCCTCACACCAAGAGGAACCAGAGAAGAGGTATTGCTAGCATAAAATACAGAGTACGTTTGTCAGAGAGATAGGATAGAAACTAGGATGCCACTTAATTCCGAATGCCCACAGAAGTATACACATAAGGAGGGAATGATCGACTGTGTCGAAAGTAGAGGAGAGGTCAAGGAGGATAAGAATAGAAAAGTGACCATTGGCCTTAGCAAGGGTTATGAGCATGAAGGTAGTTAGCGATACGGGAGAAGACTAATCGTTCTAGCAGTTAAGAGGCTATCGGTAAGAGAGAGACCGGGCGGTAATTGGCTAAACAAGTGTAAGGAACTTACCTGTTCTCCCGGCCCAACGGCGGTCCACTAGGGTGCACTCCTGAACAGGTGACGCGAACGGCGCGGTGACGTCACCATGAACTTGCACCATCCGGCGTGAAAGTTCAAATGAAGCCTCCTCGTTCAAGGACGCTCGATTGTCAATTGTTCTTGGTGTCCTTGGGATCGCAGGTTCCTCTGCCCTCTTGAGGATCCTATCTCCTTTGTTCCAGTCACAGCTCCGCATGTTCCAGTCAGCTCAGCATTGTTACAGTTCAGCTCTCCATTGTTCCAGTCACAGCTCCAGCATTGTTACAGTTCAGCTCTCCACTGTGCCAGTCACAGCATCAGCATTGTTACAGTTCAGCTTCCCATTGTTCCAGTCACAGCTCCAGCATTGTTACAGTTCAGCTCTCTCATTGTTCCAGTCACAGCTCCAGCATTGTTACAGTTCAGCTCTCCATTGTTCCAGTCACAGCTCAGCATTGGTACGTTCAGCTCCCATTGTCCAGTACAGCTCCAGCATGTTACAGTCAGCTTCCCTTGTTCCAGTCACAGTCCAGATTGTTACAGTAGCTCTCCCTTGTTCCACTCAGCTCCAGCATTATAAGTTCAGCGTCCAGCATTGTTACAGTTCAGCTCCTTGTTCCAGTCACAGCTCCAGCATTATTACAGTTCAGCTCTCCATTGTTCCAGTCACAGCTCCAGCATTATAACAGTCTCAGCTCCAGCATTATAACAGTTCAGCTCCAGCATTGTTACAGTTCAGCTCTCCTTTGTTCCAGTCACAGCTCCAGCATTATAACAGTCTCAGCTCCAGCATTATTACAGTTCAGCTCTCCACTGTTCCAGTTTCCACTCCAGCATTGTTACTGTTCAGCTTCTCCTTGTTCCTGTCTCTGCTCCTGCTTCACTACAGATACCACTTCAGTATATTCCTGTGTCCAGCTCCAACATTGTGTCCATTCTAATACAGACTCCTGGACTCATACTTCCTCCTACTTCCGACTACAACATCAGTCTCCCAGGTAACTCTCCTCTCGCAGTACCGGGAAACCATTACAATCGGGCCATGGAGGCCTCCGAGGAAGTGATGTCTGAAATATCTAAGACTCTCCAGGCCCTATCTACCCCGATGGATGTCTTTGAACATCAACAAAATCTTATGGCACAGTTTATGGACTCTCTAGCCATTTGGTTACCTGCAGTGAGTACACCTCCTCCACCCCCATCGGCTCCAGTAATCCAGGGTGGTCCTGAACCCAGTATTCCTGCTCCTCCACGTTATGACGGCAATCCTCAAGGCTGTAGGGGATTTTTGAATCAATGCCAGATACATTTTGAATTACAGCCATCCCACTTTCCTTCTGACCGGGCTAAAGTAGGGGGTACCCTAGCCTGGGCCTCTCCTCTTTGGGAAAAAGATAATCCGGTAACTACCAATATTGCTAATTTCCTTGAACTTTTCCGTAAAGTATTTGATGCTCCTGGCCGCAAGTCCTGTGCCTCCAACCGCCTTATGGAACTCCAGCATGGGAACCGCACGGTTGGTCTTTACACCATAGAATTCCGGACCCTGGCAGCTGAAGCCACCTGGAATAATGAGGCCCTCATAGCAGCCTTCTTACAAGGTCTTTCGGATCGCAATAAAGATGACATTGTATCCAGGGAAATTCCTCCTCTACTGGAAAACCTTATTAGTCTATGTATTCGCATTGACACATGATTTCGGGAGCGTCAGGCTGAAAAGAATCGAGACCGCCAGTTGCCACCCCCCTTGGGTCCTCGCCCTGTTAGATTGGTGCCTTCTTCGTCTTCATCCTCAGATGATCTTCAGGACTTTGTTTATACTGTGCTGGCTCTGGACATTTTGCTAAAGTTTGCCCTGTAAAACTGGGAAACTCTCTTGCCTAGAAGTCAGAGGAGAGAATCTCCCAGGCAAAGACAAATCCTCTCTTCAGAATCCTCACCATTTTCTTGTTCCTGTGTCCTTAAATTTTGGTTCTAAAACCCTTTCCTTGAAAGCCTTCATAGACTCTGGAACTGCGGGTAACTTCATTGACTCATCCCTGGTACAACAACATGACATTCCTACCCTTCCTCTAACTACCCCATTCCGGAATCTTGCCATCGACAACAGACCATTAACATCAGAGTTTGTTACTCTAGTCACTACAGACTTGTTTATCCAAACTGGGGTAATTCATAAGGAGAGTATACTATATACGATTGATTATACTCACCTGCAGAGGCACAGAGAATAAGAAGTGCACCTCGGACCTTACCTATCAGGGTTACCACATATGTTTGGAAATTTAATTCATAAGGAGAACTTATCTTTTTTTGTCATTCACTGTAGCTCCATAATCCCTCCATAGATTGGTCTTCTGGTGAAATTACAGCTTGGAGTTCTAAGTGCATTACTAATTGTCTGTCCTTACCTACCCTTCATTGTTCTACTGTTTCTTCTAAGAATAACTCTCCATCTCTACCCGAAGCTTACCAAGATTTCCAGGACGTCTTTTGTAGAAAATCTGCTGAAACTTTACCTATTCATCGTCCCTATGACTGCCCTATTGATCTTCTTCCCGGGAACCATGCCCCCTCGTGGACGTACCTACCCCTTGTCTCAACCAGAAACTACAGCTATGAAAGAATATATCCAGGAAAATCTTTCCCGGGGTTTTATTCGTCCTTCCTCTTCGCCTGCTGGGGCAGGATTCTTTTTTGTTGAAAAAAAGGACGGTAGTCTCCGTCCTTGTATAGAGTATAGAGGCCTGAATAAAATTACGATTAAAAATCGTTATCCTCTTCCTCTTATCACTGAACTCTTTGATCAACTGAAAGGAATCACCATCTTTTCCAAACACAGTCTTAGAGGAGCCTACAATTTAATCAGAATTCGCAAAGGTGATGAATGGAAAACAGCCTTCAATACCCGTGACGGCCACTTTGAATATCTGGTCATGCCATTTGGGTTGTGTAATGCCCCGGCAGTATTTCAGGAATTTGTTAATGAAATATTCAAAGACTTGTTGGGCAACTCTGTAGTTGTCTATTTTTTCACAAGACTTACCCACTCATCATATTCATCTTCGTCAAGTTCTTTCCAGATTACGACTTAATCATCTGTATGCTAAACTAGAGAAATGCCTCTCTGAAGTTTTTAAAGTTCCATTTCTGGGATATATCATCTCTGCCCAAGGTTTAGAAATGGATTCTCTGCCATTCTTGATTGGCCCCTTCCTTCCTCCACAAAAGCCATTCAATGTTTCATTGGTTTTGCTAATTACTACAGACAATTCATCAAGAACTTTTCTTCTGTCATTTTTTCCTATCTTGAATCTCATCCGTAAAGGGGGTAAACCCAATGCCTGGACTAAGGAAGCTCTGGAAGCCTTCAAAAATCTTAAAACTGCATTTGCTTCTGCTCCTATTTTAGTCCACCCTGATCCTCAACTACCTTTTTTCATCGAGGTTGACACATCTAACATTGGTGCTGGAGTAGTTCTTTCTCAGAGACGTGGGTTAAAAGAAAAACTTCACCCGTGTGCCTTCTTTTCTAAAAGATTTTCTCTTTGTGAACAAAACTACGATGTTGGCA
This sequence comes from Hymenochirus boettgeri, assembly GCA_019447015.1. Classification (NCBI taxonomy): domain Eukaryota; kingdom Metazoa; phylum Chordata; class Amphibia; order Anura; family Pipidae; genus Hymenochirus; species Hymenochirus boettgeri. Next base: position 1,650,860 of record JAACNH010000012.1, on the reverse strand, counting down.
ATCGTGACATCTTAGCTATTAAACTTGCTCTTGAAGAGTGGCGTCACCTTTTGGAAGGCTCTATTCAACCCATAACTATCTTCACTGACCATAAAAATTTGGAATATATTCATTCAGCCAAGAGACTTAATCCCAGACAAGCCCGCTGGGCACTTTTTTTTTCACGCTTCAATTTCATCATCACCTTCTGCCCTGGAACAAAGAATAAAAAAGCAGATGCCTTATCTAGATCTTTCTGTTCTCAAGGATTCTCTACTCCTGATAAAGGTCCCATTATCCCAGGAATCAAAATCCTGGCACCCTTATTTCCCCTGCTGTCTACTAAAATTCAATCTGCTCAAGACTCGTGCCCTTCTTCTACTCCACTCAACAAAGTCTTCATTCCTTCAGCCTTACGTACGCCTCTACTCTCTCTCACTCACTGCTCTAGACAAACTGGTCATCATGGAGTGCAAAAAAACATTTCCCTCCTGTCCCGTTCTGTCTGGTGGCCAGAATTAATAAAAGACGTCAAAGGTTTTGTAGCCTCTTGTTCCACCTGTGCCATGTCCCAAGTCTTCTTGTAATCTTCCCTGTGGACTTCTTCAAACTCTACCCATTCCATCTCGTCCATGGACGCATCTTTCCATGGATTTTATAGTGGATTTACCTCCTTCAAAGAGACATACAGTAATTTGGGTAACTATTGATTATTTTAGTAAGATGGCACATTTTGTTCCTCTACATTGCCCTCTGCCCTGGAACTTGCTCATCTTTTTGTTTCTCATATTTTTTGCATGGGCTACCCATCGAAATTGTTTCTGATAGAGGAACACAATTTGTATCCATGTTTTGGAGAGCACTATGCAAGTCTTTAAATATCAAACTTCAATTTTCCTCCTCATACCATCCACAGTCTAATGGTGCTGCTGAAGGGTTAACCAATCTCTAGAACAATTTCTCCGGTGTCACATCTCTATCTCTCAAGATGACTGGTCTGAACTTCTACCATGGGCAGAGTTCACCTGCAACAATACCGTGGAGGAGGGGGTACTGTAAGGAACTTACCTGTTCTCCCGGCCCACCGTAGGTCGGCTTGGGTGCACTCCCAGACGGGTGATGCGAACGGCATGGTGACGTCACCACGTACTCAAGCCGCCCGGTGCGAAAGTTCAAATGAAGTCTCCTCCTTCTCACGGACACCCGATTGTGAATTGTTCTTGGTGTCCGTAGGCTCCCAGGTTACTCTGCCCTCCTGAATCACAGGTCCAGCATTGTTACAGTTCAGCTCTCCATTGTTCAATTGACAGCTCCAGCATTGTTACAGTTCAGCTCTCCATTGTTCCAGTCACAGCTCCAGCATTGTTACAGTTCAGCTCTCCACTGTTCCAGTCACAGCTCCAGCATTGTTACAGTTAAGCTTCCCATTGTTCCAGTCACAGCTCCAGCATTGTTACAGTTCAGCTCTCCATTGTTCCAGTCACAGCTCCAGCATTGTTACAGTTCAGCTCTCCATTGTTCCAGTCACAGCTCCAGCATTGTTACAGTTCAGCTCTCCATTGTTCCAGTCACAGCTCCAGCATTGTTCCAGTCACAGCTCCAGCATTGTTCCAGTCACAGCTCCAGCATTATAACAGTTCAGCTCTCCATTGTTCCAGTCTCAGCTCCAGCATTGTTACAGTTAAGCTCCAGCATTGTTCCAGTCACAGCTCCAGCATTGTTATAGTTCAGCTCTCCACTGTTCCAGTCACAGCTCCAGCATTGTTACTGTCATCTTCTCCTTGTTCCTGTCTCTGCTCCTGCTTCACTACAGATACCACTTCAGTATATTCCCGTGTCCAGCTCCAACATTGTGTCCAGTGTCTAATACAGACTCCTGGACTCATACTTCCTCCTACTTCCGACTACAACATCAGTCTCCCAGGTAATTCTCCTCTAGCAGTACCGGGAAAACATTAAAACAAGAGGGGTCCAGCGAAGGCTTTTTTAGTATGGTTTAACATGGGCATGCTTAAAGACAGAAGGGAAAAGATGTAAGGGAGGCATTTTGAAGAACACATTGTGCCAATGCCAAAACTTCCCAAAGAATTTGGGAGCGATACTACGGGAGAAAAGTCTATAAACTACTATTTATAATCCCAAAAGCAACAATAGACAATTGGAGGAATATTCAAAAAATCAAAACTTATTAGCTCCACTATATCTATAAACACTATCCCCATAGAGTCTTGAAATATGATCCCTAATCTCTGAATCAACTGGCTCAAACCAATTGACAATGATCGATCAACTATACAAACATGGCAACATAATTCCTTTCAATACACTAAAAAAAAATATCATCTAAACAAAAAAGATTTTACAAACATATGCAAGCAATCTCCTATATCAACGTCCAAAACTAAATGGAAAACACCTATGATTAAACTTAAACCATATATCTAATGGAAAGAGAAACTAGGGAAAACATTCTCAACAGAACAATGGTCTAAATGGCTAAATGGAATTCCTAATTTTCACCAATATGTTGTAGAACCTCTCAAGGAACTCTTTCCCACATCTTCTGGTCCTGTAATAAAGTCAAGAAAATATGGTTAAAAATCCAAAATTTTTTAAAAAAATATCTCTATTTCAGAAACATATTACGCTAGCTCCAGAACTGGTTTTACTTTTCCTTGACCTCCAACTATGTCCATTCAACCAAAGGACTATTATTTTTCATATTATAATTATTACCCTACAATTTATAAAAATAAACTGGCTTACCACAAAACAATACCAGAAACAATATGCAATAACACAGTCTAAATTTGACAAATTTTATAAACAGTGGGAATACTGGGACATAGACCAAAGATCATCTGCTGTGAACTAATTTAAAGGACAACTCCACCCTCATTAGAACATCTTTTAGAAAGAACGGCCTCTTTAAAATATGTTGATATATCATACTTTGTCCTATGAATTCATTACTGTATGCCTGCTATGCTTCTGTGTACCTCGTGTAAACTGAGCAATTTAGAAACCTGTACTGAGCCTGTACTGAGCCTGAGCATGCTCAGAAGAGGCAGACAGGGGATTCACATTCAGTCACTGGCGTGATGTCAACTGTCAAATCCCTAACTGACAGTTGGTAACTGGAAGAACCAGGAAGCAGAAACAGGGGAAACAGGACATTGTGCAGGATTTCAGGTTAGACTTAAATATTTCAGATTTCAAATGTATGAGCTGTACGAGCACTGTTCCAGTTTTCCCTCCGCTCCACTCTCCGCATTGTTACTGTTCAATCTTTTATTTCGCCCTTTTTTTCGCTGTCGCCCTCCTGCTTATCCCACGGATACCCTTCATACTTCATATATTTTCCTTCTGTCCAAGTCTCCACCTTGTGTCCAGTGTTCTTACTACCCCGACGCCTGGACTTCATACTTTTCCTCTACCGTCTTTCCGACTCACAACCTTCACTCTCTCCAGTTAATTCTCCTCTGCAGTACCTTGGGAAAACCACTTTAAAACAACGATGGGGTCATCGAAGCTTCTTTTAGTATCGGTTTACACCATGGCATCGCTTAAAGACCGAAGGTGAGAACATCTTTCGTAAGCGGCAGTGCATCTTTTGAAGAACATCCATTGTTTGCCAATGCAAACGACTTCCCAAAGAAGTTTGGGTACGTCTCCTTAACTGCACCATTCCTTGCTGTCGTAGCAACAGTCTATTAACTAACTCCTTTATAATCCCCAAACATGCAACCAATAACAATTGGCAGAGTGGTCAGAATTCGAAAAAACTAATTCAAACTCTACTTAGCTCCACTATATCTCTAACACTCATCCCCATTGAGTCACTTGAAATTATTGAATCCCTATCTCTGAATCAACTGTGAAACACTTGCTCCACAAACCTAATTGACTAATGATCGAGGACTCAGATCCATACAAACATGGCACATCACCTTCCTGTGCATACACTACAACACAAATACAATATCATGCTAAACCAAAAGTTTTCACAAACATATGCAGACCATACTCCTTCTTAGATCAACGTCCAAAACTCATGGAAACCGAATATGGTCAACTCCTAAACCATATATCCTAATGTGAAAGTTAGAACCAGGGAAAACATCTTCTCAACAGAACAATGGTCCTAAATGGCTAAATGGAATTCCTACATTTTCACCAATATGTGTAGCAACCGTCTCAGATACTCTTTTCCCACACTCTTTCCTGTTCCCTTATACACTCTACAAGTCCTTCAACTAGTAACATATTGCTGGTTCAAACAAACTCCCCAAAATTCTTTCCTTACAATAAAAACATCTCTACTTTCAGAAAACATATTTACGACTATCTTCCAGAACTGTTTTATTATCTTTTCTTGACCGTCCAACTCTTGTCCATATCCGCCCTCAAAACCAAAGACTATTCTATTTTTCATACTTATAAATTATTTACCTCTCCCCTACAATTTTATTAACACTACCCAACTGCGCTTATCCACTCAAAAGCCAATACCATCAACACAATTATGCAATAACCCAGTCTAAATTTGCCACATTTGTATCAACCAGCTGGGAATACTGGTTAGCATAGACCACGAAGATCACTCTCCTGTGAACTAATTGTTACAAGGCAACTCACCTCATTAGAACATCTTTTTCTAGCGACAAAGCAATCGGACCCTTTGTCTTTTTCACAATATCTTTTGAGATATCATACTTTTGTCCCATATGAATTCACTTACTCGTAAATGGCCTGCTATTTCTTCATGTGTACCCCGTCGGTAACACTGAGCAATTTTAGAAACCTGTACTGAGTCCGTGTAACTGAGCCTACATGGGGGGGGGGGGGGGGGGCCTCAGAACCCGACAGGCTCAGAACAGGGGACCCTTCCACATCTCATCACACGGCGTGACCTTGTCCAACTGTCAACTCATCCCTACACTGACCCAGTTGCGGTACCCTCCGGAACAGCACCCATGGAAGCAGAAATCAGGGGACACACAGGAGCACGGGCCAGGATTTTTTGCGCAGAGTTAGTCTTTAAATACGCTTCAGGAATTTCAAACACAGTGATTTCACTAGGGTTAGGGTTTGGGCGGGTGTGTTGCTTTACCTGTATTCGTACGTTAATTTCATTTGGGCTGGCGAATCTTCGCCCTTTTTCTTCTACATTTAAGTGTCTGATACGATTCGACTTTAATGGGCTTCAAAATATATCTCAGACAAAGGATTCAAACTAATATATCTCTATTTTATACTTATGAGCACTTCATTATTGCATTTCATTGTTACGCCATTTATCTCCTTCCTCTTCTTTATTCGCATGCTATATTATATACTTGTTGCAATAGTGATGATCCCCTTACTTTGCTCACACTTGACAGCTTTCCCTACCTTTGTTAGTCTATGTATTCACCGCCTTTTACAGGGTAACCTACTGATACTGATAATACAATACTAGTACTTTTTGATTCATAAAGTACAATGGTTTCACTCTTATTGCTTGTGAATACTTCATTTGTTGCATTCTACTTCAGATCTTCTCCACATACTAATTCTAATGATTGCTTATAAAAAAAGAACAAACTACATAGTCTCAGTCGTCTGACCCGCAGTTGGCCCGATTTGTGGAATTTTTTTTAGAACAACTCTTGGTAGGGGTTTGATCAATTTGTTGTGCACCTGTGGCTTTTGGTTTCCTAGGACTGTTCTTACATACATTTGATAAGCTGGCGTAATCTCTTCTTACTCGGTGCTGTTCCTTCCTTTTAAGTTTTGTTAAGGTGTTCAAGGCTTGGTTTTTCCATTGTTATGCGCTTTTGTTATTCGAAATACTGCCCCCACATAAACTGCTTTTATATGTGCTACTCCCCCACAGATGATCTTAACCATATCATTACGCTTTATATCTCGATTCTGAGTATACGTGAAAACACTGGCTGCTTTTCCACTCTGGGTAGCACTAAGTACTGCTTTATTGACACATATAACATAATATATGTGCTGGGTTTTTTCCACAACTGTGGTATGCTATCCGATAACAACCCTTTACCTGATGAAATTTCACATTTTACTTGCACGAACGTACCGTAAGCAGAGATTTTGGACTCACTCACTTTGTTACTCCACACAGAGTTATCTTTTTTGTTAGATGCGCTCATCACTGCTATTTTCCTGAGTCAACCAAATCCTTCATCATACTTGTCTGTGACCTCCACTAACTGACTCCTTCGACTAAGCTGTACAATTCTCCCGAAAGCTCCCAAAGTAAACCAACGACGTCTTTTGACGATCATTTTGTCATCTTTTCTACAACATTGCTGTGAAGTGGAATGGTGGTCCAAATTGGATCTTTTGATTGTATAAGGATACTACTTGCTTGCGCAAGTGTTACTCGACCAGTCAAGCACAATATGCTTTTAACTTTACCTTAATTTGCACAGCATTAACTCCATCTAATACTTTTACCCATGCCGATCATCTCCCAAGATGACCATATGAGGAGAGGGGTTTCCTTTGAGTTTTAAAGTAATTAATGTTCATTTAAAATATGCCCAGCTACCCTATTACCCCCTGATCCAGTGCTAAGCGCATGGGGTTGTCATCAACGGGTTTCCCATTGGGTTGAAGATGAGTTATTTAACCCTGTTTGCTCCTATGGACAGCATAACAAGCTTATTGCATTGCATCAATAACAGCAAGACTATAAATGAAATTTTGTTGATTTTCCTTCTTCTAGTACAGTCCCTATTTGTTCCCAAGTAACATAAGTTACCCTAGTTGGTGGTGAATTGAGCAGTAACTTAAAACGTAAATGTAACTTCAGGTAGGGGTCCCTCCCGGTCATACTTTTAAGTTTGTTTTTACCAAGTTGGGGGAGCTAGAGGTGGTACAGAACAACCAGTTAGTTTTAATATCTAAGAGCAATATCCGCAGTAATATGTTTCAAGTTTTAATTATAGGGTCGTTAGAACTGTTAATTTAAAATAAATGCCATGTAGCTTAGAGATGTCAGTTCTATACTGGAGGGGAAGTGTACGTTAGATGTTGAGGAGAAGTGGGTACATGTAACGTAAGTATCTTCGAATTCACATTGTCCCTTGACCTGAGGGTGTTATATATTCAAGGATCCAATAATTGATTACAAGAGATAAGTAGTTTATATCATACATAGGCTAAGCATTTTCAATGGGAAGGTGCATTGGCGAGAATCTATATTACACTTAGTGATGTCACTGAGTGACTTCCTGTATCCACTGCCCTTCCACTGTCTCTCCTCCCTGTATTAGTGCATTTTATAGGAATCCCTGTGTATTTTGACAGATGATGTTCGGGTCCTCTCTTTCTATATCTGTTGTATTCATTAGATCTGGACTTGAGTTTAGTTCTTTAACGTTTTCGTAGTCATCTGACTGGCTTTCTCATTCAGAAGAACTAGAATCTGTTGGTAATTATGTACCCTGGAAAATCCCAATTACATATCACAGCCATGTGTTAAGGGTGTGATTGGATAGTGGCTAGAGGTGTTATAGGAACGCCAGGGTAAGGTGTCAAAACAAGAAATACGAAACTGAGGGTCACACTCCAAATATAAGTCAATTTATTGGAAACACACATCAACACGGTCACAACGCCTTCTTCGATGACCTTCTTCTCGTGTTAAAGTCTGACACTGTGCCCTCTAAGGAAATGTATAAGAGACTATGACTCCTATAGGTCCCACACTCTAACAATCTCATTTATAGCTTATACATAGCTAGAAAGGTCAAACTCAGCTGATAGCTGTGACACCATCATGAGATTACAACATCCGTCCCTCTGTCTACACTACGAATGGAACATAAAAATAACATCTAATTAGATCGGCCGTAATACACGTCGGTACCAACTTTAAAATGCGTTCTTAATGACGACAAAGTTCTCTTAGCCATGGTAACCGGGTGTGCGGGTCGTCAATCAAGAAGAAATCAGCATGTGTCTAAGATGAAACAATGGAAAGAGAAACAATCCGAGAATAGTTGCTAGTGAAAAGGTCACTACTTAATCACTTGTAATACTAAAAAAGCAGGATAAATTAAATTCGTCATTCAAGGCCAGGAGGGACAGAGTCCCAAGTTTCTCTATCCACACTATATCTTTTTGTAACAGTTTCTATTAAAGTCACCATCCCCTCATGTTTTTTTCAACTACCTCCCAGTACCATCCCTTTAATTGGGGCTGCCCTATGCTTTTTTCAAAGAAATGTCTACTTATGGGGGTCTCATATTTCTATTAACCCTTCAAAATGCCCCCGTTTATGTTCACAAATCCTTGTGCGCACTTCTCTTTTGGATTTGCCTACTAGGCCCATCCGCATGGGCATTTAAGCATGTAACATAGTAATTAAGGTTGAATAAGACACTCGTCCATCAAGTCCAACCCATTCCCTTTTTTTTTTTTTTTTTTAACCCTACCTAACAGTTGATCCAAGTAGGCAAAAACCCCAGCAAAAAAAGGGGGGAAAAATTCCTTCCTGACTCCAACGGCAATCGGAAAAGTATCCCTGGATCAACCAGATCTAATGCTTAATACCAGTAATTCCAGAATCTCAATATTTTTTAGTTTTAAGAAACTTATCCAGGGCCGTTTTTAAAGTTATCAATGAACTTGCCATTACCACCTCTGCTGGAAGACGTTTCCACAGTTTCACCGTTCTCACTGTAAAGAAACCTCTCCTAACCTGAAGATGAACACTTCTTTTTCTTCCAACCTAAAGTGATGTCCACGAGTCCCTCTGATATGACCTATTAGTGAACACATGCAACCAGAAGTTCCCTGTATGGGCATTATATATTTGTATAAGTTTATCATGTCCCCACGCAACCGCCCCGCTTCTTCCAATGTAAACAGCCCTAACTTGTCTAATCTGCCTGCATATTCAAGCCCCTTCATTCCCCTTATTAATTTAGTTGCCCTTCTCTGAACTGCTCAATTTCCAAGATGTCCCTTTGTATATGGGATTCCAAACTGCACCGCATATTCCCAATTTGGCCTTACCAGTGCCTTGTAAGAGGGAGAATATATTTTTCTCTCTTGTTCCATTACCCCTCTTTATACAAGACAATATCTTGCTAGCCTAGCTGTTGTGCTACCTGGCATTGTTTGCTACAGCTAATCTGTTATCTACCAGAACCCCAAATCTTTTTCCATCTTAGATGCAACTAACACAGAGTAGTATTATGTGTAGGTGGCACAGGATTATTAAATCCCAAATGCATCACCTTACATTTATCAACATTGAATCTCATCTGCCATTCTGCTCGCCCATTTTGATAATCTATCTAGGTTGCTTGCAGCACTTTCACATCATTGGAAGGTTTCCAAAGCTCTGCATAATTTAGTGTCATCACAAACACAGACACCTTGCTCTCAATGCCGCCCCTTCTAAGTCATTTATAACAATTAAACAGAAGCGGCCCCAGTACAGTAACCCTGAGGACTCCGCTTAGAACTTTAGCCCCACTAGATGTAGCTCCCATTAACCACCACTCTCTGTTTGCGGTCCATAACCAGTTCTCTCTATCCATGAACAAATGTTTCTCAGGCCAACAGTCCTCAGTTTATACATTAGTCGCCTATGTGGCACAGTATCAAAGCTTTTGCAAAATCCAATATACCACACATCCACAGCTGTGCCTGAATCTAACTTCTTCCACACTTCTTCATAAAACCAATTAATTGTCTGCTGATCTCTTTCTCATAAATCCATGCTGACTACTACTATAAATGATCTCTGGAGACAAAGTCAAGGATATTATCCCTTAACAAAGTTTCCATCACCTTCCTAACCACTGATGTTAGGCTTACAGTCTATAGTTACCAGGCTGAACGACTACCTTTTTTTGAATATTGGTATTACATTGGCTTTTTCCAATCCAGCGGCAACCCCCAGACAAAAGCGAATCTGAAAATATGAGACACAGTGGTCTTGCTAGAACTGAACTAAGCTCTTTAAAATCCTGGTGCAATCCATCTGGTCCTGGCCTTATTGATATTAACTTTGTCTAATTGATTCGTACCATATCCTCTGTTATCCATTGTGAAAACTCTTCATTTCCTCCCTCACATTGTTACAATCCTACACTGTAGGATTCTCAACAGTAAAACCGATGTAAAAAAACGGTTTAGCAGATTAGCCTTTTCGGCATCCTCTACAACCACCCACTCCATTATTTAATGGTCCCACATTCTCAGTCCTCTTTTTTTAACCATTTATATACTTAAAAAACCTCTGGGTTTGGACTTTCTTTGTTCGGCAATCCGTATTTCATTTTCTATTTTAGCTAGTTTAATTGCTTTCTTGCACTCTTTATTACAACTTTTGAAGTCCCTGTAAGCCTGTTCTGTGCCTTCTGCTTTCAAAATTTTAAAATATTATACCTGCTGTCCTGCATGTGGCATACTGTTTTAGCTTGATCTCAAATCCTTTGCTAGGGTGGTAAACAACACTACCTTTAATGATAGCATTGCAAACTGAGCAGTTACGACACGGATGTACCTTTCAGTTGCTTCTCAAGTATGTTGTCTGGAGCCTTTCTCGCCAAAATCTTCGCTCTGTATCAGCTCACTCCCAAATTCTTAGATTCTTTATAAGAAGAAAGTGGTAGTTAGTAAATAGGGTCCCATATTGTTGGTCCATTTGTAAAATGTACCATTTTTCTCAATTATCTGTTGAATATTATTAGACAATATATTGTATTGCGACACAAACGTAATCTATCACAATCATTTTTTATTTTACATTTTTCAAAAGATCACTGCGTTTGAGCGTAAGAGGGCTTTCTCCACATCTATTACCAGGTCCTTTTGTTATACCCTCTGGTAACAAATTTTTTCAACTAGTTCATTCATTCTTACCTGCATATGATTCATCATCTACGATTCCCTAATTCTTAAGAAATGGCTGTAAGGTATCCTTTACAATTCTTAGGGTAAAGCTACTGCCTAGCAATAAGTGTTTCTGTCTGTGCTCTTTACAAATAGGTCTGTTGAAATTTTACCCTTATTTGGATTACCATCACATCTAATAATTAATCTTATAAAAACATAGGTTAAAGTGAATTTTAGGGTAGAATGCTGGGAATTCAGGTAAGTGCAAATTCTTTCAGACTGAACTCGTTCTCCATCCCAAATAAGAAACGTCATCTAAAACCTTACATAATGTGGGACATGTGCAGAGAAATATCCTTATTAAATAAGTACTTTTTTCAAAATATGCAACATTAAATAGCATAGGGGGCGCAAATTAGTGCCCATGCATGTCCCTGTATTTTCTAGGTACCCGGTCTTTATTAACGCGGAAAAGGTTTTTTTTCAAGCAAATTGTCATGATTTCCATAATAAAAACAGTTTAATGCATCATACCCAAATTCAAGAAGGGAATTCTTCCATATAGTAAGCCCTTCGTCGTGTGTGAATTGATTTGTGATAATGATTCAATTTAATGTACCAATTTAGTTTCAGTAGTCTTTAATATTGTCCAAGCAGTGTAAGAATGTGGTTGTATCCTTTAGACATGTTTTAAATGATTTCACAAGTGGCTGTAGGAAAGAGTCGACATAAATCCCTAGGGTTGGAGTAAGGATTCCACCCTGAACAATGGGACGACCCGGGGGATTCTCAACTCTTGTGAATTTAGGTAGAATATACAGCACCGGGGCTCGAGGTTTTCACACAGTAAAAAGTTCTTGTATCCACTCTATATGCCATTAGTATGTGCTTTCTCAAGTAGACCTTCAATTCCTTTTAAATGGAGGGGTGGGGTCTGTTTGTAATTTCAAATAAGTGTGGTACTCACTTTAATTTGGTCGCTGTTACATTCCTCCATATACAGGTCCTTATCCATATTTCCCACCGCCCCCCCCCCCCCCCCTTTTGTCTGCCGTTTTTAATGATTGAAATAGCCTGTATTCCTGTCTAGATAGGTTTAATTGGATTGGCGACTTTTCCATGAATATGCGTTAACCTGGGATGTCCACATGTTATTAAAGGTCTCCAATGCAGCATTGTAATTTCCGGAGTAAAGTAAGATTTTTTCCGAAAGCTGCAAGGTAGAGAGTCAGTGCGTCCAAAATGCATTCCATCATCATGTCCCTATTGGTTAAACATGATAGGATTAAATGAGATTTAGATTAGATGAGAGCAAAAAAACTATTGAAACATTTACCATTACTGTTCAAAATAAGGTTGATAAACAAGAGTTCATTGATATTGATAAGAAACTCAATTTTGAGATTTCTAAAATTGAGGACGAGAGAGATAGAGATAAAGAGGACGAAAAGAAAGGACAGATTTATAGGTGGAGACACTCAGGGAATAGGAGGAGGGTTTTTGATAGCACCTCTAACCAATTTACTAAAGGGATCTCTGAATTGGATTGAACTGATACTGATTCTACACCAGCACCACTTTTTTAGATCAAAATGTCAGGAGGGGTAGACGCGGAAGAAGCCTAAGGAAAAGGCAAAGGAAATGGAATTATCTGAGAAAAGGAGGTACATGAATGAACACGGTTCGACCCCAAATAATTAACTTATCTTCACATGTCCTGACCTCGGCCCAAAGGTTAGTGTTAGAAAAAGGCCTGTACTTTCTGTCCCTGCCTCCAAAAATGGATACCTTTACTGTTGTTAAGGATCTCTTTTTTATTCTGTTAGGAAGATAGCCTTGAGAGCCACATTTTAAAGATGATATTTTGTTGCTGATCATGATTAGGAACGGCTAATGAAAACCTTAATGAACTTTGTTCCTTAGCTTCAGGTAGACTTTTTTGCAAAAAATCTAAATATACCCCCCCTTTTCTGATTCCTCCTGCGCTACAAAAACGTTTTAACCGCTGTACTATGGAATCACTGTGGATGGTTCCACAGATTCCCCCTCCTTCACACAATTTATATTGGGAGAAGTCAAGGCTATGAATATAACTTAAGACCTCAAAGATGTTGTTTATTAAAATCTGACAAATGCGGTAACATTGTTTTGTGGGCAGAGGAACTCTATGTAAAGGAAGCAAAGAGGCGCTATCATAATGCCAAATAATTATAAAAAAAAACTTTTTCCAATCCCACAGAGTGTTTCAGAAGCGATTAGATCAGATCTTGATACAGCCAGGATTCTCTGGTTATTACAGATAAAGAGATGGGTTATCTGACGGTCGAGAATCCGGTTAAACCGACTTTTATCTTCTCACTAGATACACAAGAATTCCACAGAACAACCATGTAGGCCATTATTTCGGACATTGCCAGTATTTTGGAGCCTGCCTGTTCTTACATCGATTCCTCTTACACATCCACATGTTACGTCCCTAGAGTCCTATATCAGAGACACACGACTGATTTCATTAAAAAATCAAAGGTATTTACCCTTGACAGGGACTTCTGGATAGTCACATTTGATGGGAATCTTTTGTACTCTAATATTAACCATGAGATGGAATAAGCTGTAGAATATTTTATGTAGATGCAAAATAAGGCAGATTGCCCTAAGGTCAGGTTTTATCATTGATCTTTTGCCTTATATCGTGTGCCCTAACTCTTTTCTCTTTCCAACACTATTAAACTATAGGTTAGAGGTTACGGCCAGGGGTGCCAAGTGCGCCCCCTCATACTCCAACCTGTTTTTGGTTGGTGGGGAGAGGGAGGTGCCTTGGCGCCCCCATGGCCAATATACTCACATGTACTTTCTATGGCTTATATACATTGATGATCTGTTTTATGTTGTGGCAAGGTCCGTATGAATTATGCAATAATACATACGGGAATTGAACACTAACCCATATAATATTCTTCGTTACACAGAATGATCTAAGTCAAGTTGTGATTTTCTTGACGTTCTGTTGGGATCAAAGATGACACATTAAGTACCAGTTTGTATCGTAACCTACCGCTACAAACTCTCTCCTGCATTTTACAAGTTCACATCTGAGTACCTCAGATGCCCCTTGGCATACCCACGGGGCAGTTCATGCCATGTTCGAGAACTGCATGCACTATACACGATTACGTGTTTTTGGCCGCTAATGATAACTGGAAAAGTTTCTTGGATTAGGGGGTATCCCACATCGCTCCTGTGCACATAAGTCACAGGGTAAAGAAAAATGTCCCAATGATGACTCTACTTTTGTCTAACAAACGTCGAGGGACAACGCCCTTAGCATTCCATTACCACCCCTTATTCATCAACAATAGGATAAAATTAAAATAAAAGGTCCTATCAGATAAGTGGGTAATACTTAGTGAGTAGACCCAATCCGTGATAAATAATACAAATGCTCTTAATTGACGTCAAAGATAGTCCAGAATCTAGCGATAGGTTTTTGTAAAAGTCATTTGAGAGGTCTCCGTCACTATGAGGAGAGGCACTAAAACTATCTGTATTCAAAGTGGTGGTACCATGAAGTTTTGCAATACATTGCCAAACGATGGTTTATATGACAAAAGGGCAGAGACATCCTATTAAGACATTTTTTCAACTTAACAGCAGAATAGGTAGTATATCTACTTTATTACCTGTCATTTACGTATGCAGCAAAAACCACTCAAAAATTAAGAGAGACTTGTTCCCCATTTGATCTATATCAGGAATGTCAGCCTATTATCTACCGAAGGACGGACATTACACCGTGTGGCTGGACGAACATTTTTTAAACCAACATGGGGTAGACTGATGTATTAAAATGTATGGCTTTGGATGACCTTAATTGAGTTCTAGGATGGGGGATCTTAAATAGCTTCTGTTGAAGAAGAGGGCCCAGTGGATATATATGATTGGGTACTATGGCCCGCTGCTGTTATGAATGAGAGTGGGACTTGACTCCTTTTATATGACTATACTGTTTTCTTCTCTGTTTTTCATATGTTCTACTTCGATGTATCGTTGCTTTGACGCATTTGGGACTGGAGATCTTCTATTGCCCTTTCATAATAAGCTTTGTATATAGGGATCCCTAAGTTAAGTAATTAACAAACAAGAGCCACATATGCATAATGTGACTATTCCTAGGTTAAGTCACCAAGAAGCCACATATGTATAATGATGACTCTCTATAACGTTTGGATTACATTGTATCACTTTTTCGTGACCCAGTAACTCAAATTAATACTCTGGACTAGTAGCACTCCATATAGGATTCCTCGTTGGAGCCTTGGGATGTTTGTAGTCACTTTTGATTTACATCGGTGGGTGGTGTCTACTCACAGGCCTGGATGCGATACCATATTTATCTTGGATATTTTTGGCAATATCTTACCTTGGATAATACAATTTGGACAGCTGGCTGCGCTTGAAATTCGTCTGACTTGTAGGTCTCGACTTCATCGCATTATAGAATGACTCATTAAATATGATCTTACCTTGAATTTAGAATCTTTATTTATCATCTATAGTAACACTAATCTTGATATATTGTGTGTATTATGGTTGTATCGTTCCACATATGTTTCAATTGGTATTTTTTGAGGGTCTTCTAGAATAACATGGGATTTGTTGACAAGTTATGGGAACTATATTTTCCCTACATTAATATTACTACTCGTAGGACATTAGGTAAGATGTTAGCGATTACAAGAACAGTCATAGAGGGACATTTACCTCTATGGATTTCTGAATGTGGTTACTGTAGGCCTATGCGACTTCTGCCTCTATGGATGTTGATGTGTATGTGGTTGGTCACCAGAATACTGCTAATTGTAATGCTTTTGGTGCATTGCACAAAGTATTGTGACACCTATCAGTTATTTATTGATTATTCCATATCATCCCCTTTTATTAGAATTTCCACTTAATTACTTATGCTATACTTCTTCCCTGTTTAAATATGCCGGACAGGGTTTTTTTTTTCTTCCCTGTTTACACTCACAGAACGGACTTTGTCCTTGGGGGAGGCCTACCTTTTTGGCAAGGGCGGGACTGGGGCGGACTTTCCCACCACGCTCTCAGTGAGACTATTTGAGTGTTCCTTATGTGTAAGGGGGCATGAATTCATCCCGCTCCTCGTGGGATCTCCCCCATGCTTCTCTCCTGGGTTTTGGTGTCTTCTGCATATGCCGCTAAGGTATTTAAGGTCCATATATTTATTCTTACCTTCCGGTGTGGATTGAACAGTCCGATTCACACGGGACGAAACGCGTTCCGGCTATTCTTTTACATCAGCTCTTCGACCCCCTCGCTGTATCATGACCATGACGAACCGTGGTGCAAGGTGGTGAGTCATTGTTGGTTAAATGTTTGGCCAACTGTTTTAGTGTGCTCCCCACCTCCTCCTATTTTTAGGTGTACTGTCAGCGTTAGGGAACCCTTACTTATGCCCATACTTTATTAATTTCTTGATTATATATTGTTATAAAATCCTTTGCGCATGTTCAACGCATATAAGACATATATATATTGATGTATGTGATACTACCTAGGGCTTGCAATATCTTGTTTTATTATATTTTAACTAGTGTAGTACTACGGATGGAATGAATTAACCGGTTATAATTGTCTGGGTGTGATGCCTTTTATTATACTGTGGGTATGAGAGATGTGTTTTTTATTATATTTTTTTGCACTAATACAGTTTGGTGTTGCCCTCTATATACCACTTTCTGTTCTCCTTTTGTAATTCCAACATGCACTTCTTACTTAATACTACGGGTAACTTAACCATCTTGTCTTAAGCCAACAATTCCCCTTGTACGTGGGCACAAACCCCATCCCTTTATTGATCAAGGCTTCTTGTTTCCTTGGGTAAAGGTTGTTTCTTCGTTATCTAAACTACCAAACTCTCCTTTACCCCATGGCACTATCGAGTTAAATACAGTTTATTCTGAATCTGCTGCATATGTATCATTACTTTCTTCTGGCATACAGGGATAAACACAGTACAAACCACGTCTTGTCTATCTCCCGCGCTGTCGGCTTTCCTCAACTCTGGGTACCGGCTTCAAAACAGATTGTTACATGGCCAGACAGTTGGTGTCGACCCTCCCCCGCCACCTCTCATTTATGGCTTGTTCTTTTTTTTCTCACATAAATGGGCCTCCTTAACACACCTCTTTGAACCAGTCATTTCCCTTTGTCCAATATGTTTAATGTCCCAAAATTTGTTGCAATTAGCAATTATTTAAAGAATACAGATTCCTTCTAAATACTTTAGCCACAGATTCTTGTACAAGTCCATTCTGATAATAGAAAGCGGTCGGGTGACTGCGAAACATCTTACAGACTAAACCTCAAGTCTAGTTGATCTAATTGAATAACAATCAAGATATACCATGACCTGGATGAAACAATGAAGACCTTCACAAGGAATCGGTAATTACTATTTTATACTAAACAGGGATTCCTATATACAGGACCTAATACAGTGAAAAGGGCAGAGACGTGTAGTGGACAGGGTAATTTTTTGGCGTCCTTATGTTTTATATATAAGAAATACCACACATACCCACACACACTCACAATAGTACAATACATCCCTGACACATACATACATGGTGCTGTAAGAGTAACAATTTAAGCTATAGGGCAAACACTGCCAGGTAGCAAAGCGAACTGACAACGCTAGCAAGATATTGTTTGTAATAAGAGTGGAATAGTTCAAGAGAGAAAAATGATGATTCTCCTCTTTACAAGGCACTGGTAGGCCTCCGATTTTGGATATATGCGGTGTCAGTTTTGTGAGATCCCAGTATACAAAGGTACATCTTGAAATGAAGCATTCAGATAAGGCAACTAATTAATAAGGGAATGGAGTGCTTGACTTGCGGCCGAGATTAGAAGTTAGGGTGTTCACATGAAGAAGCGGACGATTTGCATGGGGATATGATGAACCTTATACAATATAGTTATGGGCCATAATGACTCTCTGTGTGCATTGTTCACTATAGGTTCATACAAGGGGACACGTGGACATCCTTTAACCCTTTCACATTCCAGGAGATTTCATTTTTTTTTTTTGCGTTAACTGCCCGAAGATATTGAATTCAGAATTTTGCCTTAATCGGCTTTAATTTAAGACTAATTTACAGTTAGGAAACACTTGCAGTAAATCAAGAATATTCATACATGGTTTTTTTCAGCAACAAAGTGTACTTTAACATGGTAAAAAAAATAATGTAACATTTACTGTTGGAAATTTTACTGGAATTATGGTAAAATATTAAAAAAAACTGAAAATTTTCAAATTTTCATGGATTTTTCCCATTTTTACTTAATAGTTTGCTTAAAGGTTACGCACAAAAATCTTTACTCTCTTTCTAAAGACTCAGATACTTCCGAGTACACGATACCATATTGATGTAGGTCCCACTTTTCCTGTACAGGGAACCCCCCCAAACTAACACTGCAGCCTTCAAGAAATTACCACACAATTAAAATGTACCGATAACCTACTGACAGTAACATAGAATATCTACCAAATTAACTATATAGTCCCGCACAAGTGAGATTGTAATGTAATAACCACTACTGAACGGTTCACATAGAATATCTACCAAGTTAACTAATATATCCCCACAGTGAGATTGGTAATGTATCACCCACTACTGACAGTTAACAGTAAATATCTTCCCAATTAACTAAAATAATCCCCACATATGAGTTGTAATGTATAACCCCTACTGGACCGTTAACATAGAATACACGCAAATTAACTATAATACTCCCACCAGCTGTAGATTGAATGTATATGCCACTCTGACGGTTTATCATAGCAAGATCTAACCAATTAACTATAATATCCCCACAGACGATTTGTAATGTATAACCACTTACTGACGGTATCATAGAATATCTCGCGATTAACTATAATATCCCCACAATTGAGATGGTAATGTAGTACACACACTGAACGGTTTATCATAGAATTCGTACCCATAACATAAATATCCCCAAAGTGAGATTGTAATGATACCCTACTAGACAGTTAACATAGAATATCTTCCAAATTAGACTAAAATATCCCCCACAAGGGAGATTGTAACTGTATAACCACACTACTGACAGTTACATAGAATCTTCATCTTCCAAATTAACTAAAATATCCCCCCACAGTGCGATTGTAATGTATAACCACTACTGACCGTTTCTCATAGAATATCCCAATTAACTATAAGAATCCCCACAAGTGGAGATTGGTTAATGTATAAACCACTCTACTGAGGTCGGTTATCATAGCATGGATCTACAAATGTAACTATAATAGCCCCACAAGTGACAGATTGAATGTATAACCACTGACTGACAGTTTATCATAGAATATCTACTACCAAATTACTATAATATCCCCACAGTGAGATGTGTAAATGTTATAACCTCCACTACTGACAGTGTACCATAGAAATCTTCCAAATTACTAAAATAATCCTCACACGATGAGAATTTTAATGTATACACCATACTGCATTTCAATAGAATATCTACAACCAAAATTAACTATAATATCCCCCACAAGGTGAGATTGTACATGTAAATAACCACTATCTGACGGTTATCATAAATATCTAACCAATTAAACTTATATCACCCCAAGTGAATTGTAATGTAGAACGACCACTACTGACCAGTTATCATAGATATCTCCAAATTATTATATATCCCCACAAGTGAGATTGTAATGTTAACCACACTGAACACTTATCATAGAATATCTACCAAATTATTATAATATCCCCACAATGGAGATTTAATGTATAACCACTATGCACGTTAACATGAATATCTACCAAATTAACTATAAATCCCACAAGTGAGATTGTAATGTTAACCCTACTGGACAGTTAACATAGATATCTACCACAATAACCTATAATATCCCCACAAGTGAGATTGTGAATGTTAAGCCACTACTTGACAGTTAATCATAGAATAATCTACCAAATTCAACTATACATATCACCCACAAGTGAGATTGTACTGTTAAACACTACTGACATTTATCATAGAATATCTACCAATTAACTATACAATATCCCCACAATGAGATTGTGATGTATAACCACTACGTGACATTATCATAAATATGCTACAATACTACCTAATCCCCAGGCAAGTTAGGATTGTAATGTATAACCAGCACTACTGACATTATCAAATAGAATATCTACTACCCAATTAACTATAGATAATCCCTCCCACAAGTGGATATTGTAGTATAAACCACTACTCTGACATTTATCATAGAAATAATCTACCAAATTAACTATATATGCCCCACAATGTAGCTTGTAATGTTATCCCACTACTGACAGTTACCATATAATATCCTTCCAAATTAACTAAAATATCCCCACAGTAGATATTTTTAGAAACTACCCCACAAGATTTTATGGAGTGAAGGTTAGTTTTGATCAAATGGCCGATACCCCCGGACCACTCTTCGTCCAGATTGAATTATTTTTCTCAACATTTCCTTTTTTTTCCTCAGACGTAAATCAAGAGCAAAATCAAATGCGAATTATTCACTAAACTGTGAAGGAAAAGTTCAAACTGCATCTCAATTGAAAGCCTACCCCTCCCGAATAAAAACACGTTATGCTCCAATTCATGGGGGGAGTTTACCCGAGACTGGCAACCAACTAACCAGAGCGTGACCATTGCCAAAAGTTGGGGGGGGGGGTGTAGTAGCATGCAACAAAAAAAATTAGCGCACGTTTTTTTATGTTGACAGTCCCTCGTTTTTCCACAAACAACCCCCCCACTCAGAAAATAACCCCCCACAAACTATATATTCCTGTATATATACACACTTCCAGCATGTAACGCTGTGTTCGTTCATTCATACCATCAATGGGTGGGCCATTTCTCGTAGAAGTTGCAAACTTTTACCAATTTTTCCAAAAAAATGAACAATCACAAACAACATGTCAAAAAGGTAAAATCATGCCAAAACCCCATGGAATGTAAAAAAAACAGTTACGCAAATATAGCATGCCCGAAATGTCCTGAATCAAACGGTAATGCCATATGTGTGGTGTACACACACGGACGTGAAGTCGAAAGCGCACAAGTAGACAATGCACGATGGCTCGAATGGAAAAATTGGAGTTTCCAACTCACGAATTAGCTTATGACAGTATTACCACTTCTGGCTCTCAAGTGCGTGAATAATTACCTTTTGCCACAAAACAACCCCCTGTAACTTAGAATACCAACAAACTATATTTCTGAATAAAGAGTACAAACACCTTCACGTATCGGTAACACGGTAGTTTGTTATTTCATTCAACCATCAATGGCATGGGCGCATTCTTCGTAGAAGTTTCGCATTTGTTGAAAAATGACAAAAACAAACACTTCAAAAGGGTAGAACTCATGCCAAAACTCATGGAAATCTAAAAAAAGGTTACTAATACAATCCCCCAAATTCCTGAATCAAACGTATGGCAATGTGTGGTTACACAGCGGACGGTGGAGCGAAGAGCCACAAAGTGAGACAATGCACGATGGCTCAGAAACACTCAAAAATATTTAGCCAATCCGAATTTGTACGTCTGCCAGTTTTTTTCCCACAAAACACCCCCATAACTTAAGAAATAACCCCCAAACTAATATTCCTAAATCTACCACCTTCACTATGTAACACACTGTAGTTTTGTTCATGTCTAACCATCAATGGCTGGGCCATTCTTCGTAGAAGTTTGCATTTTGTCTGAAAATGAACAAAAACAACTCAAAGAGGAGAAAATCAATGTCAAAACTCATGGAATCTAAAAAAAGTTTTACTAAATATCAATCCCCAAATGTCCCTATCCAACGGTAATGCCATAGGTGTGGTTACGACACCGGACGTTGGAAGGAAGCCACAAGTATAGAACATGCTGATGGTTGAGAAACAGTGAAAATATTTTAGCCACGTGTGACAGTCTGTGTCGTTTTTTCTCACAAAACCCCTGATAACTCAGAAATACCCCCACAAACTATATTCTTGAAATACTAAAACACTCCTACTGTAGCCTGTAGTTCGTTCATTCATACCATCAATGGTGTGGGGCCGCCGTTTCTTCATAGCATTTCGGCATTTCTACAAACAATTTCTGTGAAAATCAGATGAAAGAATAACATTCAAGTTTTACAATCACACAGCAAAAACCCCATGTAATGTGAAAACAACTACCAAATATCATCTCCTAATGTCCTGATCAAACTGTATGCCATCATGTGTGGTTACACCACGACGGGGAAGCGACGCGTATCAAATTTAAAACATCGCAGTGAGCAATTAACACACTTTTCCCAATTTTCAACTGACACCCCTATAACTTGGAAATACCACCCGCAAAACTAATTTTCTCAATCGATCTACATACCTCGCTACGTAACGCTGTGTGTTTGTTCATTCATACCATCAATGGTTTGGTCACAGTTCTTTGTAGATAACTTGGGTTTTCTGAAAAAATGAACAAAAAAACCACTTTCAAAAGGTTAAATCATGCCAAAACCTCATGGGAATCGAAAAAAAAGGTTACTAAATGCCATCTCCCAATGTTCCTGAATCAAACGGATGCCTAGATGTGTAGTTTACCACGCGACGGGGAAGCCAAAGACCAATGTGAACATGGCACAATGTCCAGAAACAAAGCAAATATCATCAAATCTGAATTTGTAACATTCATGCAATTTGTCCCACCAAAACAACCCCCACAAACCATAATTTTCTCGAATCACACACCTTAGCTAGAAATTCTGTAGTTTGTTTCATTCTTACTTACCATCATTGGTTTTGGGCGCATTTCGTCGTAAATTCGCAGTTTTACAGAATTTTCAAAAAATTTTCTCAAGGTAGAAATCATCCAACATCACCAAGTATGTAAAAAAAAGTTACCAAATATCAATTTCCTAAATGTCCTGAATCAACACGGATGCCCTATGTATGGTTACACCGCAAAACGTGGAATCACTAGCCACAAGTGCGAGCCAATGAACATCCCATACCAGCAACTTTATCAGATTGGTCAGACTAAACACCCCTCTATATTCGAAATAACCCCACAAGTGTAATTACAAGAAAAAAATAAAGTTCTCTGTAATTTCAAACAAAAAGCCCCAAAACTTTGAATCTGCCACAAATAAAACCCCCCACTAAATACAATCTCCTCCACATGTTCTTGAATCAAACGGTATGGCCTAATTGTGGAATGTACACAGGAGATTTGGCCCCCACTAGCTTAATCTGGACGCATGCACAAATGCACATTAGCAAGACAAAAATCAAAGTGCTCTGTATTTGAACCCCTATCTACCCTTTTCTAAGGAAACAGTCACTGAACAATGAGAATTCACCGTCCCAACAACTATATATATTTTGAATCTCAATCCCACCTTCAGCTAGTTACGGTACCATGCTTTATACATACATTAAAATTCCAGACCCAGTGACCAAGAACTCTGTGTGTTTAGAGGTTTTTGTGAAAAATAAACATAAGATGTTCAGGATTGAATCCTACCTAAACCAACTTGACACAAACAACCCCACTAAATGTCAATCTTCCCACATATCTTGCCATCAAACGGTATGCCATATGTGTAGTGGTTGTCACATAGAGACTGGCCCACCACGTAGCTCAATGTGACGCATGCACAAGTGTAATTTACAAGAAAAAATCAAAGTTCCTGTAATTTCAACAACCCCAAACTTGGAAATGCCCCCCCACAAATAACCCCTCCCCCACTAAAATATTCACCTCTCCACATCCTCTGAATCAAACGGTATTCCATATGCGTGGATGTACACAGAGACGTGGCCCACCAACTATCTCCAATGGTGACACAGACAATAAAAAAAAAAAAAAAAAAATGGGACCATACAAGTTATCAATACTCTGCTCTGTATTTCAAACAACCCCCCAAAACTGGAACATCCCCCCACAAACTAAACCCCAACAAATAATCACTGGTCCCACATGTTTCTAGATCAACCCCGTCATGACATATGGCGTGGATGGTCACATAGAACTGGCTGACCAACTAGCTCAATTGGACGCATAGCACAAATGCAATACAAGAAAAATCAGCAAGTGCTCTGTTAATTTGAACACTAGCCTACCCTTTTTCCTCAAGGAACAGTCCCGAAACAGGAAATTCCCCCACAAATAATATTTTTGGAATCTACCCCTTCAGCGATTTCGGTGCCATGCCATACATAATGAAGAATTCCAAGACCCAGTGATCCAAAGGAACTCTATTTTTCTAGGAGGTTTTTGTGAACAAATAAAAGATAAGATGATCATGGATTGAAATCCACTCTAAAACCAAAACTTGACAAGCAAAAAAAAAAACCCACTAATTGTCAATCTCCCACTATTCCTGCATCAAATGGTTTTGCCACTCATGTTGTGTGCACATAAGACGTGGCCCACCAACAGGCTCACATGGGCACTCATGCACAAGTGTAATTACCAGAAAAAAATCAAAGTTCTCTGTAATTTCAAAACAGCCCCCAAAACTTGGAAATGCCCCCACAAATAACGCCCCACCCCCACCACTAATATCACTCTCCCACCATCTTCTGAATAAACAGTATCATAATTTGGAGTACACAGAAGACGTGGCCACCAACTCTAGCTCAAATGGACCATGCCACAGTGTAATTACAAAGAAAACAAAATCAAAGTCTCTGTAAATTTCAAAAACACCCCCAAAACTTGGAAATGCCCCGCACAATAAAATAAACACCCCCCCCACTAAATATCAACCTACTCCAACATGTTCTGAATCAACTGGTATGCCATATGTGCGTGGATCCACAGAGACCTGGCCACCAACTACTCGCAAAGGACGCATGCCACAATGGTAATTACAAGAAAAAAATCAAAGTGTTTCTGTTAATTTGAACAGCCTGATCACTTGAAATATCCCCCCCCCCACCAACATATATATTTTGGAAGCTACACCCTTCAGCTACGTGATGGTATCATGCTTTCGTATTAGGCAAGGATTTCCAGACATGCTGTTTATTCATATGAACTCTCGTTGTTTTAGGAATTTTTGTGAAAAAATAAAATAAGAGGACTCAATGGTGAAGATCACTACCTAACCCCTACTTGGCAGTAAAAAAACCCACTAAATCAATGAGAGCTCCCCTATAGGTGGTGCAAAAGAGCGGGGGCCACCAACTAGCTCAAATGGGATCCATGCGCAATTGCAATTACAAGAAAAAATTAAAAAAAAAAAAAAAACGCCAAACAGAGTACGTTCTGCTTCAGAGAGATAGGATAGAACTAGGATGCCACTTAATTCCGAATGCCCACAGAAGGATACACATAAGGAGGGAATGATCGGGACTGCTGTCGAAAGTAGAGGAGGCGGTCAAGGAGGGATTAAGAATAGAAAAGTGGACCATTGGCCTTAGCAAGGGTTATGAGCAAGAATGGTATGTTGCGATAGGGAGAGACTAATCGTTCCTTAGCAGTTAAGACGGACTATCGAGTAAGGAGAGACCGGGCGGTGGTAGGTAGGTTAATTGTTAATTGGCTCTAAACAAGTTAAGGAACTTACCTGTTCTCCGGCCCAACGGAGGTCCACTAGGGTGCCTCCTGAACAGGTGCGCGCACGGCGCGGTGACGTCACCACGAAATGCACCAATCAGCGTGAAAGTTCAAATGAAGCCTCCTCGTCAAGACGCTCGATTGTCAATTGTTTGGTGTCCTTGGGATCGCGAGGTTCCTCTTGCCCTCTGAGGATCGATCTCCTTGGTTTTCCAGTCAAAACAGCTCCAGCATTGTTACAGTCAGCTCTCCTTTGTTCCAGTCACAGCTCCCGCATTGTTACAGTAAGCTTCATTTGTTCCAGTCACAGCTCCCAGCATTGTTACAGTTCAGCCGCAGGGTTCCAGTCACAGCTCCAGCATTGTACAGTTCAGCGTCCATTGTTCCAGTCACAGCTCCGCATTGTTACTGTTCAGCTCTCCATTGTTACCAGTCTCAGCTCCAGCAGTTACAGTTCAGCTCCCATGTTCCAGTCAAGCTCCAGCCATTGTTACAGTTCAAGCTCTCCATTGTTCCAGTCACAGCTCCAGCATTGTCCAGTCACAGCTCAGCATTGTTCCAGGTCACAGCTCCCATCGATAACCAGTCAGCCTCCATTGTTACAGTCTCGCTTCCAGCATTGTTACAGTTAAGCTTCCAGCATTGTTCCAGTCAAAGTCCAGCATGTTATTACTAGTTCAGCTCTCCACTGTTCCGAGTCACAGCTCCAGCATTGTTACAGGTAAGTTCCCATTGGTCAAGTCACAGCTCCAGCATTAATTACAGTTCAGCTCTCCACTTTCAGTTCCACTCAAGCATGTTACTGTTCAGCTTCTCCTTGTCTGTCCTGCTTCTGACCGTCACTCCAGAAGATACCACTCAGTATATTCCTGGGTTCACTCCAACATTGTGTCCATCTAATACAGACTAGGACTCATACTCCTCCTACTTCCCGACTACAACATCAGGTCTCCCAGGTAGACCTCCCTCGCAGCAGAGTTCGAAACGACGTGGGAAAGGACGGGAAACCATTACAATCGGGCCATGGAGGGCCTCCGAGGAAGTGAGTCTGAAAATTCTAGGACCTCGCCAGGCCCTATCTACCCAGTGGATGTCTTTGAAAATCAACAAAAATCTTATGGCACAGTTATGGGACTCTCAGCATTATGCTACCTGCAAGTGAGTACACCTCCTCCCACCACCATCGGCGCCAGTAATCCAGGGGTGGGTCTGAACCCCGTATTTACTGCTCATCCACGTTTTATGATGGCGGCAATTCCTCAAGGCTGTAGGATTTTTTAATTCAATGTCAGATTACATTTTGAATTAAGCCATCCCACTTCCTTCTGAACGGCTTAAAGTAGGGGGTACCATAGACTGGGCCTCTCCTCTTGGGAAAAAGCTAACCGGGTGGTAACTACCCAAATTGCTAATTTCCTTGAAACTTTCCGTAGAGTATTTGACGTCCTGGCCCCGCAATCTGATTGCCTCCAATTCCGCCTTAGGAACTCCAGATGGGAAACCGAACGGTTGGTCTTCTTACACCTAGAATTCCGGACCCTGGCAGGCTGAAGCCACCTGGAATAATGTAGGCCTCATAGGCAGCCTTCTTACAAGGGTCTTTCGGATCGCAATAAAGATGACATTGCTATTCCAGGGAAATTCCTCCTCTACGGTTGAATAACCTTATAGTCTATGTATTCGCATTGGACACATGATTTCGGGGCGTTCAGATACTGAAAAAACCGAGGACCGCCAGTGCCACCACCCCTCTGGGTTCTCGCACTGTTTAGATTGGTGCCATTCTTCGGCTTCATCATCAGATGATCTTCAGGGACTTTGTTTTTATTAATTTCTGGCTCGGACATTGCTAAAGTTTGCCCTGTAACACTGCGGAACTATCTGCCTCGAGTCAAGCGGAGAGGAATCTCCCAGGCAAGACAAATCTCTCTTCAGGGAATCCTCACCATTTTCTTTGTTCCTGTGGTCCTAAATTTTGTGTCAAAACCCTTCTTGAAAGCCTTCATAGACTCTGGAACTGCGGGTAACTTCATTGACTCATCCCTGCGGGGTACAACAAACATGACAGTTCTACACCTCCTCTTAACTACCCCATTCGCAATCTTGCCATCTTGCCATCGACAACAGACAATTAACATCCTTGTGGTAGTGTGTTTACTCTAGTTCACTACAGACTTGTTATCCAAACGGGGCATTCATAAAAGGAAGAGATACCTTAATACGATTGTTAGACTACCTGCAGAGGCACAGAGAATAAGAAGGGCACCTCGGACCCTACCTATCAGGGTTACCACATAGTTTGGAATTTAATCATTAAGGAGAACTTATCTTTTTCTTTGCTCATGCCACTGTGTAGATCCCTAACCCTCCATAGTAGATTGGTCTATCTGGTGGTGGATGAAAATTAAAGCTTGGAGTTTCTAAGTGCATTAATAATTGTGCTTGTCATTACAACCCTGTCATTGTTTCTACTGTTTCTTCTTAGAATAAATCTCCATTATCTACCCGAAGCTTACCAAATTTCCAGGAGTCTTTTGTTAGAAAATCTGCTGATGAAACTTTACTATCATCGTCCCTATGACTGCCCCTATTGATCTTCTTTCCCGGGTAAACAAGCCCCCTCGTGGACGTACCTACCCCTTGTCTCAACCAGAAAACTCAGCATGAAAGAATTATTATCCAGGAAATCTTTTCCTAGGGTTATTAGCGCCTTCCTCTTCGCCTGTGGGCAGGATCTTTTTTGTTTTGAAAAAAAACGGAGGACGTAGTACTCCGTCCTGTATAGAGTATAGAGGCCTCTGATAAATTTACGATTAAAAAATAGTTTCCTCTTCCTCTTACACTGAACTATTTGATCAACTGGAAAGGCAAACCATCTCTTCCAAAACTCGATTCTTAGGAGGAGGCCTACCAATTGATTGAAGGAAAAACAGCCTTCAATACGTGACGGCAACTTGAATATCTGGTCATTGACCATTTGGGTTTTGGTAAGCCCCGCAGTATTGTAGGATTTGTTAACGAAATAGTTCAGAGACTGTTGGGAACCCGTAGTGTCTATCTAGACAATATTTAAATTTTACCCCCACTATCATTATGATCTTCTCCAGTTCTTTCCAAGATACGACTAATCATCGGTATGCTAAACTAGAGGGGAAAGAAAGCGCTCTCTGAAGTTCTAAAGAAAAAAAAAAAAAAAAAAAAAAAAAAATTCCATTTACTTGGGATTAATCTTCTGCCCAAGGTTTAGACTGGATTCTTCTAAAGTCTCTGCCATTCTTGATTGGGCCCTTCTTCCGCCACAAAAGCCATTCAACGTTTCATTGGTTTTGCTAATTACTACCAGACTCAAGTCATCAAGAACTTTTCTTCTGTCATTTCTCCGATCTTGAATCTCTCCGTAAAGGGGTTGGGGTAAACCAAATGAGCCTGGACTAGGAAGATTGGAAATGGAAGCCTTAAAAAACTTAAAACTGCATGTGTTAGGCTACTGTTTAGTCCACCCAGATCCTCAAACTACCTTTTCATCGATTGTTGACGCCTCGACATTGGTGCTGGAGCAGAGAGCTTGTCCGGAGACGGTGGGTGTTTTTAAAAGAAAAACTCTTTTCTAAAAAGGATTTTCGCCTTTGTGAACAAAACTACGATGTTGGCAATCGTGAACTCTTAGTAATAAACTGCTTCTTAAAGGGTGGACATCACCTTTGGAAGGCGCTCTTCAACCCATAACTATCTGCACTGACCATAAAAATGGAATATCTTCATTCAGCGAAGGAGAAGAGACTGAATCCCAGACACGCTTAAATTTCATCAATCACCTTCTTCCCCTGGAACAAAGAATAAAAAAGCAGATTGCCTTATCTAGAGCTTTTGTCTCAAGGCTTCTCTACCTGTGATAAAGGTCCCATTATCCCAGGAATCAAAATCCTGGGCACCATTATTGTCCCCTGCCTGTCTATCTAAAATCCAATCGCTCAAGAACTCATGCCCCTTATTCTACTCCAATCGAAAAGTCTTCATTCCTTCAAAACTTAAAACGTCTCAATCTCTACACTCACTGCTCAGACAAACGGTCATCATGGATGCAAAAAAAAAAATTTTCCCTCCTGTCAGTTTCGTCGGGTGGCCAGAATAATAAAAAGAAGTCAAAGGGTTTTGTAGCTCTGTTACACCTGTGCCATGTCCCAAGTATTCTTGTATCTTCCCTGGGGCTTCTTCAAACTCTACCATTCCATCCGTCCATGCACGCAACTTTCCATGGATTTATAGTGGTGGTTTACCCTCTTCAAAGAGACCATACAGTAAATGTTAAACTATTGATCATTTTAGTAAGATGGCAAATTTTGTTCCTCTACCAAATTGCCCTCTGCCCTGGAAATTGCTCATCTTTTGTTTCTCATATTTTTGCATGGGCACCACATCGAAATTGTTCTGATAGAGGAACACAATTTTGGTCCATGTTTTGGAGAGCCTATGCAATGTCTTTAAATATCAAACTTCAATTTTCCGCCTCATACAATCCACAGTCTAATGGTGCTCGAAGGGGTAACCAACTATAGAACAATTTTCCGTGTGTCACAATCTCTATCTCTCAAGATGGTGCTGTATGAACTTCTACCAGGGCAGAGTTCACCTGCCAACAATACCGGGAGGATGGGGGTTACTGTATACGTGTAAGTGAACTTACCTGTGCTCCA
Source organism: Hymenochirus boettgeri (assembly GCA_019447015.1). NCBI lineage: Eukaryota > Metazoa > Chordata > Amphibia > Anura > Pipidae > Hymenochirus > Hymenochirus boettgeri. Next base: position 1,620,679 of record JAACNH010000012.1, on the reverse strand, counting down.
GGCCCAACGTTAGGTCGGCGTGGGTGCAACTCCCAGAGGGTGATTGCGACCGGCATGGTGACGTCACACGTGACTCAAGCCGCCGGTGCGGAAAGTTCAAATGAAGTCTCTCCGCCTCTCTCACGGACAACTCCGATTGTGAATGTCTTGGTGTCCGTAGGCTCCCAGGTTCTCTGCCCTCCTAATCACAGGTCCAGCATTGTTTACAGTTTCAGCTCTCCATTGTTCAATTGACAGCTCCAGCATTGTTACAGTTTCGATCTCCATTGTTCCACGGTTCACAAGCTCCAGCATTGTTACAGTTCAGCTCTCCACGTTCCAGTCAAAGCTCCAGCATTGTACAGTTTAAGCTTCCCATAGTTCCAGTTCAGCTCCCAGCTATTGTTACAGTTAGCTTCTCCGCTGCTTACAGTTTCCACTCGCATGTTACTGTTCAGCTCAGCTCCTTGTTCCCGGTCTCGCTCAGGCTTCACTACAATACCACTTCAGTATATTCCCGCTGTCCAGCTTCCAACATTGTGTCCAGTGTCTATACAGACTCCTGGAATCATACTTCCTCCACTTTACGGACTACAACATCGTCTCCCAGGTAACGCTCCTCTGAGTACGGGAAACATTAAAACAAGAGGGGTTCAGCGAAGGCTTTTTTTAGTATGGGTAACATGGCATGCTTTAAAGACAGAAGGGTAAATTTCCAGATGGGTAAGGGAGCCATTTTTGAAGAACATATGTTGCCAATGCAACAAACTTCCCAAAGGAAGTTGGGAGCGATACTACTGGGAGGATAAGTCTATAAACATCATTTATTATCCCAAAAGCATACACTAGACAATTGGAGGAAATATTCAAAAAAAAAGCAAACTTCCAATTAGCTCCACTATATCTATACACAATCCCCAGTAAGAGTTCTTGAAATATGATCCCTAATCTCTGAATCAACTGGAAATCAAACCAATTGACAATGAGAGATCAAACTATACAAACATGGCAAACATAATTCCTCAATACACTACAAACAAAATATCTAAAAAAAAGATTTTACAAACATATGCAAGCATCCTTTAATCAAAGTCCAAAAACTAAATGGAAAACAACCTATGATTGTTAACTTAAACATAATCAATGAGAAAGTCGAAACTAGGGAAACATTCTCAACAGAAAACATGGTCTAATGGCCCACCTAAGTGGAATTCCTAAATTTCACCAATATGTTGTAGAACCTCTAAAGGAACTCTTCCCACATGCTTACTGGTCCTTGTATTAAAGTCAAGAAAATATGCGTTAAAAATCCAAAAATTTTTAAAAAAAAATATCTCTATTTCGAAACAGCTACGCTTTAGCTCCAGAAACTGGTTTTAGTTCCTTTGCCTACAACTATGTCCATTCAAACCAAAGGACTATTCTTTTTCAATGATAATTATTACCCTACAAATTATAAAAATAAACTGGCTTTACCCACAAAACACTACCAGAAAACAATATGCAATAACACAGCCTTAATTGACCAACTTTTCTTAAACAGATTTTATAAACAGTGGGAATACTGGGACATAGACCAAAGATCATCTGGTGTGAACTAATTTAAAGGACAACTCCACCCTCATTAGAACATCTTTTAGAAAGAATGGCCTCTTTAAAATATATCATACTTTGTCCTATGAATTCATTACTGTATGCCTGCTATGCTTCTGTGTACCTCGTGTAAACTGAGCAATTTAGAAACCTGTACTGAGCCTGTACTGAGCCTGGGCATGCTCAGAAGAGGCAGACAGGGGATTCACATTCAGTCACTGGCGTGATGTCAACTGTCAAATCCCTAACTGACAGTTGGTAACTGGAAGAACCAGGAAGCAGAAACAGGGAAACAGGACATTGTGCAGGATTTCAGGTTAGACTTAAATATTTCAGATTTCAAACTATTACAGTTTAGGGTTTGGGGGGTGATTTACCTGTATGTAAGTTTTCATTTTGGGGCTGGACTCGCCCTTTAATCTAAATTAAGTTGAGAAGTTACTTTTAAGAAAAAATATTAGACAAGAAGGATCAATAAATATATTATTTATATTATAGATATTATTTTATTTTAATTTAATTCAGTATATTATACTTTGCAATAGTTATGTTATTGTACTCTACTATACTTTAACCTTGTTTATATGTATAATTTACATGGTATCCTACTGATATGATATAAATATATATGTTTGATATAAAGTACATGTTTATTATTGTGAAACTATGTGAATTTCAGTAATCTTAATAAAAATTTAATGATTATAAAAAAAAGAAAAATATATTAGCTAAGTGGATTTGGGAAGTTTTAGAAACTTTGGTAGGGTTGAAAGTAAAAAACTGTAAACAGTGCAAACTCTAAGTAGAATGAATGTTGCACCTGTGTTGTTGTGTCAACAAAATATGAAGTGTAAAAAAATTGCTATCAGATAAAAAGAATGTAAATCTATTGTGATAGTAGTTTCCTAGGAATGTTTAACCAACTACCTCCAGTACCATCCACTTTAATTGGGCTGCCCTATGCTTTTTTTCAAAGAAATGTCTACTTATGGGGGTCTCATATTTCTTATTAACCCCTTCAAAATGCCCCGTTTATGTTCACAAATCCTTGTGCGCACTTCTCTTTTGGATTTGCCTACATAGGCCCATCCGCATGGGCATTTAAGCATGTAACATAGTAATTAAGGTTGAATAAAGACACTCGTCCATCAAGTCCAACCCATTCCCTTTTTTTTTTTTTTTTTTAACCCTACCTAACAGTTGATCCAGAGTAGTATTACCCTTGACAGGGACGTCTGGATAGTCACATGTGATGTGGAATCTTTGTACTCTAATATTAACCATGAGGATGGAATTAAAGCCAGATTGCCCTAAGGTCAGGTTTATCATTGATCTTTTGCGCTTTATCGTGTGCCATAACTTTTTTCTCTTTGACAACACCTATTAACTATAGGTTAGAGGTACGGCCAGGGGTGCCAAGTGCGCCCCCTCATACTCCAACCTGTTTTTGGGTTGGTGGGTGCCAAGTGCGCCCCCTCATACTCCAACCTGTTTTTGGGTTGGTGGGAGAGGGAGGTGGCACTTGGCGCCCCGATGGCCAAATATACATCACATGTACTTCTATGGCTTATATACATTGATGATCTGTTTATGTTGTGGCAAGGTCCGTATGAATTATTGCAAGAATACATACGGGAATTGAACACTAACCCATATAATATTCTTCTTACACAGAATGTATCTAAGTCAAGTTGTGAGTTTCTTGACGTTCTGGTGGAGATCAAAGATGACACATTAAGTACCAGTTTGTATCGTAAACCTACTGCTACAAACTCTCTCCTGCATTTTACAAGTTCACATCTGAGACCTCTGCTACAAACTCTCTCCTGCATTTTACAAGTTCACATCTGAGACCTCAGATGCCCCTTGGGCATACCCAAGGGGCAGTTCATGCATGTTCGGAGGAACTGCATGGACTTACAAGATTACGTGTTAGCAGCTAATGATCTGGAGAAAGGTTTCTTGGATAGGGGGTATCCACAGTCGCTCCTAGGTGCACATAAGTCACAGGTAAAGAAAATGTCCCAAGATGACCTACTGTTGTCTAGACAAAAGTCGAGGGACAACGACCTTAGATTCATTACCCCCTTTAATCAACAATGGGTGGGTACTATGGCCCTCGCTGGTATGAATGAAGAGTGGGACTTGACTCCTTTTATATGACTATACCTGTTTTCTTCTCTTTTTTCATATGTTCTATTCAGATGGATCGGTTGCTTTGACATTTGGGACTGGAGATCTTCATTGCCTTTCATAATAAGCTTTGATATAGAGGATCCCTAGGTTAAGTACCAAGAAGCCACATATGCATAATGGACTATTCCTAGGTTAAGTACCAAGAAGCCACATATGTATAATGGACTACTCTATACGTTTGGATTACATTGTATCACTTTTTCTTGACACAGTAAACTCAAATTATACTCTGGACTATGTATCACTCCATATAGGATTCCTCGTTGGACCTTGGGATGTTGTATTCACTTTTGAATTTACATCGGGGGTGGTGCTACTCACGCCTGGATGCGATACCATATTTATCTTTGGATATTTTTGCAATATACTTACCTTGGATAATACATTTGGACAGTCTGGATACTGTCTTGAAATTCGTCTGACTTGAGGTCTCGGGACTTCACTCATTATAGAATGACTCATTAAATATGATACTTACCTTTGATTTAGATCTTTATTCATCTATAAGTAAACATAATCTATGATATATTTGTGTGTATTATGGTTGTTATTTTCCACATAGGTGTTCATTTGGTATTTTTTGAGGGTCTTGCTAGAATAACAGGGATTGTGTGACAGGATTTTGCCCTTAATCGCTTTAGACTAATTTTACAGTAGGAAACATTGCAGTAAATCAGGAATATTATACATTGTTTTTTTCAGCACAAAGTGTACTTTAACATGGTAAAAAAATTTTTTAACTTTTCTGGAAATTTTACTGGAATTATGGGTAACCAAATGTCCTGAATCAAACGGTATGCCATATGTGTGGTTACACACGCGGACGTGGAAGCGAAAAGCCACAAAGTGAGACAATGCACGATGGCTCAGAAACAGCGAAAATATTTAGCCAATTCCGAATTTTGACAGTCTGCAGTTTTTTCCACAAAACACCCCCATAACTTAGAAATAACCCCCACAAACTATATATTCCTGAAATCTACACACCTTCAGCTATGTAACACTGTAGTTTGTTCATTCATACCATCAATGGCGTGGGCGCAATTCTTCGTAGAAGTTTGCATTTGTCTGAAAAATGAACAAAAAACAACTTCAAAAGGTAGAATTCATGCCAAAACCTCATGGAATGTAAAAAAAAGTTACTAAATATCAATCTCCCAAATGTCCTGAATCAAACGGTATGCCATATGTGTGGTTACACACGGCACTGTACCTGTAATATTATATTGTATAACTGTGTGATATCAGCACCGTACCTGTAATATTATATTGTATAACTGTGATATCAGCACCGTACCTGTAATATTATATTGTATAACTGTGTGATATCAGCACGATTTTAACTACCCTGAAATAGATTGGAGTAATGGAACTGCCAGCACCTCAAAAGGTATAAAGTTCTTAAATTTCCTATATGAGCATTTTCTTTCACAGATGGTAGAAGTTCCTACTAGAAAGAATGCGTTGTTGGATCTGGTGATATCTAATAACCCAGAGCTCATTTTGGAGATGAAGGTAATGGGAAGCTTAGGGAATAGTGACCATGATATAGTGTCATTTAATATAGGTTGCAGAAAACTAAAGTGCACTGGCTTAACAAAAACTTTTAACTTTAGGAAAGCTAATTTTATGCTTTTAAAGGAATCGCTCCTGCTCATAGACTGGGGGGAACTGTTTCTAGGCAAAGATACTGAGCAGATGTGGACCACTTTTAAAGGGATATTAAACTATAACATTTCCAAATCGGTACCTTTAGGAAACAAGTGTAAAAAAATTAGGTCCACTCCTGCATGGCTTAATGCTCAGGTAAAAAGGGAAATGGAAAAAAAGAAAAGGGCTTTTAAAATTTTGAAAGCAGAAGGCACAGAACAGGCTTACAGGGACTTCAAAAGTTGTAATAAAGAGTGCAAGAAAGCAATTAAACTAGCTAAAATAGAAAATGAAATACGGATTGCCGAACAAAGCAAGTCCAACCCCAAGATGTTTTTTAAGTATATAAATGGTAAAAAAATGAGGACTGAGAATGTGGGACCATTAAATAATGGAGCTGAGGTGGTTATAGAGGATGCCGAAAAGGCTAATCTGCTAAACCGTTTTTTTACATCGGTTTTTACTGTTGAGAATCCTTACAGTAGGGATTGTAACAATGTGCAGGGAGGAAATGAAGAGTTTTCACATTGGATAACAGAGGATATGGTACGGAATCAATTAGACAAAGTTAATATCAATAAAGCGCCCGGACCAGATGGATTGCATCCTAGGATTTTAAAAGAGCTTAGTTCAGTTCTAGCAAGACCACTGTGTCTCATCTTTTCAGATTCGCTTTTGTCTGGGGATGTGCCGCTGGATTGGAAAAAAGCCAATGTAATACCAATATTCAAAAAAGGTAGTCGTTCACAGCCTGGTAACTATAGACCTGTAAGCCTAACATCAGTGGTAGGGAAGGTGATGGAAACTTTGTTAAGGGATCATATCCTTGACTTTGTCTCCAGAGATCATCTTATTAGTAGTAGTCAGCATGGATTTATGAGAAATAGATCATGCCAGACAAATTTAATTGGTTTTTATGAAGAAGTGAGTAAGAAGTTAGATTCAGGCACAGCTGAGGATGTGGTATATTTGGATTTTGCAAAAGCCTTTGATACTGTGCCACATAGGCGACTAATGTATAAACTGAGGACTGTTGGCCTTGAAAACATTTGTTCATGGATAGAGAACTGGTTATTGGACCGCAAACAGAGTGGTGGTTAATGGAGCTACATCTATGTGGGCTAAAGTTCTAAGCGGAGTTCCTCAGGGTTCTGTACTGGGGCCGCTTCTGTTTAATCTGTTTATAAATGACTTAGAAGGGGGCATTGAGAGCAAGGTCTCTGTGTTTGCTGATGACACTAAATTATGCAGAGCTTTGGAAACTTCCAATGATGTGCAAGTGCTGCAAGCAGACCTAGATAGATTATCAAAATGGGCAGCAGAATGGCAGATGAGATTCAATGTTGATAAATGTAAGGTGATGCATTTGGGATTTAATAATCCCTGTGCCACCTACACCATAAATAACTCTGTGTTAGGTGCATCTGAAATGGAAAAAGATTTGGGGGTTCTGGTAGATAACAGACTTAGCTGTAGCAAACAATGCCAGGTAGCAACAGCTAGAGCTAGCAAGATATTGTCTTGTATAAAGAGGGGAATAGATTCAAGAGAGAAAAATATTATTCTCCCTCTTTACAAGGCACTGGTAAGGCCTCATTTGGAATATGCGGTGCAGTTTTGGAATCCCATATACAAAAGGGACATCTTGGAAATGGAAGCAGTCCAGAGAAGGGCAACTAAATTAATAAGGGGAATGGAGGGGCTTGAATATGCAGGCAGATTAGACAAGTTAGGGCTGTTTACATTGGAGAAGCGGCGGTTGCGTGGGGACATGATAACCTTATACAAATATATTAATGGCCTAATATTAACCATGAGGATGGAATTAAAGCTGTAGAATATTTTATGTAGATGCAAAATAAGGCAGATTGCCCTAAGGTCAGGTTTATCATTGATCTTTTGCGCTTTATCTGGGGTGCCAAATATATTTATTCTGACCTTGCCTCGTTGGATGAAGTCCGATCACGCGGACGAAACGCGTCCGGCTTTTTTTAATCAGCTCTTCGACCCCCTCCTGTATCATGACCAATACAGACTGGTGCAAGGTGGTGAGATCATGTGGTTATGTTTGGCCACTGGTTTTAGGTGCTCCCTCCTCCTATTTTAGGTGTACTGTCAGCGGTAGGGAACCTTACTTATACCATACTTATTATATTTGGATTATATATTCTTAACCTTTGCTCAGTGTTCACGCATATAAGATATATATATATGTATGTGATATACTACTCTGCATATCTGTTTATTATATGTATAGACATTGATGTATGACTGGATGGATGAATATACCGGTTTATACTGTCTGTGTGATGCACTTTATTGATACTGGGGATAGGAGATGTGTTTTTATGCACTAATACAGTTTGGGTGTGCCCTCTATATACCACTTCTGTTTTTTGTAATTCCAAAATGCATTCTTAACTTAATACTACGGGTAAATCTAAACCAACTTTCTTAAAGTCCAAAGATTCCCCTTGTATGAGGGAACAAACACCCATCCCTTTATTGATCAAGGGTTCCTGTTCCTTTGGTAAACGGTTGTTTCGATATATTTACTACTAAACTCTCTTTACCAGTTCTATTAGAGTTATAATACAGTTCTATCTGCTGCATATGTATCATTACAGGGATAAAACACAGTACCTTGTCCTATCTCCTCTGCTCCTGTCGCTTTCTCACTCTGGTACCGGCTTCAAAACAGCATTGTACATGGCAGACAGTTGGTGTCGAACCCCCACCTCTATTAGGCTTGGTTTCTTTATTTTCACATAAATGGCCTCTTAACACCTCTCTTGAACCAGTCACATTACTTTGCCAATATGTAATTCCAAAATTGCTACAGATTCTTCTAAATAATTGCCACAGATTCTTGTACAAGTCATTCTGAATTAAGAAAGCGAGTCGGATGACTAGCGAAACGTCTTCAAGTCCAGTTGATCTAATTGAATACAATAGATATACCATGACCTGGATGAATGAGAACCTTCACAAGCATGGTCCTTTTTCTCTTTTCAATAGGAACGGTAACTAACTATTTATACTAAACAGGGATTCCTATATAATGACTAATACAGGAAAAGGGAGAGACAGTGGTAGTGGACAGGTAATTTTTGGCGTCCTTATGTTTTATAAGAAATACCACACATACCACACCACACTCACATATACATACTTGACACCTACATACATGGGTTTGGTAGATAACGACTTAGCTATAGCAAACAATGCCAGGTAGCAACGACAAGAGCTAGCAAGATATTGTCTTGTATAAAGAGGGGAATAGATTCAAGGGAGAAAATATTATTTCCCCTCTTTACAAGGCACTGGTAAGGCCACATTTGGAATATACGGTGCAGTTTTGGAATCCCATATACAAAAGGGACATCTTGGAAATTGAGGCAGTTCAGAGAAGGGCAACTAAATTAATAAGGGGAATGGAGGGGCTTGAATATGCAGGCAGATTAGACAAGTTAGAGCTGTTCACAATAGGAGAAGCGACGTTTGCGTGGGGACATGATAACCTTATACAAATATATTAATGGGCCATACAATGAACTCTCTGGTGCATTGTTTACTAATAGGTCATATCAGAGGACACGTGGACATCCTTTAAGGTGGGAAGAAAAGAAGTTTCATCTTCAGGTTAGGAAAGGTTTCTTTACAGTGAGAACGGTGAAACTGGGAAACTGTCTTCCAGCAGAAGTGGTAACGGCAAGTTCATTAAATAGCTGTAAAAAAGGCAGCCTTTAAGTCAGAGGGAACGGAAAGGACCTTTAGGGATTATAAAAACTGTAACAAGGAGTGTAAGAAAGCAATCAAACTAGCTAAAATGAATAATGAAGTTAGGATAGCTGAACAAAGCATCACTAAGCCTAAATTTTTTTTTAAGTATATTAATAGTAAGATGAGGACTGATAATGTGACACCATTAATTAATGGGGATAAGAATGACGATAAAGCAAATGTCTTGAATATTTTTTTCCCCTCTGTATACACTACAGAAGATTCAATTACAGATATCATAGAGTATAGTAGCAATAATGGTATGAAAGATTCAAGTGCACTTTGGTTAACCGAGGATATGGTACAGAAAGAACTAAAGAAGGTTAATATTAATAAATCTCCTAGACCGGATAACATACATCCTCGGGTACTTAGGGAGATAAGTTCAGTTTTATCTAGGCCATTGTTTCTTATTTTTGCAGATTCCCTCATGTCCGGAGGTGTGCCTCTGGATTGGAAAAAGGCTGATGTTATTCCAATATTCAAAAAGGGAAGTCGTATAGAGCCGGGTAATTACTGGCCTGTACGTTTAACTTCAGTGGTGGGGAAGATCCTTGAAAGTTTAATAAGGGAACATGTTCTAGAGTATGTTTCAAGGACTGACATTATAAGTAGTAACCAGCATGGATTTAGGAGGAATAGATCTTGTCAAACTAACTTGCTTGGCTTTTATGAGGAAGTAAGGAGAAATGTAGACTCTGGCATAGCAGTAGATGTAGTTTACTTGGATTTTGTAAAGGCTTTTGATACAGTCCCCCATAGGCAACTAATGCATAAGCTAAGGTCTGTTGGTCTGGGAAGGCTGGATAGAAAATTGGTTAATGAATAGGATGCAGAGATTAGTTGTTAATGGGGCTTCATCAATATGGAATAAAATGCTAAGTGGGGTGCCACAGGGTTCTGTGTTAGGACCACTTCTATTTAATCTATTAATGATTTGGAAGTGGGTATTGTCAGCAAGGTTTTCCTTGTGCTGCTTATACTATAAATGGCTCTGTGTTAAGTGAATCCCTGTTGGAAAGGGATCTTGGAGTTTTGGTGGATAACAAACTTAAAGGTAGCAAGCAGTGCCAGGCGGCAGCAGCCAAAGCCAGCATGGTATTGTCTTGTATAAAGAGGTATGGATTCAAGGGAGGAAAATGTAATTCTCCCTCTTTACAAAGCATTGGTAAGGCCTCATTTGGAATATGCAGTGCGATTTTGGAATCCTGTGTACAAAAAGGACATCTTTGAAATGGAAAGGGTTCAGAGAAGGGCAACTAATTAATAAGGGGATTGGGGGAGCTTGAATATGAAGAGAGACTGGAAAAGTTACAATTATGTACGCTGGAGAAAAGGCGTTTGCGTGGGGATCTGATTACTGTGTATAAATACATTAACGGGCCATACAATAAACTATCTCGTCATTGTTCACCAATAGAGCATGTCAGAGGACACGTGGACATCCCTTAAGACTTGAAGAAAAAAGGTTTAGGCTTCAAGTTAGGAAAGGGTTTTTCAATGTGAGAACGGTAAAGCTATGGAACTGTCTTCCAGTGGACGTTGTTATGGCAGGTTCATTGGTCAGTTTAATAAAAAGCTGGATGAGTTTCTGCAAACAAGGAATGTTACAAGTTACTGGTATTGATACATAAAGTAGAGTTGATCCAGGGAAATTTCCCATTGCCACTTGGAGTCAGGAAGGAATTTTTTCTCCCTTCATAAATTTGGTTGGTTTTTTTTGCCTTCCTCTGGATCAACAGTTAGGCAGGAAATGAGGAGATTGCTAGATGGGTTGGACTGGATGGACATATGTCTTTATTCAACCTCAAATACAATACTATACTATACTGACACACACTCACATATAAACTAACATACACATAATCTAACACATACCAACACACACTCACATAAACATACTCTGACACATACCCACACACACTCACATAAGTATGTATGTATGTGTGATGTTAGTGTGGGGGTAGTGTCAGTATATGGATGATGTGAGAGGATGGTGTGTTGGGTATGTGTCAGAGTATATAATGTAGGGTGTGGATTGTGTCAGATATGAATATGGTGGGTGTCAATATGTATGTATATAATATAATAATATATGTGAGGGTGTGTGGGTATGTGTCAGAGTATGTTTATGTGAGTGTGTGGGTATGTGTCAGAGTTGTTTATGTGGTGAGTGTGTGGTGGGTCGGTGTCAGAGTATGTTTATGGAGTGTGTGTGGGTATGTGACAAGAGTTTTATGTGAGTGTGTGTGGTAGCTTGTGCAGGAGTATGTATAGTGAGTGTGTGTGGGGGGGGTTTATTTGTGTCAGAGTATGTATATGTTAGTGGTGGGTAGTGTCAATATGTATATGAGTGTGTGTCAATATGTATATGTGAGTGTGTGGGTATGTGTCAGTATGTATATGTGAGTGTGTGTGGGTATGTGTCAGAGTTATTATTGTGAGTGTGATGTGGGTAGTGTCAGAGTATGTTTATGACGTGTGATATCAGCACTGTACCTGTAATATTATATTGTATAACTGTGTGATATCAGCACTGTACCTGTAATATTATATTGCTCTTAAGCCCACTTCAACAGTCTACAGCTCCCTTGATGTTTCAAACGGATTTTTCTCTATTCCGTTACACCCTGATAGCCGGTCCCATTGTAATATTTTCAGACAGTGCTTATGTCACCAGGTCACTAACAGAATACATGCCATTATGGCATACAAGGGGTTTTACCCACCTTCCCCTAACGATAGACCCCTATATAGGCCGACCCGAGAGAGACACCCCGACCGCGCGGGAGACAACCGACCCCTGACGAGGAGACCCCGGCCAAGAGAGACCCCGACCCACGAGAGACCGCCGACCGCGCAGAGAGACCTCGAACCACGATATACCCACAGAGCCGCGACTGAGAGCCACCGCGCACCCACGAGTGCGAGACCCACCGACCCGCAATATACCCCTACCACTATATACCCCCTACCCTATATACAAACCCCATACACCTCACTTATATACCCCTAATAACCCCTAATACCCCTATGTAACCTATCCCTCTATATACCCCCTACCCCTATATATACCTCCTACCCCCTTATATACCCTCTACCACCTATATGTCCACTGCCACTATATGCCCTCTTGCAAAGCAATGTACACTCTGCCCCTCTACAAACTGTCTATGTACTCCCTGCCACATTAAAGGGCCTAACACGTGCAATTACGGGACTGACTCATAGTGCCACAATGGGTACGAATGTCTGACTAGTGGTTAATGTATGGGCACTGGTCAGGCATTAATATAAGTTTGGTTGGGCAGATCAAAAACAATGCTGACCGAGTGCCCATTCACTACCGATACACAGGCCGAAATGGGCATTCGTACACCATCAGGCTTTGCGGGTCAGGCCCGCCAACCGAACGTAGGTAGTGAAGTTAAGTCCTCTTGCACACCAATGCCATCCTGCTTTTGTACAACCTGCCCCATCTGATCTATGCACTCTCATGTCAGTCTCTTGTACTCCTGTTATCTTGACCTGTTTGAGACGCGTTTTTATATTTTTTTGTTCTATTGCACCCCAAAGTGTCTATATTCCCCATCCTTCCCTCTTGGATTCCTGCCTCTCTGTGCCTCCTTACCCTTTCTTACTCCCTAGTTTACCCCTACTGGACTGAGGTCCTAGTTATTATCCCTCTATACCATAGTCAGTGCTCTCTGTATCCTAAACTCTTCCCGTAAAGTTGGTTAGTTTTACTATATCACTTGCTGTGTCCTTTGTTTTTCTCTTTTTCCGTGGTGTTTATCGACTTTATGGGGGTTAGTATGTTAACCCTTGATTGTGGTTTTGTTTAGTTCAACCCATCTGTGTTCCATAAGGTGCCGTTCTGGATATGTGCGATTTATGAAATCAGGAGTGCTATAAATCTGCAGTACCCAATCAGATTTGAGCTTTTTACTGATTGATTGCTGTAGATTATTAGAACAGACAGATGTTTCACTTCATTTTATGTTAACCCCCCATGCGTCTTTGCTGCCCCAATCCCTCCATCTATATTGGATTAATTCTGCCCCCAATTTTCATGTTTTATATCTCGGATGTAATATCATAGATATTACACCCAATTTGCCATTCAATTTGTAGACCATCCAGTGGTTACTTCTGCACTGACATTCCAGTGACGTCACCGGGGGGGATAATGCTTAGCCTTGTAATGCCGGTCATAAAGTGATTGGGCCAGGTGTTGTCCGAAACTTTGCGGCAATGTCGCCTGGTCAAGACATAGTTTGTGGGCGCCTTTAGTGCTTCATAATCTAGGGCCAAGTAAGATGACTTGGCCCTGGATTCCAGTTTCCATTTCACATTGATAGCCATTGATATCAGAGGTGTGACATCTCCTGTCATTGTTTCTCTCTGGTGCTTTATCGCTCTGTGTTTTCATCTGTTGGTTACTGCCATTGCTCCTGTCCATGCTTGATTGTATTTTGGTTGTTCACTCTCTGTGCTCTGTGTACTACGGTTGCTCATCTACCATATTCAGGGGGAGATGCAATATATTCGCTATTGCAACCTACATGCACTCGTTTCCGGTATGTATTAACCACTTTGCGACCGGTATAATACATTGCAAAAACACTAGTGGTAAGTGGCAACCATTTGCGCATATTTTAAAAAGACACAATTGAAGAGGCATTAATAATGTCATGCAAAAATCTAGAGCAAAAACTGGTGCTAAATTTATGCATCGCATTGCGTTGCGTAAAAAAATTGTGACATGGCGCAGGCAGTGCAAAACATTCACTAACATGTTAGTACATGGGTTATTAGCGTGATTTTAGCGCTTATTAGTGCGGGAATTTGCATCTCCCTGTCTGTGTATATCAGTATGCTCCATCACCCATGCACTATGTATTATGTTATGGTTCTCCACCCTATGCTCTGTGTATTATGATATGTTCATTCCCAAGCACTATGTATATGGTATGGTTCTCCCCAATCATCTGTGTATTATGGTAGTGTCACTGTCCCATATAATATGTAGTAGGGTAGTACCCAAGTGATCTCGTGTATATGTGGTTTGCTCTTCCCCATACTTTGTGTATTATGGTATGTTCCTTCACATATGCTATGTATTAATGTAGCTCTTTGTATAATGTCCCTTCCAATGCTCTGTTTTATTATTAGTATGTTCCTTCTTATACAGTATGTAGTATAGGATCTTCTTCCCCCATGCTCTGTGTATAATGTCCCTTCCAATGCTATGTATATTAAGTATGTTCTCTTATACGTTAGTGTAGTATAGGATTTCTCCCCCATGCCTCTTGTGTATAATGGCTATGTTCCTTCTCCATACGCTATGCCATTATTGTATGCCCCTCTTATGGTTTAGTATATAAGGGTTTGCTCCTCCCCCATGCTCTGTGTATATATGGTTCTTACTCCTTGCACAATGTATTAAGTTCCGTACACACACTTGATTTGCTGACCTGACGAATGAGCATTTGAAAAAAAAAAACACCAGTTGCGGCCAAATAATTGCATAAACAAATGTCTACAATGTGATTGTCCAAAATGGCCATTTGTCACATGCTTGGCATGGCAAATTGAGTGCATTTACATGAGTTATGCCATAATGCTTGTGAATTATGGTTTGTTATTCTCTCTTGCCCTGTGTTTTATGGTATGTTCCGCAAATAAGGGGAATAGATACTTTTGGATAATTCCATGGTAGCCCTTTAGTAAATGCTCTACCTTCCAGAAGGCTTTAATAGCATTTCACTAGCTGAGTGCAGAACCAGAAAGCAAGTTGTTGGCCAGACTTGTCTTTTTGAACCATCTGGAGTGGAGACTCCAGATGGAGTCTGCAGCCATCAACTCACCCAACCCTGCTTGATCCCTGGTGATGTCACTTAAACTTGTACTCATGGTGGCTTATTAAAGTCAAAACTGGTCAACAACTGTGTCTCACTGGTTTAGGATTTAACTCATGGAAGAGCTGTAAAAGCCATCTTAGAAGATATTGCATTTACTTAAGACTGCCATGGAAACAGGGAAATTAGTGAGGTTTATTCCTTTCCCCTTTATGCTGTCTTCTGTTTGGACCATCCCGCCCGTGTGGGCCTGTGGTTTGTTCTGTTCCTAAATGTGTTCGAGTGCCAGCCGTTACCACCTGCCTGCGGGGGTTATTATTCACATGCACAATCAATGCGCTTAAAAGTACCGCCTATGACATTAAAGACTGGGTACACACAATGACGATATTTTGGTCACGTCGATAGTCAGGTATCATAGTATGGCGATGGGACCGAAATTATCGACATCCAAATGCAGCCATGTCGACGATCGGTTCGTCCGAATACGGACGAAAGAACGATGGACATGGTGAAAACCTGTCCTATCGGCGGTCCTCTATGGACGCACGATCGGTCGCGGCTAACTGTCGGACGCGGCTGCTTTTGCCGGCGACCGACAGTCCTTCCTCCTGGCCGACCGGTCGAAAGTATCAAACGGTGGTCGGTCAGGAGGAAAAATCGCTAGGTGTGTACAGCTTAAGTCTGTCTAGTCCCCCCCCACAAGACATGGTATAGCCTGGGTACAAAGTGTCTAGCTTTATGATAATAATGGCATTAGGTTTTTCCAGCTATTTGCAGTTATTTTCTCAATCACATCCTCACGGCTGTTGCATTTGCAACTTTATCTTAAAGTCACACTAACCCTCAGTACATAACCACATCAGTTGTGTGTTTTATATGGAAAATGGCAATATCGTCTTGTAGTTGGCCTGTAAGATTCCATTCTTCTCACGCCCCTTGTGCTGTAACCTTTAGTTTAAAAGCATAGGTCCACCTTGAAAATGATCTTTGTCATGAGGTAGGTGGATTAGACGTTGACTATGTACGAATATCTATCTAAAGTCTGCCTAGTGTAGAGGATAGTATAAGGCTGGGTACACACAAGAGGAACTATTGTCCAAACTGAGAGTTAGCTACGGCCAACAGTTTGCGACGACCGATTGTGGGTCCAATAGGGAACCTCATAATCGGCCTTGATTAAGACTGGCCGCCCCACCCACCGCTCTGTAAGATATTTTCGTCTGACTGACTGATACACAGCACTATCGGTCAGTTGGCCAAAAATGTCTTATGCTGGGTACATACGGAGGGACTTTTTGTTTAAGCGAGCGCTCGCTACGAGGGAGCCGAATTTGCGAATGATCGATCGTGCGTTCCCATAGGAACGCCCGATCGATTGGAATTTTCTGACATGCCCGTTCGTTTGTCTAATCCGGGCGAACGAAAGATCGATGTCGGTCGCGGCTGCCCGCCTACACCAGCCAATCTTTCAGCCGAAAGTGCCGTGAATCGGCGGTCGACCAAAATATGGCTGGTGTTACCCAGCATTATGGTATTGGATGGGCCAAATTATTGAGGCTGGGTACACACCATACATAATTTGGCTCGACCAACCAAGATTTGTTGTTTGTTTTTTTTGCCTCGATTGCAACCGTTGGTTGTTCGAATCGGACGAATGCAATGATGATGGACGTGTTGGAAAACTATTGCCGATACCGACAGTCAATCCTCCTAGCCAACTGGTCAGAAGTATTGAACAGTCGGTCAGGAGAAAGATGTGTGTGTGTGTCACGTTGTAACCCACTTTTTATATGTCACATTGGATCTCATGTGCATATATGTAACATTGTATTTATGTTTTTCACATTTGTGTTTGTCTTGCTGTATGTATGTAAAATTGTATTTGGGTGTTTTTTTACATTGTATGTCGCTGTATGTATATGTGACATTGGACCTGTGTATCTCTTTCACATTATGTTCACTGTGTCTGTATGTCCCATTGAATTACTCTATGTATATATGTCACCTGTATCTCACATGTATTATTCACGTGTGGTATGTCACACTGTATATGTATATCACTTGTATTACCGTACTCACTGTGTGGGGGGTCAAACGTATCTGTATATCACATTGTATTACTCACTGTGTGTGTATGTCACATTGTATCTGTATGTCACTTATATACTATGTAGTCACATTGTATAATTCACTGTATATGTCCCATATATAATTATGTCACATTGTATCACTCACTGTGTGTATGTCACACTGTATCTGTATATCACATTGTATTACTCACTGTGTGTGTATGTCACATTATATTACTTACTGTATCTGTGTCACATTATATCACTCTGGTGTACAATGTATATGTCACATTATATCTGTCACATTGTATCACTCACTGTGTGTTATGTCACATTGTAGTATCACTCACTGTGTATATATCACGTTGTATCTGTGTCACATTGTTGTATCACTCACTGTGTATATATCACGTTGTATCTGTGTCACATTGTTGTATCACCTCACTGTGTATATATCCCGTTGTATCTGTGTCACATTGTATGTATCACTCACTGTGTATATATCCCGTTGTATCTGTGTCACATGTTGTATGTAAACAAACACAAAAGAAGTATAGAGGATATCTATGGCTAAAATATATAAATTTATTTATCAAATAAGTAAAAAGATCAGATATATGATCACAAGTATATCAATATTTACGTGTAATACAATCATAATAAATGCAAATACCAAACCCCCTTAATCCGCATCCTAACACCGTCTTTAAGTCACAATAATAATCACAGTGTGGGTAAACGATACTATCAGCAAATCAATGGGTTAGAAGTCCGTGCACGGTTCCATGTCAAAGGTCCTAGGTATCGAGGCTACAAAACACCAAGTATCATTCAGTCTGTGGGAGCAAGAGAAAGTGGGGTGACTAGCACCCAAACGCGTTTGCATATAGCTTTATCAATGGCGCTAGCTGTCGTCCGTGTGAGGTCGGTTTATAAGTTTGTATCACTCACTGTGTATATATCACGTTGTATCTGGGTCACATTGTTTGTATCACTCACTGTGTTATATCCAGTTGTATCTGTGTCACATGTTTGTATTACTCACTGTGTATATATCCCGTTGTTCTGTGTCACATTGTATGGATCACTCACTGTGTTATGTCACCTTGTATCTGTGTCACATTGTATGTATCACTACTGTGTATATGTCACCTGTATTCTGTGTCACATTGTATCACTCACTGTGATACATCACATTGTATCTGTGTCACATTGTATCACTCACTGTGTGTATATGTCATATTGTATTGTGTGTGCCACATTCCTGTGGATGTTGTACTGTCTATCACAACCATCCCAGGCCCTACTTAGGGTATCAGTAGGATTCCTTGCATCATTGCATCTGGAGAAGGAAGGGGGAGGGGGTGCTTCCTGTGTGTAGGGGGAAGGGGGACTATCAGGATTTGAATTTACAGGACAATAATCCTTGTACTGTAGGTCTGTTTCCCATTCATGTCAGTTGCCACTTTAAAGGGCTTGCTGTGTTTTTTCTGATTCACATTCTGTATTTAAGGTTACATGGACTTTATCTCCAATTTTGCCTTTATTTACACCTACAATTATAATATCCCTTTCCTAGACTACAAATCTGTCTTAATAATGAAAGAGAAATCCAATCTCTAGCAGATTTGTCAGTAAAAAATGTCCCTGAACCAAACAGAAATAAACAAGGTAATAAAGATAAAATGGCTTACCTTCGATCATGTCTCAAAAAGAGAGGATTCTGGGTAATACCCATAAGCCAATTTCTAGTTGAGCCTCTCAAGGTTAATAGCAGACTGAACAAGGCCCATTACATTAAATGGGGAAATCCTTGACCATGTTCCCAATAAAACGAAATACATCTTGGAAGTTTGTAATTTAATTATAGGGGGAAACATAGTTGTTCTTGGCCAATATTGTGTTATTATTGCATGTCGGCAGCAGTTTATTATTGTAATTCCTATTACCGGATCGATGGCTTTTCAGTGGCCCCGCAATCTGCGTCCCCACTGTTTGTTTGAATCGAACAAATGGACGATCAGACCGTCCGAAAACCATGGGCGATCGTGCGTCCTCTATGGATTGCACGCTCGTTCACGGCAAACTGCGAGCCGTGCCAAAAGGTCGATCGGGACAAAAGATCCCATGGTGTGTACCAGGCTTTAAGGCTGGGTACACACTAGCCAATATTTTTGGCCGAAAGTATTGACTGGTATGGGGTGGGTGGCAGCGACCGACATCGGTCGTTCGTTGTCCTGATCGGACGAACGAATGATCAGAGTTGTCGGAAAATTACGATTGTTTGTGCGGTTCCCTATGGGGCCCTATTCGGACGAATTTGCCACGACCGACAGACATTTGTCCCGGCCGAGCACTCGTCAGGACAAAAAGTCCCTCCCGTGTGTACCCAGCTTGTGTTTGACAAGAGAAGGTAATAAACCCTGGACACTCCCCTTGTAAATTCCATCGGCTAAGAAAACACAAATCCCATTGTCTCTATCACACAATGAGTGGTTTGTGTCTGGGTCCTATTGGCTTAATGATTTACTTGTATAGGGACCTTGTTCTTACCTAGACCATTTAACTATCTCATTCGCTGTTTTTTCTATTTGCCTTATAGAACAGCGCCAACGGTGATGCTTTAATGTAAAGTTACATACAGGCAGGAATCGCCTTGTGCATGGACGAACAGTTGGCATAGGTCAGATCATCAATTACCCCGACCTATTGTCCATACAGGAGCCGATTCTCGGCCGTAGCGGACATTCCTATCCAGTTGGGGTTGGTCCGATTGCATGGCTGTAGTAGCTTAGGATGAGTTTGGAGAGAATCGTACTATGTTCTCCATTTCAGGTTGGAGCTTCCCTGTTTTTAGGAGGATTGTCCATTAACCAAATAATTAGCTTAAAGGGCGGACTACATCTCCCATAAAATGTAATACTTCCTTCCCCGCCCCTAAATACCCTCGACCTTACAATACCTCCCAGAGATCCTGAAGTTCGATATTCAGCTGGCACCCATTGACCGGTTTCCCAGTCCTCATTCTTTTTTTGGCACAGCGGTCACATCCAGTCAATAACTGCTATTGACTGGGCCACCCCGTTTTGCTCGTACAAGCTCATAAGGAGCTCATACAGCTTTACAGTAGGTGGCAACCTGCGCAAAGGACAGCAGGATTGCAGGCTGAATATGGGCTTCGAAACACATTTGTGTGTGAATGGTGGGAAGGGGGTTGTGATTTCAGGGTTTTCAGGGGTGGGAAAGTTGTGGGCGAGGTGGACATGTCCTGTAAATATATATCGGAGTCTAGTTGTTTAGATCTTAAAGGGTATGTCCACCCTTAAACAAATTTTCATATATGATTCCCCTGTCCCCCCAGCCCATCGCTCAATTTTATTTTAGAAAGTGCCCCAAACTCTACTTACTCCCCTCTTCCTCCGCTGCGCTGCGGCCCTCTGCTGGAGAAAATGCAAGCAGAGGGGCGGGACCGGCAGTCGCGTCTGTGATTGGTGAGCGGCAGCCAATCAGGACGCGGCTGACGGTCATTCTTTGCGGGGAGGAAAGAAGGAAGGTAAGTAAAGTTTGGGGAGCTTTCTAAAAATAAAAATGGAGCGGTTGGGGCTGGGGGGACAGGGGGAATCCTATATTAAAGATTTTACACTAGGGGAGGGAAACGGAGAGGGAGGGAGGGGGAGAAGGGCTGCAGTACGCATGCCAAACTTTCCGGAGGCCAGGTAGGAGGCAGAGTCCTATATGAACTCTGCTATCCTCCTGGTGGGCAGTTTTTGGGACTTTGGGGGGGGGACTACAGGAGAACCTTATGGAGCTGGGATGTGAGGGAAGTATTAAACTACACTACATGATGGGGCCAGTAGATGGGGGGATTATAGTTTTGGGGTGGACATGCCCTTTAAGCACCCAATACATAGGATCGATATTTTGAGTGAATGGGAATACATGAAAACGTTCTTCCATTGGACAATTCCTAGAACTATAGAGGCAGGGAAAGAAACTTTCAGCCAATTAAAACTCTTTTTTTTTAAATTTGTTTTAGAACAAATTCTGTTGGTCTTGGGCCCCATTAAACTTAAGCTGGGTCGGACCGAAATTATTGCATCCGAATGCGGCCATGTCCGACGATCGTTTGTTCCGAATCGGACGAAAGGACGATCGGACATGGTGGAAACCTTGTCGATTGTGTGATCCTCTATGGACCGCACGATCGGTCCGGGTAACTGTCGGACGCGGCTGCTTTTGCCTTCCTCCTGGCCGACCGGTCGAAAGTATCGAACGGTCAGTCAGGAGGAAAAATCGCTAGGTGTGTACCTAGCTTAATTCACGCTGGGAAGATATATATTCCCATTCATAGCTGAATATTACAAAGGAAAATAAAGGAAATTCTGACACCAATGTTAAGATTAATTATAATTGTATTTATTATTTTTTTTGCAACATTAAACTATATACCAGTTGTGGTATATAGAGTTGATCCAGAGAAGGCGAAAACCCAGTAGGGGAAAAAATTCCTTCCTGACTCCATTTGGCAATCGGATAAATCCCTGGATCAACTTTTAATATTCATTTAAAATGGGAACAAAAGCCTAAATCTCATTGATGATCTGCTGAGTCGTTATCATCCGCCGGGTCAGATTATTATCGAGGTCAGATCTTGTGTCCATGCTCCCGGGATCGCACATGTGTATGAGCTTTACAACCCAAAGCCCTATCCCAGAGATGAGATTCTTGTGTGCGCCGGTCTTCAGAGCTTATAGGGACATCGCTCCAGCCCCATCCAGTCTTCCTTGCCGTTCTTTTATAAGTGAACATCTAAGAGGGAAAAGACAATGATGAGGATTGGAAGTAATTATAATAATATTATAATAAATGTGTCTGTGTTAGCAGGGGGTCACAGAGAGAGAAAACATGGAGACAGAAGATAATATGGGGTACAGGGTCTTTATACATGACAGACTGGGGGTGGGTATGTGACCACATTGTGTCATTATCAAAGGAAATTTGACTTATTTTGACCATCTAAATTCCTCCTGTGTTCTGCATGATGGATAATATATTTATTAACAGAATGGAAATAGGTTTTCTTGTTAAAATTAATTCTGTATTCAGTATGACAGACATGCCAACTTATACTTGGATTCGTTAGAATGAATGGGAGCTGCCATACCGCTTTCATATAAACGCATTAGTACAAAAAGAAACAAGATGTGTGTTTTGCTCCAATGCTTCTCCCTCACACCCTTGTGGAGTTTCAGACACCCAATCAAATTACTTACATAATCATTGTCCAGAATCCTCTATTCAATGCCCGGAGACCCCAATATATATTCTGGAACCCCTGTTTAATGTCCGGGCAACCGTGCCTGAATACATTATAGCCATATCAGTCAGGTGATCTACAATAAAAGAGAAAACTGGTAATGAGACTGGAGACTGTTACACAGGTGAAGGGGGTCTGACCAGGGGAATTATGGGATTGGGGTCTCTATGGTCCGTTAGAATTAAACACAGAGTTAAGGCAGTGCGGGTGACCATTGGGATGAACCAATATTTTGAGGGTGGGGGGAGGTAGAGAGTAAAGGCTTGTAAACCTTACCTGCCACGGTTAAAACCATTTCTCTGTTACTTGCAACGGGGGGATTCATTGTAGGAGACGATAAGGAAAAAAAGATTTATTCGTTTTTGGCTTTCAATGAAATCGTTAAGAAATGGTTAAAGTGGAAATAAAACTCACCTGAACTCCATGTCTGTCCTGGAGGTGTCTGAGGATTTCCTTCCTGGGATTCGCTTCCTGGAATGGAAATGATAGAGACAATAATGATTAGAAGAACATTATTGGAGATTATTAATAATGAGCAACATAAAATCCTGTACCCCCCCACCCATTGGAAAGTACCCAGAGCGAGGACCAAACCGCTAGTCCTCCTACACCTCTCTCTTAAACTTCAATCACTGGCGCGTTGTTCTTCTCTCCACGCCCGGTCCTGGTGGACACCAGTAGGAAGACCTGCTACTTAAACAAGCAAGTCTACCTATTGGTCAGCCCGTGGTGCGGAAGTGAAGAACAGCACGCGGCAATCGCATGTAAGAGGTAAGTACAGGAGGTAAGTGCAGGAGTTGGGAGCTTAACGAGGGATGAAGACCTAGTGGTTTAGATCCTCACCTGGGTACCTGAACATTTCCATGAAATCAGTGAGAATGAAAACTTACCTCAATCTCTTCTTAGGTGGTTGCGGGGGGGATTGCCAGGGAATCACTTTCTGCAATGGAAATAATGGCGACAATAGGGATTAGAAGATTATATTAATGTGGGAGATTTCCACGAAACGGTCTAGAAATGGAAATTAAACTTACATTATTCTCCAAGGCAAATCTCACACGCCGTTTTCTACAGATCGTATCGAGGCCTAGTTTGTACATTGGATCCTTTCTTCTGGTTGGGATCCACCAGTAGGGATTGAGTAGATTCTTCCGTTTCTTCTTCTGCAGTAACAATGTATTTTCATTAGAATTAAATTGAAGACCTATTGTACTTTTTGCTGTGTGTAGTATATAAGAGAGACTGCACATACCTGTTTTAGCCTGATTTGTTCCAACACCGTGTCAACAGAATGTAGGAGCTTCTCCAGATCGCAAATCAGGTTTTCTATAGAGTCTATCTCCTTATCCAGGGTCTTGAGAACTTTTTTGTGCTAAATGCACTGAAAGTTTTCAGATCCCTGCATATCTGCAAAAGTCTGCACTCATACAAAACACGTCGTCTGTACTTTCCGCTCTCCTGAATTTGGAAGAACTAAATAGTCATGTAGACCCTCCAGGTAGACTGGCGACTGCAGATCCATAAAGCCCTCCATTGGATGTTCATAGCTAATGTCTCTACAATGTCGACACTGTGTACACAGAGAGATAAAATAAAGGGATTATTTTTATTTCCTTTGAACAATGACACCCCAGACCTTAAAGAACCCAGACATGTCTCCTTCATTTGCTTGATTTACAGTATGCTGGTCTGGCCCCCTGCTTGCCGTTTCATGCAAGCAGAGGGCAGGTGGTGAACGCCGTGGGAAAGAGGCCGTGTAGTACAGATCAGGAGAGTTTTTTTACAAGCTAATAGAAGGTTGGGGGTGGGAGGGGGAGCCCTACACTACAGCAAATTTTGTTAAAGTGGTGGACATGCCCTTTAAAGTGGAAATAAAATTTACCTTAATCTCTCCGTCTATTCTGGGAGGTTTTGGGGATTTTCTTGCCCGGGATTCGCTTCTGAAATGGAAATAATGGAGACAATGGGGATTATAAAAGATTATTGGAGATAATTATTAAAGGACAACAAATAGTGGTCCGGCCCCCCCTCCTTTTTCAAGTACCCAGGTTAAAGTTCCAAACGCTAAGTCTCACCCCTGGGTTAAGCTCTAACTCCTGCATTCTCTCTTAAACTTAGTCACTGGCGCGTTGTTTTCTCTTCTCGCCGGTCCTGGTGGACACCAGTAGGAAGACCTGCTACTTAAACAGCAAGTCTACCTATTGGTCAGCCCGTGGTGCGGAAGTGAAGAACAGCATGGCGGCAATCGCACGTTTAAGAGGTAAGTACAGGAGGTAAGTGCAGGAGTTGGGAGCTTAACGCAGGGATGAAGACCTAGTGGTTTAGTCCTCACCCTGGGTACCTGAACATTTCCATGAAATCAGTGAGAATGAAACTTACCTCAATCTCCTTCTTGGGTGGTTGTGGGGGGATTGCCAGGGAATCACTTTCTCCAATGGAAATAATGGAGACAATAGGGATTAGAAGATTACGGTATATTAATGTGGGAGATTTCCACAAAACGGTCTAGAAATGGAAATTAAAACTACATTATTCTCCAAGGCAAATCACACGCCGTTTTCTGCGGATCGTATCGCGGCCTAGTTTGCACATTGGATCCTTCTCTTCTGTTGGGATCCACCAGTAGGATTGAGTAGATTTCTTCCGTTTCTTCTTCTGCAGTAACAATGTATTTCATTAGAATTAAATTGAAGACCATATTGTACTTTTTGCTGTGTGTAGTATAATAAGAGAGACTGCACTATACCTGTTTTAGCCCTGTTTGTCCAACACTGTGTCAACAGAAGTAGGAGCTTCTCCAGATCGCAAATCCGGGTTTCCATAGATCTATCTCCTTATCAGGGTCTTGAGAACACTTTTTGTGCTTTGACGCACTGACGTTTTCAGATCCCTGTTACCTGCAAAGCTAAGCACTCTTATCAAAATGTCGTGCGTTCTTTCTTTCCTTACAAATTTGGACAACTAAATAGTCAGTAGACCCTCCAGGTGATGGCGACTGCAGACCGTAAAGCCCTTCATTGGATGTACATGGCTAATGTCTTCTACAATGTCGACACTGTTGTACTACAGAAAGATAAAATAAAGGGATTATTTTTTTTTCCTTTGGACAATGGCACCCCAGACCTTAAAGAACCCAGACAATCTCCTTCATTTGCTTTGATTTCAGCTATGGAAATATAAAGCAATGAAATGTATTTGTGGCCAATGCAGATCCCTGTGCTGTTATTTTGCAGCGACCAATCAGATGTTACCGTTTTACTGGCCTACAAACTTTCCCAACATTTGATTGGTTTCTGCAGATTATCAGCACAAAGTTAAATAATCCCTTTAATTTCCCCAAGTAAAACAGAAAAGCAAAACCTGCTGCCTGTGGCCCTGTTGGGATTTTATATAAGTGGGGAAATGGGAACCCAACGTTCTCATCTTCCCCATATTGACTTAGAACATGACTTGTCTCCTGTGGACTACCGCACAAAAATACTTGCAACTTCTCGTGTTTCCCATCTTGAAATCTAAAGGATAAAACACAAAGTCAAATATCTAAACGCACACTACTGATTCCTTTCCCATTACACAATACGGATATGCGGGGCAGGACAGGTTTTTAGTCAGTAGTTACTTGGCAGTTTAACAATCTCATTTATATTATTATCAATGTCGGAATAATCGATCGGTAAAAACATATTATGGGAAAACCAAGTAAATCCAGTTTTAACTGGTACAAGAAATTAAAATTATATAATTTTTTTTAATAATAATATTATAAATTATTCTATTCCCTATTTCTAATAGAGATTTACAGGACAGTTCTAGGGATTTAACATATTAAATCTAAACTACTTTTAAACTGTTACTATGAAAAAAAAACCTTGAGCAGCAAAAATTTTTTCTGTCTCCACCTTGCAAAGTCAAATGTGTGACTAACACCTGCTTGGCTCCTCCCCATTTATACTGTTGGCTGTGGGACATCATAGTTACCATGGCAACGGGATAACCTAACTAAAAAAATGAACAGAATATTCTAGAACTAAACTATCAGTTGTCTATTTAAAAACTATGAAATCGAATTACTATATAGCCTAGAATAATTTAATAAAGTAATATTAAAGTAATACACAACCTACAATGCATGCACTATAATTAATAGTTTTATTCTTGACTATGGACACTGAACATTCATAAAAATTAAAGTGGAATAGCGGAAGAAATAATCATGTTACAGGCTAGAAATAATGAGCTGTACCCATATGCTCTAGGTACCGGTGTAAGATATACAGATACCCCTGATATTAATGGCAGCTTGTGACGTTCTGTACAATCCCTGCAATGTGTTTAGCGCGATGATGTCAGAGTTTATTATAAACAATGACAAACGCTCATAGGGCGATGTAGCGAGAACCGTAATGATTTCTATTACCCATAAGGCAATGCAACGAGCGGAGAGCGTCTCTCTGTGCATAGATAATGGGGTAACCCATTCCGAGTCTTTAAGGCCTGCAAAAGCTTTCCATCTATAGAGCCGCTATCGGCTCCGTCCATTGGTTGTGTATCTATGTAGAGTTTATATAAGCGCTACCTGGGGACATAGCGCTGTACAATATTAGAATAGAAAAAGACGTACTACAAAGGGGTATAAACGATATCAATAAATACATAACATATAAAATATGTGCATCAAAAACTATACAAGTGCTTATACCACGTAACATGAGGTCTCTGCCCCGTAGAGCTTACAATCTAATCAGGTGGGTAACCTACAGATACACAGGGAAGTGGGACCAAGTTTTTGCCCACAAATAGAAAATAAGAGGAAGAAAGCACAGACTGCAACACAGTCTTAGTAAAGAATAATAGAGCAGTCCTTTATTTATGCAGTTTAGGGACACAGGCAAAGCATTAAAAATTACAATTATTCTCCTGACCTGATATCTCGCTGCATCACAATGTTGGGTTAGTATACTCAACGATAATAAAGGTCAACCGATGCCAGCACAAATAATATGGAATATGAACGGTCTGGGTCAGAGAATGTAACCGCAAGGGGCGTTCACGGCATACGCGTTTTAACTCCGATGCTCGTGCATGAGCTTTCTCAGCCAAGTTTTTTACACGGCCGCAACTGCCATTATTTCTGTTTACAGCTACACTAACACTTGGTACATCAGTTATTATTATTATTTGGATTTATATAGCGCCAAATCTTCCGCAGCGTTTACAATTACATGTATACATTCACATCAGGCTGTGCCCCAAAGAGCTTACAATCTAAGCACATTTATTTGACACATACAACCTATCAGTATGTCTTTACGATTGTGGGGGAAACCGGAGTGCCCGGAGGAAACCCATGCAAACACGGGGAGAACATACAAACTCCTTGCAGATGTGTCTAAGGGTGGATTAGAACTCAGGACCTCAGCGCTGCAAGGCATCAGTGCTAACCACTGAGCCACTGTGCTGCCCTTAACACCTCTTTATGATGATGAGCTTGTTAAATGTTGGGAGACTGGCATATTACTGGTGGTACCTGGATGTTTTTTATTTAATGTTGGGAGACTGGCATTGTTACTGATTGTATGTGGTTGATCTTTATTTCTGGAGACTGGATTGTAAATGGTTGTACCTGGTTGATCTTTATTAAATGCTGGAGACTGGCATTGTAACTGGTTGTACCTGGTTGATTTATTGCTGGAGACTGGCATGTAATGGTTATACTGGTTGATCTTTATTGTGGAGACTGGCATTGGAACTGGTTGTACTTGGTTGATTTTATTTCTGGAGAATGGCATGTAACTAGTTGTACCTTGCTGATCGTTATTGCTGGAGACTGGAATTGTAACTGGTTGTACCTGGTTGATCTTATTAAATGCTGGAGACCGGCATTGTAACTGGTTGTACCTGGTTATTGTCTTATTGCTGGAGACTGGCGTTGTAACTGGTTGTACTGGTTGGACTTTATTTAATGCTGGAGACTGGCATTGTAACTGGTTGTACTGGTTGATCTTGTTAAATGCTGGAGACTGGCATTGTAATTGGTTGTACTGGTTTGATTATATTTAATGCTGGAGAATGGCATTGTAATGGTTGTACCTGGTTGATCTTATTAAATGCTGGAGACTGGCATTGTAACTGGTTTACCTGGATGATCTTTATTTAATGCTGGAGACTGGCATTGTAACTGGTTGTACTGGTTGATCTTTATAAATGCTGGAGACTGGCATTGTAACTGGTTTACCTGGATGATCTTTATTTAATGCTGGAGACTGGCATTGTAACTGGTTGTACCTGGTTGATTTATATTTATTGCTGGAGACTGGCATTGTAACTGGTGTACCTGGTTGATTATATTAATGCTGGAGAAGGCATTGTAACTGGTTTGACCTGGTTGATCTTCATTTAGTGCTGAGACTGGCATTGAACTGGTTGTACCTGGTTGATCTTATTTATTGCTGGAGACTGGCATTGTTACTGGTTGGACCTGGTTGATCATAATAAATGCTGGAGACTGGTATTGTAACTGATTGTACCTGGTTGACCTTTATTGCGGAGACTGGCATTGTAACTGGTTGTACCGGGTGTTCTTTATTGCTGGAAACTGGCATTGTAGCTGGTTGTACCTGGTTGATCTTTATTGCTGGAGACTGGCATTGTAGCTGGTTTTACCTGGTTGATCTTATTTATTGCTGGAGACTGGCATTGTAACTGGTTTGTATTGGTTGATCTTATTGCTGGAGACTGGCATTGTAACTGGTTGTACCTGGTTGATCTTTATTGGAGGGCTGGCATTTAACTGTGTTGTACCTGGTTGTTCTTTATTGCTGGAGACTGGCATTGTAGCTGGTTGTACCTGGTTGATCTTTATTGCTGGAGACTGGCATTGTAACTGGTTGTACCTGGTTGACCTATTGCTGGAGACTGGCATTGTAGCTGGTTGACTGGTTGATCTTTATTGCTGGAGACTGGCATTGTAAACTGGTGTACCTGGTTGATCTTTATGTGGAGACTGGCATTGTAACTGGTTGTACCTGGTTGATCTTTATGCTGGAGACTAGCATTGTAACTGGTTGTACCTGGTTGATCTTATGCTGAGACTGGACTGACCTGGCATCATACTAGTTGTTCCTGCCCTGGTTACTTTTTTGTCATTTCATGGAGATTTTACAATTTTTCATTTCTGCAAAACTGTAATTTTTAGTTCAGTTTTATATTATTTTTAACTTGGAAGTGGAAATAATTTGTTTGAGTCTATAGATCTCTCAGACCTGAACAATGATTGAGACTGTTCTCTACCAAATGGGCTCATTTATTAGCACAGGGCTGGCAATGACTGCCATAATATTAATAAACAATGGGCACAGTATCGTTATAAGGGGATCAGTTGTGAATAGAGTCGAAGGAGAAATATACACTGAATGGAGAAAAATTATAAGGAAACCTTGGTACAACACAAGAAGGGACTTTTATTGCTTACACTTTTATATTCCAATAGGATAGTTTACACCCTGGAGCGACCAATCACATTTTAAAGCCACACAGACCAATCACTTATGTAAATTAACATTGCGCTTCAGTAGTGGGAATTGCCCCAGTGTGTTTTCAATATAATATATTTAGTCCAGGCTTGTGTGGGTTTCCTCTAGGTACTTTGAACTAGAACTACAGTTATGCATTAATATCAGTAATTATCAATATTATATAGTATTCCCGTGCAAACCAGAACTACAGTATATGTATTTATACCAGTAATTCTCATATGGTATAGCATCCTGTACCAACCAGAACTACAGTATATGTATTAATACCAGTAATTCTCATTATTATATAGTATCCCTGTACCAACCAGAACTACAGTATAGTATAATATCAGTAATTCTCAATATTAATAGTATCCCGTACCAACCAGAACTACAGTATATGTACGAATATCAGTAATTCTCAATATTATATAGATCCTGTACCAACCAGAACTACAGTATGTAATAATACCAGTAATCTCAATATTATATAGATCCTGGATTATCAGAACTACAATATATATATAATACCAGTAATTCTCAATTTTATATAGTATCCCTGTACCAACCAGAACTTCAGTATATGTTAATACCAGTAATTCTCAATATTATATAGTATCATGTACTACAGAAATGTATTAATACCCGTAATTCTCAATATTATATAGTATCCCTGTATCAACCAGAACTACGATATGTATTATACCAGTAATTTCAAATATTTACGTATCCCTGTAACAACCAGAGTACAGATATGTATTAATACCAGTAATTCTCAATATTATATAGTTCCCTGTACCAACCAGAACTACAGGATATGTATTAATACTAGTTATTCTCAATATTATATAGTATCTGTATCAACCAGAGCTACAGTATAGTATTAATACTAGTAATTCTCATTATTATATAGTATCATGTACCAACCAGAACACAGTATATGTATAAACATCAGTAATTCTCAAAATTATATAGTATCCCCGTACCAACCAGAACTACAGTATATGTATTAATACTAGTAATTCTCAATATATATAGTATCCCTGTACCAACCAGAACTACAGTATATGTAAATACCAGTAATCTCAATATTTATAGTATCCCTGTACCAACCAGAAATACAGTATATGTAATAATACAGTAATTCTCAATATTATAGTATCCGGATCACCAGAACTACAGTATATATATAATACCAGTAATTCTCAATTTTATTTAGTATCCCTGTACCAACCAGAACTACAGTATATGTATTAATACTAGTAATTCTCAATATTATATAGTATCCCTGTACCAACCAGAACTACAGTATATGTATTATACTAGTAATTCTCAATATTATATAGTATCCCTGTACCAACTAGAACTACAGACATGAATTAATATCAGTAATTCTAATATTATATAGTATCACTGTACTACAGTATATGTATTAATACCGTATTTCTCAATATATATTAGTTCCCTGTATCAACCAGAACTACAGTATATGTATACCAGTAATTCTCAATATTTTGTAGTATCCCTGTACCAACCAGAGCTACAGTATATGTATTAATACCAGTAATTCTCAGTATGATATAGTATCCCTGTACCAACCAGAACTACAGTATATGTATAATACCAGTAATTCTCATTATTATTAGTATCCATGTACCAACCAGACTACAGTTAATGTATAAAATCAGTAATTCTCAATATTATATAGTATCCCGTACCAACCAGAACTACAGTATATGTATAATACCAGTATTCTCAAATATATTAGTATCCCTGTACCAACCAGAACTACAGTATATGTAATAATAATAGTAATTCTCAATATTATATTAGTATCCTGGATTAACCGAACTACAATATATATTAAATACCGTAAATTCTCAATTCATATAGTATCCCTGTACCAACCAGAACTACAGTATATGTATTAATACTAGTAATTTCTCAATATTATATAGTATCCCTGTACCAACTAGAACTACAGCACATGAATTAATATCAGTAATTCTCAATATTATATAGTATCCCTGTAAACCAGAAGCTACAGTATATGTATTAATACTAGTATTCTCATTATTATATAGTATCCGTGTACCAACCAGAAATACAGTATATGTATAAACATCAGTAATTTCAAAATTATTAGTATCCCCGTACCAACCAGAACTACAGTATATGGATTAATACTAGTAATTCTCAATTATATAGTTATCCCTGTACCAACCAGAAATACAGTATATTTATAATACCAGTAATTCTCAATATTATATAGTATCCCTGGATTAACCAGAACTACAGTATATATTATTAATGCCAGTAATCTCAATTTTATATAGTATCCCTGTACCAACCAGAACTACAGTATAGTTTAATACTAGTAATCTCAATATTATATAGTATCCCTGTACCAACCAGAACTACAGTATAGTATTAATACTAGTAATTCTCAATATTATATAGTATCCCCGTACCAACCAGAACTACAGTATATGTTTTATACTAGTAATTCTCAATATTATATGTATCCCTGTACCAACTAGAACTACAGCACATGAATTAAATCAGTAATTCTCAATATTATATAGTATCACTGTACTACAGTATATGTATTAATACCCAGTAATTCTCAATATCAATTAATATATATACTGTAGTTCTGGTTAATCCAGGGATACTATATAATATTGAGAATTACTGGTATTATTACATATACTGTAGTTCTGGTTGGTACAGGGATACTATATAATATTGAGAATTACTAGTATTAATACATATACTGTAGTTCTGGT
Source organism: Hymenochirus boettgeri (assembly GCA_019447015.1). NCBI lineage: Eukaryota > Metazoa > Chordata > Amphibia > Anura > Pipidae > Hymenochirus > Hymenochirus boettgeri. The sequence goes on along the minus strand of JAACNH010000012.1, from coordinate 1,587,925 downwards.
TGGTACGGGGATACTATATAATTTTGAGAATTACTGATGTTTATACATATACTGTAGTTCTGGTTGGTACACGGATACTATATAATAATGAGAATTACTAGTATTAATACATATACTGTAGCTCTGGTTGGTACAGGGATACTATATAATATTGAGAATTACTGATATTAATTCATGTGCTGTAGTTCTAGTTGGTACAGGGATACTATATAATTTGAGCATTACTGGTATTATTACATATACTGTAGTTTCTGGTTGGTACAGGGATACATATATATTGAGAATTACTAGTATTAATACATAACTGTAGTTCGGTTGGTACGGGATACTATATAATTTTGAGAATTACTGATGTTTATACATATACTGTAGTTCTGGTTGTACAGGATACTATAATATAATGAGAATTACTATTATTATACATATACTGTACTCTGGTTGTACAGGGACTATATAAATTGAGAATTACTGATTAATTCATGTGCTGTAGTTCTAGTTGGTACAGGGATACTATAAAATATTAGAATTACTAGTATTAATACATACACTGTATTTCTGTTGGTACAGGGATACTATATGAAATTGAGAATTACTGGTATTAATATATATATTGTAGTTCTGGTTAATCCAGGGATACTATATAATATTGAGAATTACTATTATTATTACATATACTGTAGTTCTGGTTGGTACAGGGATACTATATAATATTGAGAATTACTGGTATTAGTACATATACTGTAGTTCTGGTTGGTACGGGGATACTATATAATATTTAGAATTAACCTAGTATTAATACATAACACTGTAGTTTCTGTTGGTACAGGGATACTATATAAAATTGAGATTACTGGTATAATATATATATTGTAGTTCTGTGTTAATCCAGGGATACTATAATAATATTGAGAATTACTATTTATTACATATACTGAGTTCTGGTTGGTACAGGGGATACTATATAATATTGAGAATTAACTGGATATTAGTACATATACTGTATTTCTGGTTTGGTACGGGGATACTATATAATTTTGAGAATTACTGATGTTTATACATATACTGTAGTTCTGGTTGGTACATGGATACTATATAATAATGAGAATTACTAGTATTAATACATATACTGTAGCTCTGGTTGATACAGGGATACTATATAATATTGAGAATAACTAGTATTAATACATATACTGTAGTTCTGGTTGGTACAGGGATACTATATAATATTGAGAATTACTGGTATTAATACATATACTGTAGCTCTGGTTGGTACAGGGATACTGTAAAATATTGAGAATTACTGGTATTAATACATATACTGTAGTTCTGGTTGATACAGGGATACTATATAATATTGAGAATTACTGGTATTAATACATATTCTGTAGTACAGTGATACTATATAATATTGAGAATTACTGGTATTAATACATATACTGAAGTTCTGGTTGGTACAGGGATACTATATAAAATTGAGAATTACTGGTATTAATATATATATTGTAGTTCTGGATAATCCAGGGATACTATATAATATTGAGAATTACTGGTATTATTACATATACTGTAGTTCTGGTTGGTACAGGGATACTATATAATATTGAGAATTACTGATATTCGTACATATACTGTAGTTCTGGTTGGTACGGGGATACTATATAATATTGAGAATTACTGATATTAATACATATACTGTAGTTCTGGTTGGTACAGGGATACTATATAATAATGAGAATTACTGGTATTAATACATATACTGTAGTTCTGGTTGGTACAGGGATGCTATACCATATTGAGAATTACTGGTATTAATACATATACTGTAGTTCTGGTTTGCACGGGAATACTATATAATATTGATAATTACTGATATTAATGCATATACTGTAGTTCTAGTTCAAAGTACCTAGAGGAAACCCACACAAGCCTGGACTAAATATATTAATATTGAAAACACACTGGGGGCAATTCCCACTACTGAAGCTGCAATGTTAATTTACATAAGTGATTGGTCTGTGTGGCTTTAAAATGTGATTGGTCGCTCCAGGGTGTAAACTAGTCCTATTGGAATATAAAAGTGTAAAGCAATAAAAGTCCCTTCTTGTGTTTGTACCAAAGGTTTCCCTTATTAATTTTTCTCCATTCAGTGTATATTTCTTCCTTCGACTCTATTCACAACTGATCCCCTTATAACGATACTGTGCCACATTGTTTATTAATAATTATGGCAGTCATATGCCAGCCCTGTGCTAATAAATGAGCCCATTTGGTAAGAGAACAGTCTCAATCATTGTTCAGGTCTGAGAAGGATCTATAGACTCAAACAAATTATTTCCACTTCCAAGTTAAAAAATAATAATAAACTGAACTAAAAATTACAGTTTTGCAGAAATGAAAAATTGTAAAATCTCCATGAAATGACAAAAAAGTAACCAGGGCAGGAACAACTATGTATGATGCCAGTCTCCAGCAATAAAGATCAACCAGGTACAACCAGTTACAATGCTAGTCTCCAGCAATAAAGATCAACCAGGTACAACCAGTTACAATGCCAGTCTCCAGCAATAAAGATCAACCAGGTACAACCAGTTACAATGCCAGTCTCCAGCAATAAAGATCAACCAGGTACAACCAGTTACAATGCCAGTCTCCAGCAATAAAGGTCAACCAGGTACAAACAGTTACAATGCCAGTCTCCAGCAATAAAGACAACAGGTACAACCGCTACAACTATGCCAGTCTCCAGCAATAAAGATCAACCAGGTACAACCAGCTACAATGCCAGTCTCCAGCAATAAAGATCAACCAGGTACAACCAGTTACAATGCCAGTCTCCAGCAATAAAGATCAACCAGGTACAACCAGCTACAATGCCAGTCTCCAGCAATAAAGAACAACCAGGTACAACCAGTTAAATGCCAGTCTCCATCAATAAGATCAACCAGGTACAACCAGTTACAATGCCAGTCTCCAGCAATAAAGCAACCAAGTAAACCAGTTACAATTGGCAGTCTCCAGCAATAAAGATCAACCAGGTACAACCAGCTACAATGCCAGTTTCCAGCAATAAAGAACAACCAGGTACAACCAGTTACAATGCCAGTCTCCAGCAATAAAGGTCAACCAGGTACAATCAGTTACAATACCAGTCTCCAGCATTTAATTATGATCAACCAGGTACAACCAGTAACAATGCCAGTCTCCAGCAATAAATAAAGATCAACCAGGTACAACCAGTTACAATGCCAGTCTCCAGCACTAAATGAAGATCAACCAGGTACAACCAGTTACAATGCCATTCTCCAGCATTAAATATAAATCAACCAGGTACAACCAGTTACAATGCCAGTCTCCAGCAATAAATATAAATCAACCAGGTACAACCAGTTACAATGCCAGTCTCCAGCATTAAATAAAGATCAACCAGGTACAACCAGTTACAATGCCAGTCTCCAGCATTAAATAAAGATCATCCAGGTAAAACCAGTTACAATGCCAGTCTCCAGCATTTAATAAAGATCAACCAGGTACAACCAGTTACAATGCCAGTCTCCAGCATTAAATATAAATCAAACCAGGTACAACCAATTACAATGCCAGTCTCCAGCATTTAACAAAGATCAACCAGGTACAACCAGTTACAATGCCAGTCTCCAGCATTAAATAAAGTCCAACCAGGTACAACCAGTTACAACGCCAGTCTCCAGCAATAAAGATCAACCAGGTACAACCAGTTACAATGCCGGTCTCCAGCATTTAATAAAGATCAACCAGGTACAACCAGTTACAATTCCAGTCTCCAGCAATAACGATCAGCAAGGTACAACTAGTTACAATGCCAGTCTCCAGAAATAAAAATCAACCAAGTACAACCAGTTACAATGCCAGTCTCCAGCAATAAAGATCAACCAGGTATAACCAGTTACAATGCCAGTCTCCAGCAATAAAGATCAACCAGGTACAACCAGTTACAATGCCAGTCTCCAGCATTTAATAAAGATCAACCAGGTACAACCAGTTACAATGCCAGTCTCCAGAAATAAAGATCAACCACATACAATCAGTAACAATGCCAGTCTCCCAACATTAAATAAAAAACATCCAGGTACCACCAGTAATGATGCCAGTCTCCCAACATTTAACAAAGCTCAATCGGATCATAAAGAGGTGTTAAGGGCAGCACAGTGGCTCAGTGGTTAGCACTGATGCCTTGCAGCGCTGAGGTCCTGAGTTCTAATCCACCCTTAGACACATCTGCAAGGAGTTTGTATGTTCTCCCCGTGTTTGCATGGGTTTCCTCCGGGCACTCCGGTTTCCCCCACAATCGTAAAGACATACTGATAGGTTGTATGTGTCAAATAAATGTGCTTAGATTGTAAGCTCTTTGGGGCACAGCCTGATGTGAATGTATACATGTAATTGTAAAGCGCTGCGGAAGATGTTGGCGCTATATAAATCCAAATAATAATAATAACTGATGTACCAAGTGTTAGTGTAGCTGTAAGACAGAAATAATGGCAGTTGCGGCCGTGTAAAAAAACTTGGCTGAGAAAGCTCCATGCACGAGCATCGGGAGTAAAACGCGTATGCCGTGAACGCCCCTTGCGGTTACATTCTCTGACCCAGACCGTTCATATTCCATATTATTTGTGCTGCATCGGTTGACCTATTATTATCGGTGATGTATACTATACACCAACATTGTGATGCAGCGAGATATCAGGTCAGGAGAATAATTGTAATTTTTAATGCTTTTAGCCTGTGTCCCTAAACTGCATAAATAAAGGACTGCTCTATTATATTCTTTACTAAGACTGTGTTGCAGTCTGTGCTTTCTTCCTCTTATTTTCTATTTGTGGGCAAAAACTTGGTCCCACTTCCCTGTGTATCTGTATGTTACCCACCTGATTAGATTGTAAGCTCTACGGGGCAGAGACCACATGTTACGTGGTATAAGCACTTGTATAGTTTTTGATGCACATATTTATATAGTTATGTATTTATTGATATCGTTTATACCCCTTTGTAGTACGTCTTTTTCTATTCTAATACTGTACAGCGCTTTGTCCCCAGGTAGCGCTATATAAACATCTACATAGATACACAACCAATGGACGGAGCCGATAGCGGCTCTATAGGATGGAAAGCTTTTTGCAGGCCTTAAAGACTCGGAATGGGTTACCCCATTAGCTATGCACAGAGAGACGCTCTCGGCTCGTTGCATTGCCTTATGGGTAATAGAAATCATTAGCGGTTCTCGCTACATCGCCCTATGAGCGTTTCTGTAATTGTTTATAATAAACTCTGACATCATCGCGCTAAACACATTGCAGGGAGATTGTACAGAACGTCACAAGCTGCTATTAATATCAGGGATGTATCTGTATATCTTTACACCGGTACCTAGAGCATTATGGGTACAGCTCATTATTTCTAGCCTGTAACATGATTATTTCTTCCGCTGTTCCACTTTAATATTTTAATGAATGTTCAGTGTCCATAGTCAAGAATAAAACTAATAATTATAGTGCAGTAGCATTGTAGGTTGTGTATTACTTTAATATTACTTTATTAATATTATTCTAGGCTATATAGTAATTCGATTTCATAGTTTTTAAATAGACAACTGATAGTTTAGTTCTAGAATATTCTGTTCATTTTTTATGTTAGGTTATACCGTTGCCATGGTAACTATGATGTCCCACAGCCAGACAGTATAAATAGGGGAGGAGCCAAGCAGGTGTTAGTCACACATTTGACTTTGCAAGGTGGAGACAGAAAAAATTTTTGCTGCTCAAGGTTTGATTTTTCATAGTAACAGTTTAAAAGTAGATTTAGATTTAATATGTTAAATCCCTAGAACTGTCCTGTAAATCTCTATTAGAAATAGGGAAACAATTTATAATATTATTATTAAAAAAAATTATATAATTTTAATTTCTTGTACCAGTTAAAACTGGATTTACTTGGTTTTCCCATAATAATGTTTTTTACCGATCGATTATTCCGACATTGATAATAATATAAATGAGATTGTTAAACTGCCAAGGGTAACTACTGACTAAAAACCTGTCCTGCCCCTGCATATCCGTATTGTGTAATGGGAAAGGAATCAGTAGTGTGCGTTTGGATATGTGACTTTGTGTTTTATCCTTTAGATTTCAAGATGGGAAACACGAGAAGTTGCAAGTATTTTTGTGCGGTAAGTCCACAGGAGACAAGTCATGTTCTAAGTCAATATGGGGAAGATGAGAACGTTGGGTTCCCATTTCCCACTTTATATAAAATCCCAACAGGGCCACAGGCAGCAGGTTTTGCTTTTCTGTTTTACTTGGGGAAATTAAAAGGGATTATTTAACTTTGTGCTGATAATCTGCAGAAACCAATCAAATGTTGGGAAATGTTTGTAGGCCAGTAAAACGGTAACATCTGATTGGTCACTGCAAAATAACAGCACAGGGAAATCTGCATTGGCCACAAATACATTTCATTGCTTTATATATTCCATAGCTGTAAATCAAGCAAATGAAGGAGATATGTCTGGGTTCTTTAAGGTCTGGGGTGCCATTGTCCAAAGGAAATAAAAATAATCCCTTTATTTTATCTTTCTGTAGTACACAAGTGTCGACATTGTAGAAGACATTAGCCATGTACATCCAATGAAGGGCTTTACGGATCTGCAGTCGCCAGTCTACCTGGAGGGTCTACATGACTATTTAGTTGTCCAAATTTGTAAGGAAAGAAAGAACGCACGACATTTTGATAAGAAGTGCTTAGCTTTGCAGGTATACAGGGATCTGAAAACGTTCAGTGCGTCAAAGCACAAAAAAGTTCTCAAGACCCTGGATAAGGACATAGAATCTATGGAAACCCGGATTTGCGATCTGGAGAAGCTCCTACATTCTGTTGACACGGTGTTGGAACAAATCAGGGCTAAAACAGGTATAGTGCAGTCTCTCTTATTATACTACACACAGCAAAAAGTACAATATGGTCTTCAATTTAATTCTAATGAAAATACATTGTGACTGCAGAAGAAGAATTTGAAGAAATCTACTCAATCCCTACTGGTGGATCCCAACCAGAAGAGAAGGATCCAAATGTGCAAACTAGGCCGCGAACGATCCGCAGAAAAGGCGTGTGAGATTTGCCTTGGAGAATAATGTAAGTTTAATCCATTTCTAGACGTTTTGTGGAAATCTCCCACATTAATATAATCTTCTAATCCCTATTGTCTCCATTATTTCCATTGCAGAAAGTGATTCCTGGCCAATCCCCCAACAACCACCCAAGAAGGAGATTGAGGTAAGTTTCATTCTCACTGATTTCATGGAAATGTTCAGGTACCCAGGGTGAGGAGCTAAACCACTAGGTCTTCATCCCTGCGTTAAGCTCCCAACTCCTGCACTTACCTCCTGTACTTACCTCTTAAACTGCGATTGCCGGCTGCTGTTCTTCACTTCCGCACCACGGGCTGACCATAGGTAGACTGCTGTTTAAGTAGCAGGTCTTCCTACTGGTGTCCACCAGGACCGGGCGAGGAAGAGAAGAACAACGCACCAGTGACTGTAAGTTTAAGAGAGAAGTGCAGGAGTTAGAAGCTTAACCCAGGGGTGAGGACTTAGCGGTTTGGATCTTTACCCTGGGTACTTGAAAAAGGAGGGGGGGCCGGACCACTATTGTTGTCCTTTAATAATTATCTCCAATAAATTTTTTTATAATCCCCATTGTCTCCATTATTTCCATTTCAGGAAGCGAATCCCGGGCAAGAAAATCCCCAGAAACCTCCCAGAATAGACGGAGAGATTAAGGTAAATTTTATTTCCACTTTAAAGGGCATGTCCACCACTTTTAACAAAATTGCTGTAGTGTAGGGCTCCCCCTCCCACCCCAACCGCTCTATTAGCTTGTAAAAAAACTCTCCTGATCTGTACTTACACGGCCTCTTTCCCACGGCGTCACACACTGCCCTCTGCTTGCATAGAACGGCAAGCAGGGGGCCAGACCAGCATAGCTGTAAATCAAGCAAATGAAGGAGATATGTCTGGGTTCTTTAAGGTCTGGGGTGCCATTGTCCAAAGGAAATAAAAATAATCCCTTTATTTTATCTTTCTGTAGTACACAAGTGTCGACATTGTAGAAGACATTAGCCATGTACATCCAATGAAGGGCTTTACGGATCTGCAGTCGCCAGTCTACCTGGAGGGTCTACATGACTATTTAGTCGTCCAAATTTGTAAGGAAAGAAAGAACGCACGACATTTTGATAAGAAGTGCTTAGCTTTGCAGGTATACAGGGATCTGAAAACGTTCAGTGCGTCAAAGCACAAAAAAGTTCTCAAGACCCTGGATAAGGAGATAGAATCTATGGAAACCCGGATTTGCGATCTGGAGAAGCTCCTACATTCTGTTGACACGGTGTTGGAACAAATCAGGGCTAAAACAGGTATAGTGCAGTCTCTCTTATTATACTACACACAGCAAAAAGTACAATATGGTCTTCAATTTAATTCTAATGAAAATACATTGTTACTGCAGAAGAAGAAACGGAAGAAATCTACTCAATCCCTACTGGTGGATCCCAACCAGAAGAGAAGGATCCAATGTACAAACTAGGCCTCGATACGATCCGCAGAAAACGGCGTGTGAGATTTGCCTTGGAGAATAATGTAAGTTTAATTTCCATTTCTAGACCGTTTCGTGGAAATCTCCCACATTAATATAATCTTCTAATCCCTATTGTCTCCATTATTTCCATTGCAGAAAGTGATTCCCTGGCAATCCCCCCCACAACCACCCAAGAAGGAGATTGAGGTAAGTTTCATTCTCACTGATTTCATGGAAATGTTCAGGTACCCAGGGTGAGGATCTAAACCACTAGGTCTTCATCCCTGCGTTAAGCTCCCAACTCCTGCACTTACCTCCTGTACTTACCTCTTAAACATGCGATTGCCGGCGTGCTGTTCTTCACTTCCGCACCACGGGCTGACCAATAGGTAGACTTGCTGTTTAAGTAGCAGGTCTTCCTACTGGTGTCCACCAGGACCGGGCGTGGAAGAGAAGAACAACGCGCCAGTGATTGAAGTTTAAGAGAGAGGTGTAGGAGGACCTAGCGGTTTGGGTCCTCGCTCTGGGTACTTTCCAATGGGTGGGGGGTACAGGATATTATTGTTGCTCATTATTAATAATCTCCAATAATGTTCTTCTAATCATTATTGTCTCCATCATTTCCATTCCAGGAAGCGAATCCCAGGAAGGAAAATCCTCAGACACCTCCCAGGACAGACATGGAGGTTCAGGTGAGTTTTATTTCCACTTTAACCATTTCTTAACGATTTCATTGAAAGCTCAAAAACGAATAAAAGTCTTTTTTTCCTTATCGTCTCCTAGACAATGAATCCCCCCATTGCAAGTAACAAAGAAATGGTTTTAACCGTGGCAGGTAAGGTTTACAAGTTTTTACTCTCTACCTCCCCCCACCCTCATAATATTGGTTCAATCCCAAAGCCCTTCCCAGAGATGAGATTCTTTGTGTGCGCCGGTCTTCAGAGCTTATAGGGACATCGCCTCCAGCCCCCATCCAGTCTTCCTTGCCGTTCTTTTATAAAGCTGAACATCTAAGAGGAAAAGACAATGATGAGGATTGGAAGTAATTATATAATATTTATAATAAATGTGTCTGTGTTAGCAGGGGTCACAGAGAGAGAAAACATGGAGACAGAAGATAATATGGGGTACAGGGTCTATTATACTGACAGACTGGGGGCTGGGTCATGTGACACATTGTGTCATTATCAAAGGAAATTTAACTTATTTGACCATCTAAATTCCTCCTGTGTTCTGCATGATGGATAATATATTTATTATACAGATGGAAATAGGTTTTCTTTGTTAAAATTAATTCTGTATTCAGTATGACAGACATGCCAACTTATCTACTTGGATTCGTTAGAATGAATGGAGCTGCCATACCGCTTTCATATAAACGCATTAGTAAAAAAAGAAACAAGATGTGTGTTTTGCTCCAATGCTTCTCCCTCACACCTTGTGGAGTTTCAGACACCCAACAAATTACTATAATCATTGTCCAGAATCCCTATTCAATGCCCGGAGACCCCAATATATATTCTGACCCCTGTTTAATGTCCGGCAACCTGCCTGAATACATTATAGCCATATCATTCAGGTGATCTAAAATAAAAGAGAAAACTGGTAATAGACTGTGAGACTGTTACACAGGTGAAGGGGGTCTTGACCAGGGGAATTATGGATTGGGGTCTCTATGGTCCGTTAGAATTAACACAGAGTTAAGGCAGTGCTGGGTGACCATTGGTATGAACCAATATTATGAGGGTGGGGGGAGGTAGAGAGTAAGGCTTGTAAACCTTACCTGCCACGGTTAAAACCATTTCTCTGTTACTTGCAACGGGGGGATTCATTGTCTAGGAGACGATAAGGAAAAAAAGATTTTTATTCGTTTTTGAGCTTTCAATGAAATCGTTAAGAAATGGTTAAAGGTGAAATAAAACTCACCTGAACCTCCATGTCTGTCCTGGGAGGTGTCTGAGGATTTCCTTCCTGGGATTCGCTTCCTGGAATGGAAATGATAGAGACAATAATGATTAAAGAACATTATTGGAGATTATTAATAATGAGCAACAATAATATCCTGTACCCCCCACCCATTGGAAAGTACCCAGACGAGGACCCAAACCGCTAGGTCCTCCTACACCTCTCTCTAAACTTCAATCACTGGCGCGTTGTTTCTTCTCTTCCACGCCCGGTCCTGGTGGACACCATAGGAAGACCTGCTACTTAAACAGCAAGTCTACCTATTGGTCACCCGTGGTGCGGAAGTGAAGAACAGCACGCCGGCAATCGCATGTTTAAAGGTAAGTACAGGAGGTAAGTGCAGAGTTGGGACTTAACGCAGGATGAAGACCTAGTGGTTTTAGATCCTCACCCTGGTACCTGAACTTTCCATGAATCAGTGAGAATGAAACTTACCTCAATCTCCTTCTTAGGTGGTTGCGGGGGATTGCCAGGGAATCACTTTCTGCGCAATGGAAAATATGGCGACAATAGGGATTAGAAGATTATATTAATGTGGGAGATTTCCACGAAACGGTCTAGAAATGGAAATTAAACTTACATTATTCTCCAAGCAAATCTCACACGCCGTTTTCTACAGATCGTATCGAGGCCTATTGTACATTGGATCCTTCTCTCTGGTTGGGATCCACCAGTAGGGATTGAGTAGATTTCTTCCGTTTCTTCTTCTTCTGCAGTAACAATGTATTTTCATTAGAATTAATTGAAGACCATATTGTACTTTTTGCTGTGTGTAGTTAATAAGAGAGACTGCACTATACCTGTTTTAGCCCTGATTTGTTCCAACACCCGTGTCAACAGAATGTGAGCTTCTCCAATCGCAAATCAGGTTTTCTAAGAGTCTATCTCCTTATCCAGGGTCTTGAGAACTTTTTTGTGCTTAAATGCACTGAACGTTTTCAGATCCCTGCATATCTGCAAAAGTCTGCACTCATCAAAACACGTCGTCTGTCTTTCCGCTCTCCTGAATTTGGAAGACTATAGTCATGTAGACCCTCCAGGTAGACTGGCGACTGCAGATCCATAAAGCCCTCCATTGGATGTTCATAGCTATGTCTTCTACAATGTCGACACTTGTGTACTACAGAGAGATAAATAAAGGGATTTTTTTATTTCCTTTGAACAATGACACCCCAGACCTTAAAGAACCCAGACATGTCTCCTTCATTTGCTTGATTTACAGCTAGCTGGTCTGGCCCCCTGCTTGCCGTTTCATGCAAGCAGAGGGCAGTGTGTGAACGCCGTGGGAAAGAGGCCGTGTAAGTACATCAGGAGAGTTTTTTTACAAGCTAATAGAGCGGTTGGGTGGGAGGGGGAGCCCTACACTCAAGCAAATTTTGTTAAAAGTGGTGGACATGCCCTTTAAGTGGAAATAAAATTTACCTTAATCTCTCCGTCATTCTGGGAGGTTTCTGGGGATTTCTTTGCCCGGGATTCGCTTCCTGAATGGAAAATAATGGAGACAATGGGGATTATAAAAAGATTATTGGAGATAATTATTAAAGGACAACAATAGTGGTCCGGCCCCCCTCCTTTTCAAGTACCCAGGTTAAAGTTCCAAACCGCTAAGTCCCACCCCTGGTTTAAGCTTCTAACTCCTGCACTTCTCTCTTAAACTTACAGTCACTGGCGCGTTGTTTCTCTCTCCTCGCCCGTCCTGGTGGACACCAGTAGGAAGACCTGCTACTTAAACAGCAGTCTACCTATTGGTCAGCCCGTGGTGCGGAAGTGAAGAACAGCATGGCGGCAATCGCACGTTTAAGAGGTAAGTACAGAGGTAAGTGCAGGAGTTGGGAGCTTAACGCAGGGATAAGACCTAGTGGTTTAGATCCTCACCCTGGGTACCTGAACATTTCCATGAAATCAGTGAGAATGAAACTTACCTCAATCTCCTTCTTGGGTGGTTGTGGGGGGGATGGCCAGGGAATCACTTTCTGCAATGGAAATAATGGAGACAATAGGGATTAGAAGATTACGGTATATTAATGGGAGATTTCCACAAAACGGTCTGAAATGGAAATTAAACTTACATTATTCTCCAAGGCAAATCTCACACGCCGTTTTCTGCGGATCGTATCGCGGCCTAGTTTGCACATTGGATCCTTCTCTTCGGGTTGGGATCCACCAGTAGGGATTGAGTAATTTCTTCCGTTTCTTCTTCTGCAGTAACAATGTATTTTCATTAGAATTAAATTGAAGCCATATTGTACTTTTGCTGTGTAGTAAATAAAGAGACTGCACTATACCTGTTTTAGCCCTGATTTGTTCCAACACTGTGTCAACAGAATGTAGGAGCTTCTCCAGATCGCAAACCCGGGTTTCCATAGATTCTATCTCCTTATCCAGGGTCTTAGAACTTTTTTGTGCTTTGACGCACTGAACGTTTTCAGATCCCTGTATACCTCAAAGCTAAGCACTTCTTATCAAAATGTCGTGTGCGTTCTTTCTTTCCTTACAAATTTGGACAACTAAATAGTCATGTAGACCTCCAGGTAGACTGGCGACTGCAGATCCGTAAAGCCCTTCATTGGATGTTACATGGCTATGTCTTCTACAATGTCGACACTTGTGACTACAGAAAGATAATAAAGGGATATTTTTTTTTTCTTTTGGACAATGGCACCCCAGACCTTAAAGAACCCAGACATATCTCCTTCATTGCTTTGATTTACAGCTATGGAATATATAAAGCAATGAAATGTATTTGGGCCAATGCAGATTTCCCTGTCTGTTATTTTGCAGCGACCAATCAGATGTTACCGTTTTACTGGCCTACAAACATTTCCCAACATTTGATTGGTTTCTGCAGATTATCAGCACAAAGTTAAATAATCCCTTTTAATTTCCCCAAGTAAAACAGAAAAGCAAAACCTGCTGCCTGTGGCCCTGTTGGATTTTATATAAGTGGGAAATGGGAACCCAACGTTCTCATCTTCCCCATATGACTTAGAACATGACTTGTCTCCTGTGGACTTACCGCACAAAAATACTTGCAACTTCTCGTGTTTCCCATCTTGAAATCTAAAGGATAAAACACAAAGTCAAATATCTAAACGCACACTACTGATTCCTTTCCCATTACACATACGGATCAGGGGCAGGACAGGTTTTTAGTCAGTAGTTACCCTGGCAGTTTAACAATCTCATTTATATTATATCAATGTCGGAATAATCGATCGGTAAAAACATTATTATGGGAAAACCAAGTAAATCCAGTTTTAACTGGTACAAGAAATTAAATTATATAATTTTTTTAATAATAATTTAAATTATTTCCCTATTTCTAATAGAGATTACAGGACAGTTCTAGGGATTTAACATATTAAATCTAAATCTACTTTCTCCGTGTTGTTGTTGAGAGAGATATTATATTGTATAACTGTGTGATATATGCACAGTACCTGTAATATTATATTGTATAACTGTGTGATATCAGCACTGTACCTGTAATATGTATATTGATAACTGTAGATATTAACATCTTGTGGCAACATAGAGAAGTGTGGGCAACATCGAAAAATCAGTGTGGCAGGGTTTCTAACATGATTGTCAAAGTGGAAGGACCAGATCCTCCACCGCAGAAGCAATACAAAATTCCTGTAATCTTTTCCACATATAGAGAAACAATTGAGAATTTGTTAACGCAAGGAGTTATTAGACAGTGTCAGTCTAGCAATAACTCACCACTTTGGCCAGTAAAGAGCCTAATGGCTCCTGGCGTCCACACTATTGATTATCGGCTTTAAACAGATAACTACCTGTCACTAATGTTGTTGCTAAAATGCCTGATATGATGACAGCTCTTAAGCCCACTTCAACAGTTCTACAGCTCCTTGATGTTTCAACGGATTTTTCTCTATTCCGTTACACCCTGATGCCAGTATAAATTTGCTTTTACATTTCAGGGAAGCAATTACATTCTGACCCAACACAAGGATTCCAGTCCCGTCCAACATATTTTTAAATGTATGACAGAAATTTTGAAATCCTTTCTGAACAAATTGTCTAATTCAATATGTTGATGACATCCTTCTACAAACTGACACAAAAGAGCAACACTACAACTTGCTGGCAGAGCTTTCACACTAATTGAACAGTCAGGTTAAAGTTGAATCCAGCCAAAGCTCAATTAGTGAGGGAGTCTGTGTCATTCTTAGGTGTAATAGTTTCACAGGGGGGTAGGAACCTGATCCAAACAAATGTGAAACTACAGGAAATTGCCCAGACCAAACACAAAGACAGCATTAAGGCAATTTCTAGGACTGGTAGGATTCTGCCGAGAGTTTATTGAAAGTTTTGCAGAAAAGGCACGCCCACTTTATGATTTGTTAAAAGGGGACAAAAGAGAGAAGCAGATCCCCTTGACTGGAATGGAGAACATGAGAGTTCGTTTAACAAATTAAAGATCGGCTCTCACTCAAGCACCTGCTTTGGGTAACCAGATCCCAATTTGCCTTTTGCATTCAGGTACATCTTCTAAGCAGCACTCACTGATATATGTTACAAGAGAGGCAAGGTAAAGGGTACCCGTGGGATATTTCCCGTGTCTTACTCCAGTCGAAAAAGGATTGATGACTGCATCAGAAATTTGCTGCAGTTCACGGGCAATTCTAGCAACAGAAACATATTATTGGATTTTCAAAAATAGGCTTGCAAACACCCCATACTCCCTAAAATGCTTCTCGAACGTACCCTAAGTGGAGTCTCCTCCCAGGGTAGCAAGGTGGGTAGTTGACTAAACTGCCCGAAACATCACTGTTACCCATAATGCTAACTATCTCCTACCCCAGTTAATGCAATATGAAGGGAACCAACATGATGTGGGGAAATACATAGAGCCCATACACAGGAAGTGTTCAGATTAAATGTACAGAAGGATGATTTAAAAATATGGGTGGATGGATCTAGATACTGGGAAAATGGACACTTTCACACAGGTTATGCCCTGTGGTGTCCACAGACAAATGAACAAATACTAATAAAGTGCCCAAGAAGTTTTTCTGCTCAGAGGGTGAATTAGAAGCAATAAGAGAAGCCATTATCCACTTCAGTGCCGGTCCCATGTAATATTTTCAGACAGTGCTTATGTCACCAGGTCACTAACAGAATACATGCCATTATGGCATACAAGGGGTTTTCAGATGCATCAGGGAAACCCTTGTTCACAGCAGTGCTGAGAGGCATTGGGACGGCACAGTGTAGAGCCCCGCAGAGTTGCATATTAAAGGTAAAGCCCATCAGAAAGGAAACGAGGAGATGCAATTGAAAACAATAAGGTTGACTCTCTTGCAAAAGAAGCAGCTATTATTGGAGTCAATTGGATGCCAATGATACTGAAGGAGAACAGGCATGGGAAGAAATATCAGGGTGGGCAAGATAGCAAGAGATTGCCCAATGCCTTCCAATAATTAAAACCAAGAGCCTTGTTTAGCTGATGAACAAGCTAAAGATGAAAATTTGGCTGAGATAAAGACAATATCCTAAAGGGAATCACAGAAACATGTAAGGATTATATATTGCAGGACACTATTTTGTTAAAGGAAAACACCAGAAGGTCCTAGGTTTGTTGTACCCTGCAATATCAATATGATATAGTAAAGAAAATCACAGACTTACAGGGCATATGGGTATAGAAGGAACCCTTCATTTCATTCAATCTAAATTCTGGTGGAAGAAGAAAATGAAAGACACTGTTCTCAGATAGTGCAAGAATGCCTATATGTGCTCAGATGAACCCCAGACCAAAAGGCCAGAAAACCTGTCCTGTCCAGAGTGCCAGTGGCGGAGGACCATGGGAAAATCTACAAATTGATTTGTGGGACCATTGCCTAGTGCCCCAGGTGGATATAGATATCTATTAGTTATTGTAGATATATTCTCAAAATGGATAGAAGGTTTACCTTAAGAAATGATTCAGCTACTTAACTGCCAGAGACCTGCCCAGTCCACAATGCCTGTGGCTGATGGACTGTGGGATATTTGACCAACTGAGAGCCCTGCCCAGTAGACAGGAGAGTGACAGATAGCAATGATAAGAATTTGATGCTGTTCTTGTTCTCTGTTTTCAGGATCCTTATGAAGCAAGAAGTGACTTTCGTTTAACACTGGATCCTTCAGAATGCGTTTGCAAATATTTTTTTTATCATGGATGTGAAAATTCTGCATAAAAACTTACCAATGAAATGGACCAACAGATGAATTTACAAGAATGTGTCAATGCAATAGGACATGAATGTATTATGGATTGAATTACCCACATGAGCGCAATACATTATTATGTTTGTATGACAATGTATTTCACGTGTTCATTTACTGTTTCATATTGTTATTTGTGTTATATGTTTAATCAGAAGAGGTGTGAATGAATGATGTGAGATACAATCACTTTTGCTTTAGGGAGTCGCATCGATATAGCACAAGTCCGAAGAGGATTGTCCAATTCTTATGATTCAAGTATTTGTGTGGGTGACACAAAAGCGGGGAATGTTATATTCTATGTGTCACATGGCCTTGTGGTAGATAAATAGGCTTAGCAACATAAGCCCTGAAGTGAAACATATGGTCTATCCCAAACCAAGAGAAGACAAGATTTAATCAACATGCAATCTTCAAGGAGCTACAACAATAGGTCAGAGTATAAACAGGATGCCCATACATGTTCAAAGCAACTCCAGCAAAAAGGAACCACACACTGTGGAGCGACAAATGGACTTTACAATAGTGATTACCTATGAATGAAAGTACCATGGATGGCTTTCTCCGCCCTGGAAGCAGTCAAACGAGTATGGTTCAACATTTATTGGGAATATATACTGCCACCCTCAGGTGATATCAACTATCCATTCCTGGACGATAACTGACCCCACAGGATGGTACAAGTATGGTACTAGGAGGAGTCTAGTATAACATCGACTTGTTGGCTGGGACTTTCTTCAGGGTGTGGCTTCCTAAGTAGAGGTGGAGTTTGAGTTATGAATGAGGTGAAGTGTCCAATTTGGTATATAAGGAAGCCCCCAAAGGCTCAGGAGGGAGTTCTTTTTACTCTTTGTAACTTCCTATTAGCTAGACGCTATAACATCTTGGAGCGTTACCATTTCTTTGTTACCTTTATCTTTATTCTCTTTCTACTTAATAAACCTTTGAAAAATCTTTAGGCCTTGCATTTCTCTTTAACAAAGTAGTTTAAGGCTCATCTCAACGGATCCAACAGATACTATATAATATTGAGGATTACTGGTATATACATATACTGTAGATCTGGTCGGTACGGGGATACTATATAATAATGAGAATTACTGGTATTAATACATACTGTAGTTCTGGTTGGTACAGACATACTATATAATATTGAGAATTACTGGTATTAATACATATACTGTAGTTCTGGTTGGTACAGGGATACTATATAATATTGATAATTACTGGTATTAATACATATACTGTAGTTCTGGGTGTACGGGGATACTATATAATACTGAGAATAACTAGTATTAATACATATACTGTAGTTCTGGTTGGTAAGGGGATACTATATAATATTGAGAATTACTGGTATTAATACATATACTGTAGTTCTGGTTGGTACGGGGATACTATATAATATTGAGAATTACTGGTATTAATACATATACTGTAGTGGTTAGTACAGGGATATATAATATTGAGAATAACTAGTATTAATACATATACTGTAGTTCTGGTTGGTAAGGGGATTATATTAAATTGAGAATTACTGGTATTAATACATAAACTGTAGTTCTGGGTGGTACGGGGATACTATATAATATTGAGAATTACTGGTATTAATACATATACTGTAGTTCTGGTTAGTACAGGGATACTATATAATATTGAGAATTACTGGTATTAATACATATACTGTAGTTCTGGTTAGTACAGGGATACTATATAATATTGAGAATTACTGGTATTAATACATATACTGTAGTTCTGGTTGGTACAGGGGATACTATATAATATTGAGAATTACTGGTATTAATACATATACTGTAGTTCTGGTTGGTACGGGGATACTATATAATATTGAGAATTACTGGTATTAATACATATACTGTAGTTCTGGTTGGTACAGGGATACCATATAATATTGAGAATTATTGGTATTAATACATATACTGTAGTTCTGATTGGTACAGGGATACTAACAATATTGAGAATTACTGGTATTAATACATATACTGTAGTTCTGGTTGGTACAGGAATACTATATAATATTGAGAAAACTGGTATTAATACATATCTGTAGTTCTGGTTGGTACGGGGATACTATATATATTGAGAATTACTGGTATTAATACATATACCGTAGTTCTGGTTGGTACGGGGATACTATATAATATTGAGAATTACTGGTATTAATACATATACCGTAGTTCTGGTTGGTACGGGGATACTATATATATTGAGAATTACTGGTATTAATACATATACCGTAGTTCTGGTTGGTACAGGGTTACTATATAATATTGAGAATTACTGGTATTAATACATATACTGTAGTTCTGGTTGGTAAGGGGATACTGTATAATATTGAGAATTACTGGGATTAACATATACTGTAGTTCTGGATGGTACGGGGATACTATATAATATTGAGAATTACTGGTATTTATACATATACTGTAATTCTGGTTGGTACGGGGATACTATATAATATTGAGAATTAATGGGATTAATACATATACTGTAGTTCTGGTTGGTACAGGGATACTATATAATATTGAGAATTACTGGTATTAATACATAAACTGTAATTCTGGTTGGTACGGGGATACTATATAATATTGAGAATTACTGGTATTAATACATATACTGTGGTTCTGGTTGGTACAGGGATACTATATAATATTGAGAATTACTGGTATTAATACATATACTGTAGTTCTGGTTGGTACAGGGATACTATAATATTGAGGATTACTGGTATTAATACATATACTGTAGATCTGGTCGGTACGGGGATACTATATAATAATGAGAATTACTGGTATTAATACATACTGTAGTTCTGGTGGTACAGGCATACTATATAATATTGAGAATACTGGTATTAATACATATACTGTAGTTCTGGTTGGTACAGGGATACTATATAATATTGATAATTACTGGTATTAACATATACTGTAGTTCTGGTTGGTACGGGGATACTATATAATACTGAGAATAACTAGTATTAATACATATACTGTAGTTCTGGTTGGTAAGGGGATACTATATAATATTGAGAATTATGGTATTAATACATATACTGTAGTTCTGGTTGGTACGGGGATACTATATATAATATGATACTGGTATTAATACATATACTGTAGTTCTGGTTGATAAAGGGATACTATTAATATTGAGAATTGCTGGTATTAACACATATACTGTAGTTCTGGTTGGTACGGGGATACTATATAATATTGAGAATTACTGGTATTAATACATATACGTAGTTCTGGTTGATAAGGGATACTGTATAATATTGAGAATTACTGGTATTAATACATACTGTAGTTCTGGTTGGTACAGGAATACTATATAATATTGAGAATTATGGTATTAATACATATACTGTAGTTCTGGTTGGTACGGGGATACTGTATAATATTGAGAATTACTGGTATTAATACATATACTGTAGTTCTGGATGGTACGGGGATACTATATAATATGAGAATTACTGGTATTAATACATATACTGTAATTCTGGTTGGTACGGGGATACTATATAATATTGAGAATTACTGGTATTAATACATATACTGTAGTTCTGGTTGGTACAGGGATACTATATAATATTGAGAATTACTGGTATTAATACATAAACTGTAGTTCTGGTTGGTACAGGAATACTATATAATATTGAGAATAACTGGTATTAATACATATACTGTAGTTCTGGTTGGTACGGGGATACTATATATATTGAGAATACTGGTATTAATACATATACCGTAGTTCTGGTTGGTACGGGGATACTATATAATATTGAGAATTACTGGTATTAATACATATACCGTAGTTCTGGTTGGTACGGGGATACTATATAATATTGAGAATTACTGGTATCAATACATATACCGTAGTTCTGGTTGGTACAGGGCTATATAATATTGAGAATTACTGGTATAATACAATATACTGTAGTTCTGGTTGGTACGGGGATACTATATAATACTGAGAATAACTAGTATTAATACATATACTGTAGTTCTGGTTGGTAAGGGGATACTGTATAATATTGAGAATTACTGGTATTCATACATATACTGTAGTTCTGGATGGTACGGGGATATATAATATTGAGAATTACTGGTATTTATACATATACTGTAATTCTGGTTGGTACGGGGATACTATATAATATTGAGAATTACTGGTATTAATACATATACTGTAGTTCTGGTTGGTACAGGGATACTATATAATATTGAGAATTACTGGTATTAATACATATACTGTAGTTCTGGTTGGTACAGGGATACTATATAATATTGAGGATTACTGGTATTAATACATATACTGTAGATCTGGTCGGTACAGGGATACTATATAATAATGAGAATTACTGGTATTAATACATACTGTAGTTCTGGTTGGTACAGGCAACTATATAATATTGAGAATTACTGGTATTAATACATATACTGTAGTTCTGGTTGGTACAGGGATACTATATAATATTGATAATTACTGGTATTAATACATATACTGTAGTTCTGGTTGGTACGGGGATACTAATAATACTGAGAATAACTAGTATTAATACATATACTGTAGTTCTGGTTGGTAAGGGGATACTATATAATATGAGAGATTACTGGTATTAATACATATACTGTAGTTCTGGTTGGTACGGGGATACTATATATATTGAGAATTACTGGTATTAATACATATACTGTAGTTCTGGTTAGTACAGGGTACTATATAATATTGAGAATTATGGTATTAATACATATACTGTAGTTCTGGTTGGTACAGGGATACTATTAATATTGAGAATTACTGCTATTAAAATATACTGTAGTTCTGGTTGGTACAGGGATACTATAAATATTGAGAATTACTGGAGTATATACATATACTGTAGTTCTGGTTGGTACAGGGATACTAATAATATTGAGAATTACTGGTATTAATACATATACTGTAGTTCTGGTTGGTACGGGGATACTATATAATATTGAGAATAACTAGTATTAATACATATACTGTAGTTCTGGTTGGTAAGGGGATACTATATAATATTGAGAATACTGGTATTAATACATATACTGTAGTTCTGGTTGGTACGGGGATACTATATAATATTGAGAATTACTGGTATTATACATATACTGTAGTTCTGGTTAGTACAGGGGCTATAATAATATTGAGAATTACTGGTATAATACATATACTGTAGTTCTGGTTAGTACAGGGATACTATATAATATTGAGAATTACTGGTATTAATACATATACTGTAGTTCTGGTTGGTACAGGGGATACTATATATATGAGAATTACTGGTATTAATACATATACTGTGTTCTGGTTGGTACGGGGATACTAATAATATTGAGAATTACTGGTATTAATACATATACTGTAGTTCTGGTTAGTACAGGGATACTATATAATATTGAGAATTACTGGTATTAATACTATACTGTAGTTCTGGTTGGTACGGGGATACTATATAATATTGAGAATTACTGGTATTAATACATATACTGTAGTTCTGGTTAGTACAGGGATACTATATAATATTGAGAATTACTGGTATTAATACATATACTGTAGTTCTGGTTGTACAGGGATACTATATAATATAGAGAATTACTGGTATTAATACATATACTGTAGTTCTGGTTGGTACAGAGATACTATATAATATTGAGAATTACTGGTATTAATACATATACTGTAGTTCTGGTTGGTACGGGGATACTATATAATATGAGAATTACTGGATTAATACAATATACTGTAGTTCTGGTTAGTACAGGGATACTATATAATATTGAGAATACTGGTAGGAAGAGGGTGAATAGGTTGGACTTGATGGACATATGTCTTTATTAAACCTAAAATTACTATGATATCCGGCTCTGGGCTGTGGGCCAACTGTGATTTTATATTATATAAACAGTGTGTGTCGTTTTTTTTTTTTTAAGCATATCAAATAAAATGTAGTTTTTTAATTTTATTAGTCCTCTGGATGTCGCTGGGGGATTTGATAGAATTGCAAGGGGGCACTTTGTTTTCCCTCTCATAATTTCATTCTTAACAAGATTACCATGAAGAATAGGTATCCCTTACCGCTAATAGATGATTTATTCTCCCAAGTAATCGGAGCTGATGTCTTTTCTAAATTAGATCTCAGAGCAGCATATAATCTGATTAGAATACTGTACGTCAAGGGGATGAATGGAAGACTGCCTTTAACACCAAAGATGGCCCTTATTATTAGTCACCCCTTTGGCCTCTGTAATGCAGTCTTCCATGATTTTATCAATGATGTACTTCGGAAGTTCTTAGGTAAATTGTCATAGTAATCTTGATGATATTCTAATTAATTTTCCTCCTTCTAGAACAACACCATACTCATGTGAAACTGGTTCTGGCTAAACTTAGAGAAAATCATCTATTTGCCAAGTTGGAAAAATGCTCCTTCGAACTCCAACAGACCCCGTTCCTTGGCTTCATCATCTCGCATAAAGATCTTTCTATGGATCCCAAAATGATCTCAACGACCCTTGATTGGGAGGCTCCCACCAATCTTAAGGCCCTGCAAAGATTTTGGGGATTTGACAATTTTTATAGGAGGTTTATAAGGAATTTTCTACCTTAGTAGCCCCACTAACCAATGTAACTAAAAAGGGTGCCTTCCATTCTCCATGGTCCCAACAGGCTCAGACATCCTTCCTTAAGTTAAAAGAGGCCTTTTGTAATGCTCCTGACTTGGATATCCCATTGTTAACCTTCCCTTTATAGTTGAGGTGGATGCCTCAATATTCTGGTAATCACGAACAACTTCATCCAAGTGCCTATTTGTCCCAAACAATTTCCAGAGCAGAGGTCAACGATGACATCGGTAACCGGGAGTCCTGGCTATTAAAATGGCTTTTGAGGAGTGGAGAGATTGGCTAGAGGGGGCATTCCTCCAGTCACCATGTACACTGACAACAAGAATCTCGAATATATAGAAAATGCTAAGAGATCGAATTTTGGACAGGCCCGTTGGACCCTTTTTTCCCTCAAGGTTCCATGTTAGAATCACTATAGACCTGCCACAAAAAATGTGAAGGCTGATGCACTGTCACTCAATTTTCCTGATTCTCCTTCTGATTCTGAAAACGTGCCTGATATATTCTTCCTTCTCACTGTCTCTTGAATGCCTTGTCTACAGTTGTTGCCTGAACTTTCTAATCTTCTTAACTCTTCAGTCTGATGTTCCTCTGGTAAACCTACTAACCTGTTGTTTCTTCCTCTCAGTCTCCGTTTACAAGTGATCCAACAATTTCACAATTCACCCAGAAGAGAAAAAGACCTTAGAACACCTGTCTCATCATGAGTTCCGTGAAGTTGACCCCCCTACAATCAGCACAAATAACAATTCTATTGTTTTTGGTTTGTGCTACGTTTGTGCAACAAAAATTAAGATTTGTCCTGCTTTCACTTAGAAGATAATAGCAATTTTAATAAATGTCAAAAGGTCAACCATCCCCCCTACAACAGAGTATGGACATGAAACTGGTATCTTTGGTTAGTGCTACTTTTTTCCTTTTTTGTGCTGCAAAAATGAATGTTCTATCTTGAGTCGTTTTTGAGAAATTAATGTCAAAAGGTCAGCCAACCTCATGAATGTTCTATCTTGAGTCATTTTTGAGAAATTAATGTCAAAAGGTCAGCCAGCCTCCCTACAATAGAATCTGGATACGAAACCAGGCTGGTTGTTTAGTGCTACATTTGTGCTGTTTGTGCTGCAAAAATAAAGATTTGTGCCACTTTCGTTTGGAAGAAAATAGCGTTTTTTCAAAGATCACAAAGGTCAGCCAGCCCCCCTACAATGGAATTGGGTACGAAACCAGGCTGGTTGGTGAGTGCTGTTTAATGCTGTTTAATGCTGCAAAATGTGCTTTTTAATGCTGCAAAATTAAGATTGTTGCCACTTTGTTTGGAAGATAATATGTGTTTTTTACAAAGGTCAAAAGGTAAGCCAGCCCCCTACAATGGAATCTGGATACAAAATCAGGCTGGTTGTTTAGTGCTACATTTGTGCCATCTTGTGCTGCAAAAATTAAGATTTGTGCCGCTTTCGTTTGGAAGATAATAGCATTCCTTTTACAAAGGTCAAAATGTCAGCAGCCCACCTAAAATAAAATTTGGGTACAAAACCGGCTGGTTGTTAGTGCCACATTTGTGCTTTTTTTGCTGTGAAAATTAAGATTTGTGCTGCTTCATTTGGAAGTTAAAGGACAATTATACTCACCTCCATCAAGTTCCCCCTGCTACCTGTATGTAATAACAAAAAAATTGTGTAAATGGGTTTCACTTTAATTATAATAATTAATAATTAATATTATTATTATATTAAATAATAACAAACTTGGAATAACGACAATTAATAATAACAAACTTGGAATACAGGAATAAATGCTCCCTTTCCAAGTCGAAATCAGATCAGAAAAAGTCTTTCTTTAGCAAAAGAAAAAAAAATCTCTATTTGTAAATGGATCCCTTTGTGACCTATTTACAAATACTATAGTAAGCTATCAGTAACTGACTACTTACTACGTATATAGCAGGTCCTAAATGTGATCAAACAGCTGATGAAAGTTCAGTACCTTCACAGGAGAATGAATCTCTTTGGTCCATTCACAAATACTTTGATAAGCTGTAAGTGTGACAGCTATAGCAGGTACTGAATTGTGATTAAACAGCTGATCACAGTTCAGAACCTCCAATTGACCACCCACCAGGGTAGTTCAAATTGTAAATGGATCTCTTGATACATTCACAAATGCTTTAGTATATAGGGACAGACCCTGGCATCAGAAGAAGTCCTCTGACGTAATAGGAACTCCATTACTGCTACAGCTCTGTAGGGGAACAGGCTCCTGGCACTTCAGGTGTTAAATACCAGCAATCCTCCCATTAATCCCTTGATCCCCTCGATGAAGAAGTCTAGGGGGGCACTTGAATGGTGACCCAAATCACTCTTAGCACACTCGTGATTTTTGTTAAAAAATAGACAGTTTTTTAAAATGTTTTTTCCCTGTCTCCTTTCCCTTTTCTCCAGAGGCCCCTCTGAGACAAATGTCTCATTCTGCCTCATTAAAGAAGCAGGCCTGCTGGCCCCTTCTGCAGTTTCCATGCATGGAAAAGGCACAGAAGCAAGGCAGAAGAAAGGCAGGGAATGAGTACATTTGGGAGCACATTTCAAAGCTATAAAACTTGCAAGGTCAAGGTTTTTGCAGTCATTCAGGCTGCAGGAGTGGGTGGACATATCCTTTAAAAGTTAGCTGTAATTGCTTGTTTCTGCAAGATTTGTCTGCTTCCTACCTCCCTTTCCCTTAACTGTATGCATGTACAGGATATGATAGGGGAGCAAAGAAGTTGTCTGAGAATGACCAAAAATTTAAAGACTTGTCGTTGCGGCTAACTTTTAACCCCTTCATGGGAAGTAAGACATGGCTCCTTAACCTCCCATTATTATTATATAAAAAAGGGTATGTTCACTTTTGGAGTTGTAAGAACCTTTATTTTAGTTCATTTTAAAAATAGGTTCATTTTAAGAATGATCTGTATGCATATTAAAAAGAAATCTATTTGTAGTGATTGTCATGCAAGGGCTGTGCCATATATTTTATCAAATTATATTTTTCAGGAGATGTACAAATTGTGGGTTAATGTTTTTTCAGTTGTGCTTTTAATGCAAAAATCAGGCTTGCATGACAGAATGACACTGTTACATGGCTAATGGTTTATAGGTTCCAAAAACAGAGAGAGATTCAATAAAGTTCTTCAAAAAGTTCAAAATGGTGCCAATTTTACCCCAAAAAAATCGGAAATTTCTTAACATTTAAAAACTAACATCTGATTGGTTGGGGCAAAATTAGCACCATTTGTAACGATAAGAAGTGTTATTGAATATCTCTGATAGTTTGTAAAGGAATATCTGTTGTATTCAATTAGATCAACTGGACTTGAAGTTTAGTTCTTGAAGACGTTTCACTAGTCATCCGACTGGATCTCTCAATTCAGAAATTGAGAAATGAGAACCTTGAATGAGAAGCATCACAAGCATATTTGTAAAGGAATATTTAGAGCTCACATCTCTGTGTGCATCCATGGATATGGCATACTGTTTAATTCAAGGCCATGGTCTGACTGGACTTAAGGGTTACAAGGAAACTCTAGAGAAAACGGTTCAAATAAAAGTATTAAGGCAAAGGGACAATAAGACATAAGGGGTCAGTAGGTAGGAAACAGATACTTGAAGATGAATGAAATGTTCAGTTGGGCCCCAGTGTGTGATATATCCTGTTTTTTTACTTTTTTCTAACATTGAATTAGGAAGCAGACAAAACTTGCAGAAACAAGCCATTACAGCTAACTTTTAAAGGGTATGTCCACCCACAAAAACAATCTTTCTCCTGCAGCCTAAATGACCTTGTAAGGTTTATAGCTTTGAAATGTGCTCCGAAATGTACTCATGGTATAGCAGAACATGGCTTAATGATTCACACGATGGACAGTAAAATTGAAGGGTACTCCTTATTTAGACATGACCGAGTTAATAAGAAAGGAGGAGGAGTATGTATGTATGTTAAACAGGAATTGAAGCCAAATTTAAAAGATCGAATAGATGGGGGAGCAAACGATGCGGCAGAAACATTATGGGTGGAACTGTGTACAGGAAGCAAGAAGGTAGGTAAATTAATTGTTGGAGTGTGTTATAAGCCGCCAAATGCCGGGGAAGAGGTGGAAATGAATCTCCATATGCCGTTGGCGAAGGCTGGGTATGGGCGTTCTGGTTATGGGGGATTTTAGATTTTAACTACCCTGAAATAGATTGGAGTAATGGAACTGCCAGCACCTCAAAAGGTATAAAGTTCTTAAATTTCCTATATGAGCATTTTCTTTCACAGATGGTAGAAGTTCCTACTAGAAAGAATGCGTTGTTGGATCTGGTGATATCTAATAACCCAGAGCTCATTTTGGAGATGAAGGTAATGGGAAGCTTAGGGAATAGTGACCATGATATAGTGTCATTTAATATAGGTTGCAGAAAACTAAAGTGCACTGGCTTAACAAAAACTTTTAACTTTAGGAAAGCTAATTTTATGCTTTTAAAGGAATCGCTCCTGCTCATAGACTGGGGGGAACTGTTTCTAGGCAAAGATACTGAGCAGATGTGGACCACTTTTAAAGGGATATTAAACTATAACATTTCCAAATCGGTACCTTTAGGAAACAAGTGTAAAAAAATTAGGTCCACTCCTGCATGGCTTAATGCTCAGGTAAAAAGGGAAATGGAAAAAAAGAAAAGGGCTTTTAAAATTTTGAAAGCAGAAGGCACAGAACAGGCTTACAGGGACTTCAAAAGTTGTAATAAAGAGTGCAAGAAAGCAATTAAACTAGCTAAAATAGAAAATGAAATACGGATTGCCGAACAAAGCAAGTCCAACCCCAAGATGTTTTTTAAGTATATAAATGGTAAAAAAATGAGGACTGAGAATGTGGGACCATTAAATAATGGAGCTGAGGTGGTTATAGAGGATGCCGAAAAGGCTAATCTGCTAAACCGTTTTTTTACATCGGTTTTTACTGTTGAGAATCCTTACAGTAGGGATTGTAACAATGTGCAGGGAGGAAATGAAGAGTTTTCACATTGGATAACAGAGGATATGGTACGGAATCAATTAGACAAAGTTAATATCAATAAAGCGCCCGGACCAGATGGATTGCATCCTAGGATTTTAAAAGAGCTTAGTTCAGTTCTAGCAAGACCACTGTGTCTCATCTTTTCAGATTCGCTTTTGTCTGGGGATGTGCCGCTGGATTGGAAAAAAGCCAATGTAATACCAATATTCAAAAAAGGTAGTCGTTCACAGCCTGGTAACTATAGACCTGTAAGCCTAACATCAGTGGTAGGGAAGGTGATGGAAACTTTGTTAAGGGATCATATCCTTGACTTTGTCTCCAGAGATCATCTTATTAGTAGTAGTCAGCATGGATTTATGAGAAATAGATCATGCCAGACAAATTTAATTGGTTTTTATGAAGAAGTGAGTAAGAAGTTAGATTCAGGCACAGCTGAGGATGTGGTATATTTGGATTTTGCAAAAGCCTTTGATACTGTGCCACATAGGCGACTAATGTATAAACTGAGGACTGTTGGCCTTGAAAACATTTGTTCATGGATAGAGAACTGGTTATTGGACCGCAAACAGAGTGGTGGTTAATGGAGCTACATCTATGTGGGCTAAAGTTCTAAGCGGAGTTCCTCAGGGTTCTGTACTGGGGCCGCTTCTGTTTAATCTGTTTATAAATGACTTAGAAGGGGGCATTGAGAGCAAGGTCTCTGTGTTTGCTGATGACACTAAATTATGCAGAGCTTTGGAAACTTCCAATGATGTGCAAGTGCTGCAAGCAGACCTAGATAGATTATCAAAATGGGCAGCAGAATGGCAGATGAGATTCAATGTTGATAAATGTAAGGTGATGCATTTGGGATTTAATAATCCCTGTGCCACCTACACCATAAATAACTCTGTGTTAGGTGCATCTGAAATGGAAAAAGATTTGGGGGTTCTGGTAGATAACAGACTTAGCTGTAGCAAACAATGCCAGGTAGCAACAGCTAGAGCTAGCAAGATATTGTCTTGTATAAAGAGGGGAATAGATTCAAGAGAGAAAAATATTATTCTCCCTCTTTACAAGGCACTGGTAAGGCCTCATTTGGAATATGCGGTGCAGTTTTGGAATCCCATATACAAAAGGGACATCTTGGAAATGGAAGCAGTCCAGAGAAGGGCAACTAAATTAATAAGGGGAATGGAGGGGCTTGAATATGCAGGCAGATTAGACAAGTTAGGGCTGTTTACATTGGAGAAGCGGCGGTTGCGTGGGGACATGATAACCTTATACAAATATATTAATGGCCATCCAGTGAACTCTCTGGTGCATTGTTCACTAATAGGTCATATCAGGACTCGTGGACATCTTTAAGGTTGGAAGAAAAGAAGTTTCATCTTCAAGTTAGGAGAGGTTTCTACAGTGAGAACGGTGAAACTGTGGAGCTGTCTTCCAGCAGAGGTGGTATGGCAAGTTCATTGAATAACTTAAAAAAGGCCTGGATAAGTTTCTAAACATAAAAATATTGAGAACTACTGGTATTAATGCATATAGATCTGGTTGATCCAGGGATACTTTCCGATTGCCGTTTTTGGAGTCAGGAAGGAATTTTTCCCCCCCTTTTTTAGCTGGGTTTTTTTGCCTTCCTCTGGATCAACTGTTAGGTAGGGTTAAAAAAAAAAAAAAAAAAAAAAAAAAGGGAATAGGTTGGACTTGATGGACGAATGTCGTTATTCAACCTTAATTACTATGTTAATATGTTACTATTCCCTTGCCTGTCTTCTGCCTTACTTCTGTGCCTTTTCTATGCATGGAAACTGCAGAAGGGGCCAGCAGGCCTGCTTCTCTAATGAGGCAGAATAAGACATTTGTCTCAGGGGGGGCCTCTAGAGAAAAGGGAAAGGAGAAAGGGAGGGAAAAAACATTAAAAAAACTGCCTAACATTAAAAAAACATGAGTTTGCTAAGAGTGATTGTGGGTCACCATTCAAGTGCCCCCCTTGACTCCTTCATCCCCGTTGGGGGATCAAGGGATTAATGTGAGGATTGCTGGTATTTAACACCTGAAGTGCCAGGAGCCTGTTCCCCCCAGAGCTGTAGCAGTAATGGAGTTCCTATTACGTCAGGGACTTCTTCTGATGCCAGGGTCTGTCCCTCTATACTATAGTATTTGTGAATGGATCAAAGAGATCCATTTACAATTTGAACTACCCTGGTGGTGGTCAATTGGAGGTTCTGAACTGTGATCAGTTGTTTAATCACAGTTCAGTACCTGCTACAGCTGTCACACTTACAGCTTATCAAAGTATTTGTGAATGGATCAAAGAGATTCATTCTCCTGTGAAGGTATGAACTTTCATCAACTGTTTCATCACAGTTCAGGACTGCTATATAGTAAGTTGTCAGTTACTGATAGCTTACTATAGTATTTGTAAATAGGTCACAAAGAGATCCATTTACAAATAGAGATTTTATTTTTTTCTTTTGCTAAAGAAAGACTTTTTCTGATCTGATTTCGACTTGGAAAGGGAGCATTTATGCCCGTATTCCAAATTTGTTATTATTAATTGCCGTTTTTCCAAGTTTGTTATTATTAAATATAATAATTATTAATAATTATTCATTATAATAATTAAAGTGAAACGCATTTACACTTTTTTTATTATTACATACAGGGAGCATCTTTAATAAAGTTTAACTCAGGTGTAAAAAACCCTAGAAGCACCCCTGAGGGCCAGACAGGCAGGGATACTACACCGAATTCAGGCATTGAGGGTATTCATGGGGAACAGTAAAAAAGTCTCTGGCTGGATGCGTTTCGTCTATAACAAGACTTCGTCGGCAGCTACCACCACGTTAGGCCTAAGAACTATCCCTGTCAGATATACCGGTATATCTTGTATTGAAAAAGCCCTTTACTATACTGAAACATACATTTTGGAATATGGGTTACTCGAAGGGGAGTGTTTTTAATGTTTAGGGAATTTTTCTACTTGTCTTATATTTATACTACTATAAATGCACTGGCTACTCCCATGGTTTGTTTAATAAAGTAGCTTTTTACATTTCTGTATTGGAAAATGTGCCCAGTCTGTTATATCCACTACTTTGCCTTTCTTTTGATGTCAGGAACTGTCACTCACAGTGTCATAGAGAGGAGGATCAGACCCCAATACCTAGGAAATCTTCAAGTAGTGCAGGACTTGTATAAAGTACCCAGAGGTGAGGACTTAGCATTTTAAGTCCTCAACCTGGGTACTTTGAAGAAAGAGGAACTAGAGGGAGTTGAATATATTTTTCCTTTAACTTCCAAATGAAAGTAGCACAAATCTTAATTTTCACAGCATAAAAAGCAGAAATGTGTCACTAACCAACCAGCCTGGTTTTGTACCCAAATCCTATTGTAGGTGGGCTGCTGACATTTTTACCTTTGTAAATAAAATGCTATTATCTTCCAAACAAAAGCGGCACAAATCTTAATTTTTGCAGCACAAAACGGCACAAATGTAGCACTAACCAAACAACCTCGTTTCGTATCACGATTCCATTGTAGGGGAGCTAGCTTACCTTTTGACCTTTGTAAAAAAACGCTATTATCTTCCAAACAAAAGTGGCACAAATGTTAATTTTGGCAGCACAAAACCGCACAAACGTAGCACTAACCAACCAGCCTGGTTTTGTATCCAGATTCCATTGTAGGGGCCTGGCTTACCATTTGACTTTTGCTAAAAACTGGTATTATCTTCCAAACGAAAGCGGCACAAATCTTAATTTTTGCAGCACAAACGTAGCACAAACCAAAAACAATAGAATTGTTATTTGTGCTAATTGTAGGGGGGTCAACTTCACAGAGCTTCCGTCATGTCTGGTGGCCGATAATATCCAGAGACACCGAAGCCTATGTTAAAGCCTGCATAGTTTGCCCACAGTAAGACACCCAGAAACATTCCTCATGGTACTCTTATGCCTCTGTATTTGCCTACTTCTCCTTGGTCACACATCTCCATGGACTTCATTGTCAACCTGCCTGTTTCCCTGGAGGTAACGGTTGTTTGGGTAATAGTGACCGTTTTAGCAAAATGGCTCAGTTTATACCACTCAGCAAACTTCTGTCTGCTAAAGAATTATCCCTGTTATTTATTAAGCATATTTTTCAGCTCCATGGGGTTCCCGAGAACATAGTCTCAGATAGAGGGGTCCAATTTGTAGCCCAATTTTTCCTTTTGTATTTGGCTGGGTATCTCCCTCTCTT
Organism: Hymenochirus boettgeri; assembly: GCA_019447015.1. Taxonomy (NCBI): domain Eukaryota; kingdom Metazoa; phylum Chordata; class Amphibia; order Anura; family Pipidae; genus Hymenochirus; species Hymenochirus boettgeri. The sequence continues at coordinate 1,555,201 of JAACNH010000012.1, read as the reverse complement.
TCTCTTCCTCTTACCATCCCCAGTCTAATGGCCAGACAGAGAGAACTAACCAATCGTTAGAGCAATATCTTCTATGTTTTGTCTTAGATTGTCAGGAGTCATGGGATGAATTTTTACCATTTGCCGAGTTTGCCTATAACAATACTATTCAGTCTTCTATAGGTACATCTTCATTTCTCTACATTTACAGCCGTCATCCTAAAGCATCTTCATTAACTGAACCCACTTCCAACTTTCCTCTCAGAAAATTGGTTTCAACACATGTTTTCTATCTGGCGTCAGGTACAACTAAATCTTAAAAAGGCCTCTACTCGTCAAAAGGAATTTGCAGACAGACATCGAACTAAGGAACTGGACTTCTCTCCTGGCCATCTTATATGGGTCTCCACTCGCAACCTCTCTCTTCGTCAACCCTGTTCCAAGTTGGGTCCTAAATTCCTCGGTCCATATACTATACTTTAGAAGGTTAACAGAGTAATCTACAAAGTGGCTTTACCTCAATCCAACAAAAGTAACAATTCATGTTATGTCTCATTGTTAAAATCAGCTGCCTCTGCTCTTGCTATGTCTGAAGCTCCTCCTCCAGTTGAAGTTATGGGAGAAACAGAATTTGAGGTGGAAAAAATCTTGGACTCACGTTGGCTCCAAAATTCTTTACAGTATCTAATTGACTGGAGAAGTTACAGTCCTGAAGAAAGATGCTGGGTTTCAACATCATCAGGTCCATGCCCAAGAGCTAATTGACCAAGTTATCAAAGATAATCCAGAGAACCTACTTTAAAGGGTCCAGTGGGGTAATGTCAGGGTTCAGTCCTTACATGCTTTCCGTTCCTGTGGCGGGTCTGTCCGGTCTCGGCAGTCCTCGGGAATCTTTGGCACAGGTGACGTCATCCGTCCGTGTCCAGCATCTTTGTGCGTGAACACGTCTACATCTGTTTGCAGTCCTCTTCTGGTGCTGCACGGATGCGCGCAGGCACCTCTTCTTATCTCCTCTGTCCCTGCAAGCAGTAGTATTGGACAGAGGAGCTCCAATCAGTTTAAACTGCCATATTCAGCCAATCCTGCATCAGACTTCTGTCAGCCTTTTCTTCATTGGGCCCTCTGCCTATTTAAGCCAGTTTCTATTTGTGCCTCATTGCCTGTTATAGTTTTAGTTTAGCCAAGCTAGTGGTCCCTGCTTTTGGTTCTAGTAGCCAAGTTCTAGTTCCTGCAGCTTAGTCTTCTTGTCCTTTTCCTTGTCTTCCGGTTCATGTGATTGCTCCATTGGTGTCCTGGTTTTCTGGAATATACCCGGCCTTAACATCTATACCTTGCGTCCTAAGTCCTGGGGGTAACCGAGTTCAGCGAGGCGCAATAAGTCTCCTGACGATTGGCGGCTTGTCTATTGGTGAAGACAACGGTGATAGATCGGGGTATAGGTGCTGAGGTATACTCTGGGACTCTGGGCATCACAAAGAGTTGCTTTAACATTAAAGGGCAATTATAGTGAGAAAATTGTTTTTTTTTAATTTCTTCTAATGTATCCTATAAGTCATCCCATCCACCAGGGTACCTTTAGTTTCTTTAAATTCTACATAGTCCCCGAGATATAAGCCTTTGAATATGCTGTGATTTGTAGGAGCTGCTACACCTCATCTGTCACTCAAAGGCACACACCCACACAATCCAAAGCTCCCCTGCAGTACTGTCACACACTCTCTCACCCACACTATATGTACCATGTGCAACATATAGTCAAATGCTGTAGTGCTAAACACAATCAATAAACCATTAACCCAGCAATATGAGCATAACACACTATAAAACAGCCCCTCCCCCCAAAAAAAATCTTATATACATACAAAGCCAGTGACTCAAATGGAACACTAATACAGTATATATAATACAGTAATACAGACTATATACCAAACAAGACACACAGTGCAATCTATGAAATATATAGACTAAAGCAACTGAAATGTAACAGGACAACAAGCAGTGTCACTGTGTTTGTGAAGGTCTCACTACAAGCTGCTGTTACACTGACTCTCTCTTCAGTGATTATGATCTCAGCTAAGCAGGGGGAGAGATATGAACTTTAGGTAAAAAGTAAATAACAATTAGCAAAGTTAGAGAACAGGCAGAGTTCAGTAACTTACTTGTAAAGAATCTCAGCACCACTTGTCCTCCTCTCTCCCCTCTGCTCTGCCCCTCCCTTCAGCATATTGCTACTTTATTCCACACTTTGCTTGCAGTCTAGCTCTGGAAGGGAGAGGTCAACAGGATGTCAGCACTTCATTTAAAGTCCTTTCTACTGACAATGCTCGGACTCTGTATACAGCCCGTCACTGCTTGAGGGGGGAGTAGACAGAGAGGGGAGGGGGACTACACAGCTTGGTACAAACTTCTGCCAGTGTGAAGAAACGAAGCCACACAGAAACATGAAAGTAAGGCAGCTTATACTAATTGATCTATACATTGCATACAGACAAAGTTTTTTTTTCACTATAGGTGCCTTTAATCAGTGTACACAGATGCCTAGTTTTGTTTCCAGGTAGAATCAACACGTTAGGTCTAATCCCTTCTACCAAGCTAGTTATCAATCGGTGGCTAAGAAAAATACACTAACCCTTATAGGTTGGAATCTATTTAATTTATTTAAGAACTTTATTTTAATGTTACTATTTTTATTGCTTTTGTTTGCTTTAATACTATTCTGTTCTATGGTCCAAAATCACTAAAATGTAAATATTCTTTCGAACACTCAGAAGCAGTTCTATTAGTATAGTATTGGAGGTTGAATAAAGACATACGTCTATCCAGTCCAACCCATCTAGCAATCTCCCCATTTCCTGCCTAACTGTTGATCCAGGGAAATTTCCCATTGCCACTTGGAGTCAGGGAGGAATTTTTTCCCCTTCATAAATTTGGTGGGCTTTTTTTGCCTTCCTCTGGATCAACTCTACTTTATGTATCAATACCAGTAACTTGTAACATTCCTTGTTTGTAGAAACTCATCCAGCTTTATATTAAAATGACCAATGAACCTGCCATAACAACGTCCACTGGAAGACAGTTCCATAGCTTTACCGTTCTCACAGTGAAAAACCCTTTCCCAACTTGAAGCCTAAACCTTTTTTCTTCAAGTCTTAAGGGATGTCCTCGTGTATAGAGAAGTCTCTCTTCATATTCAAGCTATTATATGAACAAAACATACCTGAACCTAGATGTTGAATATTGGAAAGGGAAAATATTACCTAAACAACTTATACTTAAAAATTCACAATAATGCTATGGTAAATAAAATACAATCTTACATATTAGAGGATTAAATTCCCCTCAGAAATGTTTCCTATTATGGAAAGAACTATTAACTAACAAAATTGATATAGCATGTATCCAGGAGACCCACCTAAACATTCTTCATCCCATATGTTTAACTACAAAATATTCCCTCATATTTTTCATTCAACACTAGATAAGAAAAAAAGAGTCAGAATTGCTATTAAAGATTCAATATCCTTCAAACTACACTACGCTAAAATCAATACCTATGGAAGGTATATAATTTTATTTTGCTCTATCAACAACAACAATCTGGTAATTGCCAATGTATATGCACCAAATCAAAAACAGATAAAATTCATTTAAAAAATCATCCTAAAGGTAAAAGAACAACATCAATCAAACAATAAACCCAGACTTAGATTCAACAAGCTTACATACAAAAGAAAATAAAACCTTCTAAAATCTACTAAAAACAGAAGACTTATTCGATCCCTGGAGATACTCCCCACCCAACAGACAGAGATTATACATATTTTTCTCAATCTTATAATGTATACTCCAGATTAGATTACTTTCTAGTTGACAAATGGACACTACAAAAACTACCTTATACACAAATACTCCCTATTACCATGCTCCAATTATACTAAACCTAGAAGAAGAATTCGACCTCAACCAGCATAAACCTTGGAGACTAAATCCAACTTTGTTAACCAATGAAACAACCAAAAACAAAATCAAAATAGCAATAGAGGAATACTTCCTCCTAAATGAAACCTCTGAAAACAATGCATTTATATTATGGAATTACCCACAAGGCTGTAATTAGAGGTATTTGCATAAAACAGGCTTCCCAGTTAAATAAAGCTAGGAAACAGAAGAAACTGTCTCTACTTCAAAAAGTAAAAATCCTAGAAAAGAAAAATAAGCAAAACCCTTCACAACATATATTAAAAGATCTATAAGAAACTAGAGAAAAACTCCATTCTTTTAATATGTACTACTATGAAAGAATGCTAAGGAGGTTGAAGGCCTCATTTTACGCCCAGGGAGGAAAAGCAAATAGAAATTTGGCAAATAGACTAAAACATTGAGCAGTTGAAACCAAAATTTCATTTATAATGGAAAATAATAAAATTATTAACCCACAATCAATAGCTAGCCAATTTAGCATTTACCTTTCAAAAGTCTACAACCTCAACAAGTCCAAAGAAATAAAACAACCTAACACAGAAATAATAAAGATGTTTTTAGATTCCATAGAACTACCAACTACAACAATCAAACAAACCCAATTTCTCAAGATGAAATAACCAAAGCAATAAAATCCTTAAAACTCAATAAATCTTTAGGAGAAGATGGCTTCACCAATGAATATTATAAATCATTCTTTCAACTCTTTAATTCCCACCTCCAAAAAGTATTTAACTTAGCAATAGAAAAGCAGTCATTCCCCCAAGAAATGCTAAAGGCTATAATAGTACCCTACTGAAACGAGAGAAAGATACATCAATAATTGGAAACTATAAACCAATTTCGTTACTAAACTGTGATCTAAAATTTTACTCTAAGATTCTTGCAGAAAGACTTAAAATTATACTACCACAGCTTATTCAAAAGACCAAGTCGGTTTTATAAAAAAACAGGCAGTCTATAGACAATACAAGAAGAATCACCGACCTAATAGACTGGTCTAAACAAAAGAACATTACATCCTTATTTATAACCCTAGATGCCAAAAATCTGAACATGATCCTAGAGAAATTTGGCATACAAAACAATTTTAAAAAAGCAATCATGGCATTATATACTAAACCAACAGTAGTTGTATTCAATATGTTATCTATTCCCTTCAATATGTCCAATGGAACTAGACAGGGGTGTCCACGATCCTCACTAATATTCACCATGGCAATGGAACTCCTAGCAGAAATACTCCGTTATGATTCGAATATCTTAGGATTTAAAATAACATCTACCTCCCACAAGATTGCATTGTTTGCAGATGATATAATGCTAATAGTGACTAATCCAATAACCTCACTATTACATATTCAAAAATATATATCACATTTTAGCCTGGTATCTTACTATAAAATAAATAATAAGTGTTTGGAGTCAACATATCTGGAACACTTAAAATCTTTTTATTGAGTAAATACAGATTCTCATGGGAAACAAAATAAATAATTTATCTGAAGATTAAGATTTTCACTAATCTTGAAGATTTATTTTAAAAAAAAACTTCATATCATTAATAGAAATTTTTTTATCTCAAACCAAAAAATGGAAACTCTTAATGCTAGCTATGATCTTTCCACAATATTTATATTTGTTCTTTACCAATACCGATACCAGACTCAATCTTCTTAAGAGCTCAAAGAAATATTACCCAATTCATATGGGGGCAACTAAGAGCCAGAATAAATAATTATATAATGGCTAAACCATGTAAAATGGGAGGTCAGGCAATGCTACTAGACCAAAAAAGATATTGGTGGAACAACAATACAAACAGATCGGTTGTTATTCAATTAGATCAACTGGACTTGAAGTTTAGTTTTTGAAGACGTTTCGCTAGTCATCCATTCAGAATGACTTGTACAAGAATCTGTGGCAATTATGTAATTATGTAATTGTAATTCAAGAACTTAACTTCAAGTCCAGTTTATCTAATTGATACACAGATGATACCATGACCTGGATGAATGAGAACATTCACAAGCAACAATACAAACACTAAATTATGGTGTGATATTGTATGTATATGTTTATTTATAAAGCGTCACTTGGGGACGCAGTGCTGTACAATATTAAAATACAATAAAGTCATAAAAGGGGGATAAATACATAGATAGTTCAGAATATAAATATATAACGTATATAAATAAAAGTGCTAGGGCTTTGCCACAAGAGGTAATGAGGCCCTGCCCCGTAGAGCTTACAATAGGTGGGTAACACACAGATACAATGGAATGGGTATAAGAGTGAGACGTATGCAGTGCAAATAAAACAACCAAATACTGTGCTGGTTACCAGATAGGTAGGATGTAAGGGTAGATTTAAACCTGCTAATTGAGGTTTCTTGACGTAGAAAGAGGGGAATAGAATTCCAGAGGATGGGAGCTACGAGAGAAAAAGGTTTAAGGTGAGAGGAAGCAGTATGAGTGGGGGGTCTGTACAGGAGCTTTGGGATCCGGTTTATTAAAGAGCGAAACAATACGTGTGGCAGAGTTAAGTATAGACTGAAGGGGAGAGGTGGGAAGCAGGAAGACAAGAAAGTAGTAGGTTGCAATAGTCTAGGTGCGATAGGATGAGAGCATGCATAAGCATAGCGGTGGTCGGGAGAGAAAGGAACCTGCGGATTTTGGCTATATTGCAAAGGAAGAAGCGGCAGGTTTTTGCAACATAGCTAATGTGGTTAGAAAAGGAGAGAGAGGAGTCAATAATTAACCCTAGGCTGCGTGACGATTGGATAGGGAAAATTGGGTATTCTCAACAGAGATGGAGAAAGATGGGACAGGACCAGGTTTAGGTGGGAAAGCGATGAGTTCAGTTTTAGAAAGATTTCTTTTGAGGTAGTGTTGAGATGTCCAGGAGGAGATGGCAAGGAGGCAGTCGGAGACATGTGATTGGATGTCAGGAGTTAGCATAGGGGTGGACAAGTAGATTTGTGTATCATCTGCATACAAATGATAGTTGAAGACAAAAGAGCTAATGACATCTCCCAAGGAAATAGTGTAGGGGAAGAACCATAAGGGTCCAAGAACAGACCCCTGCGGGACCCTCACACCAAGAAGAACCGGAGAAGAGGTATTGCTAGCATAAGATACAGAGTAAGTTCTGTCAGAGAGATAGGATAGAAACCAGGACGCCACTTCATTCCGAATGCCCAAAAAGTGAAGTATACACATAAGGAGGGAATGATCGACTGTGTTGAAAGTAGAGGAGAGGTCAAGGAGGATAAGAATAGAAAAGTGACCATTGGCCTTAGCAAGGGTTATGAGCATGAAGGTAGTTAGCGATACGGGAGAAGACTAATCGTTCTAGCAGTTTAGAGGCTATCAGTAAGAGAGAGACCAGGCAGTAATTGGCTAAACAAGTGTAAGGAACTTACCTGTTCTCGCAGCCCAACGTCGGTCCACTAGGGTGTACTCCTGAACAGGTGATGCGAACGGCGCAGTGACGTCACCACGTATTCGTGCCGCCTGGCGCGAAAGTTAAAATGAAGCCTCCTCCTTCTCAAGGATGCCCGATTGTCAATTGTTCTTGGCGTCCGTGGGATCGCAGGTTCCTCTTCCCTCCTGAGGATCCTGTCTCCTTTGTTCCAGTCACAGCTCCAGCATTGTTACAGTTCAGCTCCAGCATTATTACAGGTCAGCTCTCCACTGTTCCAGTTTCCACGCCAGCATTGTTACTGTTCAGCTCTCCATTGTTCCAGTCACAGCTCCAGCATTGTTACAGTTCAGCTCTCCTTTGTTCCAGTCACAGCTCCAGCATTGTTACAGTTCAGCTCTCCATTGTTCCAGTCACAGCTCCAGCATTGTTACAGTTCAGCGTCCATTGTTCCAGTCACAGCTCCAGCATTGTTACAGTTCAGCTCATTGTTCCAGTCACAGTCCAGCATTGTTACAGTTCAGCTGTCCTTGTTCCAGTCACAGCTCCAGCATTGTTACAGTTCAAGTCCATTGTAGTCACAGCTCCAGCATTGTTACTGTTCAGCTCTCCATTGTTCCAGTCACAGCTCCAGCATTATTACAGTTCAGCTCTCCACTGTTCCAGTTCCACGCCAGCATTGTTACGTTCAGCTCTCCATTGTTCCAGTCACAGCTCCAGCATTGTTACAGTTCAGCTGTCCATTGTTCCAGTCACAGCTCCAGCATTGTTACAGTTCAGCTCTCCATTGTTCCAGTCACAGCTCCAGCATTGTTACAGTTCAGCTGTCCTTTGTTCCAGTCACAGCTCCAGCATTGTACAGTTCAGCTCATTGTTCCAGTCACAGCTCCAGCATTGTTACAGTTCAGCTCCATTGTTCCAGTCACTCCAGCAGTATTCAGTTCAGCTCTCCATGTTCCAGTCACGCCAGCATTGTTACAGTTCAGCTCTCCATTGTTCCAGTCACAGCCCAGCATGTTACAGTTCAGCTTTCTCCCATGTTCCAGTCACAGCTCCAGCATTGTTACAGTTCAGCTCTCCATTGTTCCAGTCACAGCTCCAGCATTGTTACAGTTCAGCTCTCCATTGTTCCAGTCACAGCTCCAGCATTGTTACAGTTCAGCTCTGCTTTGTTCCAGTCACAGCTCCAGCATTGTTACAGTTCAGCTGTCCATTGTTCCGTCACAGCTCCACATTGTTACAGTTCAGCTCTCCACTGTTCCAGTCACACTCCACCATTGTTCCACTCTCAGCTCCAGCATTTAACAGTTCAGCTCCAGCATTATTACAGTTTCATCTCTCCACTGTTCCAGTTTCCACTCCAGCATTGTTACCGTTCAGCTTCTCCTTGTTCCAGTCTCTGCTCCTGTTTCACTACAGATACCACTTCAGTATATTCCTGTGTCCAGCTCCAACATTGTGTCCATTCTAATACAGACTCCTGGACTCATACTTCCTCCTACTTCTGACTTCAAAATCAGTCTCCCAGGTAATTCTCCTCTTGCAGTACTGGGAAACCATTACAATCGGGCCATGGAGGCCTCCGAGGAAGGGATGTCTGAATTATCTAAGACTCTCCAGGCCCTATCTACCCCGATGGATGTCTTTGAACATCAACAAAATCTTATGGCACAGTTTATGGACTCTCTAGCCATTCAGCTACCTGCACTGAGTACACCTCCTCCACCCCCATCTGCTCCAGTAATCCAGGGTGGTCCTGAACCCCGTATTCCTGCTCCTCCACGTTATGACGGCAATCCTCAAGGCTGTAGGGGATTTTTGAATCAATGCCAGATACATTTTAAATAACATCCATCCCACTTCTGACCGGGCTAAAGTAGGGGGTACCCTAGCCTGAGCCTCTCCTCTTTGGGAAAAAGATGACCCGGTGACTACCAATATTGCTAATTTCCTTGAACTTTTCCGTAAAGTATTGGACGCTCCTGGCTGCAAGTCCACGTTTTCGGGAGCGTCAGGCTGAAAAGAATCAAGAACGCCAGTTGCCACCCCGCTTGAGTCCTCGCCCTGTTAGACTAGTGCCTTCTTCATCTTCTACCCTCCCTGTAGAAGAACCCATGCAGATAGGTGGTACCCGCTTATCTCCTGAAGAGAAACTCGGACGATTTCAGGACTTTGTTTATACTGTTCTGGTTCTGGACATTTTGCTAAAGTTTGCCCTGTAAAACTGGGAAACTCTCTTGCCTAGAAGTCAGAGGAGAGAATCTCCTAGGCAAAGACAAATCCTCTCTTCAGAATCCTCAACATTATCTCGTTCCTGTGTCCTTAAATTTTGGTTCTAAAACCCTTTCCTTGAAAGTCTTCATAGACTCTGGAACTGCGGGTAACTTCATTGACTCATCCCTGGTACAACAACACAACATTCCTACCCTTCCTCTAACTACCCCATTCCGTATCCTTGCCATCGACATCAGACCATTAACATCAGAGTTTGTTACTCTAGTCACTACAGACTTATTTATCCAAACTGGGGCAATTCATAAGGAGAACTTATCTTTTTTTGTCATTAACTGCCCCTCAACACCTAATATTCTTGGTCTTCCTTGGCTGTAGATCCATAATCCCTCGATAGATTGGTCTTCTGGTGAAATTACAGCTTGGAGTTCTAAGTGCATTACTAATTCTCTCCTTACCTACCCTTCATTGTTCTACTGTTTCTTTTAAGAATAACTCTCCATCTCTACCCGAAGCTTACCAAGATTTCCAGGACGTCTTTTGTAAAAAATCTGCTGAAACTTTACCTATTCATCGTCCCTATGACTGCCCTATTGATCTTCTTCCTGGGAACCATGCCCCCTCATGGACGTACCTACCCCTTGTCTCAACCAGACAACTACAGCTATGAAAGAATATATCCAGGAAAATCTTTCCCGAGGTTTTATTCATCCTTCCTCTTCGCCTGCTGGGGCAGGATTCTTTTTTGTTGTAAAAAGGACGGTAGTCTCCTTCCTTGTATAGATTATAGAGGCCTGAATAAAATTATGATTAAAAATTGTTATCCTCTTCCTCTTATCACTGAACTCTTTGATCAACTGAAAAAAAAGGAATCACATCTTTCCAAACCGTCTTAGAGGAGCCTACAATTTAATCAGAATTCGCAAGGTGATGAATGGAAAACAGCCTTCAATACCCGTGACGGCCACTTTGAATATCTGGTCATGCCATTTGGGTTGTGTAATGCCCCGGCAGTATTTCAGGAATTTGTTAATGAAATATTCAAGACTTGTTGGGCAACTCCGTAGTTGTCTATTTAGACGATATTTAAATTTTTTCACAAGACTTACCCACTCATCATATTCATCTTCGTCAAGTTCTTTCCAGATTACGACTTAATCATCTGTATGCTAAACTAGAGAAATGCCTCTCTGAAGTTTTTAAAGTTCCATTTCTGGGATATATCATCTCTGCCCAGGTTTAAAATGGATTCTCTGCCATTCTTGATTGGCCCCTTCCTTCCTCACAAAAGCCATTCAATTTTCATTGGTTTTGCTAATTACTACAGACAATTCATCAAGACTTTTCTTCTGTGGGGGCTGAGCCAAGTAGCATTGCGAGTGAGACGTGTTATGCTCAATCTCCCGAGCAAACTATAGAATCCGAGGCTACACATAATCATCAACAACCTACAACCGTTCATAAACCAACCCTAATGCCCAGGCATAGGACAGCCAATAGATCGGCATTTACTGCCCAAGAAAGAAGTTACAAAAAATTTTGCTTGGACCCGGCTCGCCAACAGACAACTTTGGTGCCAAATGGCTACTGCCAAACTGACAACACATGACGACCAGAGAATGTGTTTTACCCATGTCCACCCAGCCAAATACGACACAGAACCGAGAATGAGAGGACCTCCTCACCTCGGGCCTGCTCCTACAGGAACGTAAACAATAGTGCTGGGCGCGATATTGGAGACGCCAAGAAAAACACCTTGCCCCACCAAAATGGAAGAGTCCGATCAGACCTATCACTTCTAAAACAAGACCTCCATAAGTAAGAGGGCGCGTAGGAGAACGGGAGACCCACATATCTCACACGGAGGATAAAGTTCGCCCCCATTACACAACGATTTCCCAATTGCAAAGGGAAACTCTGCAGGAAAACATGGGGGAAATGATGATCTGGAAAACAGATCCAGGCGGCAAAATCTAAGGTTTGTCGGTCTTTCCACAGCACCTACTAACTACAACACCCTCTAAATCTAAGAGACCTACAACCTTAGATGTTTGGCGCCTGATGTTGTTTTCAGATCGATCAATCACCTTACCGGTTACGCCCAGTTGAGCTGGCTGCACATAGCACCTTCTCTGGCTTTTCTCCTGTGGGGGTATCTATATTGTACACAAACCTCTTCCACGTACGAGTTAAATCCGACAAAAGAGGTTAGATTCTTATTGGTGCTCTAAAGATTGATAACTCTATTTATGTGTTGGTGGGGATCTACGCACCCGCCTCCAGCCCTCAGCGTGCCACTTAACGAAACTTTAAATTTCTACTAAATTCAACACGGCAGATCTTATATGTATGGGTGACATCAAACGCCTGTATGGTTTCCAGTGCTGGAAGATTTGACGATACCCGGCCAACAACATACACGCCATCAACAACCTCCACTATATAATCAGTTAAGGAACTCAGATGATAGATGACTTGTAGAAACCGACATCCATAGACGAAAGAGTATAACCTGTCCACTCCAACACACATACATTCTCTCTCCCGTATTGATTATATTTTGTTAACAAAGACTTTCACATCCACATAATGATATAATAACATTCTACCACGCAGCACCTCTGACACACCCCCTATACTTCTCAAGCTGAAAACCCCCAACTGAACGAACCACCAACCATAGATCCTGCGCTTTCACCCTTCTGGCTTAACTCTTCCCGACCCCCGACATATAGGACCAAATCACAGAATACTCTATCTCAATCAGCTAGTGGCGAACCCCCCATATCAGATGGGAAGCCTTAAACAGCTACCCTCTAGAGGACACCTCCATTCTATGATAATCCATATCAAACGTGACCGTAGGCAAAATGAAGAAAACCAGCAAAATCCTTGCAAGACAACTGAAAGACATATATAGACTCTCCCTCACCCCCCCCCTCCCATCACCCCCTTCCCCCTCCCATCCCCCCCCTTCTCCCCCCACCCCCTCCAATAAATAAATCAGCATGTCGCTAGCACACGTCACTCTATACAACTTACTTTACCGAAAAAACACTCCAGGAAGGAATTCTTCGCGCAAAAACCCTATTTTGAACATGTTGCACCATGCCGCTAAATTGCTAGAAAAATGGTACCAGACCAACAGAAAAACACTATCCTACAGATTAAGGGCAGACCCTTCACTGGGAAACTAACTAAACTTACACGGCCGGTATTCTGAAACTTTACGGCTTAATAAACACCCTCTATAAATCACACTCCCTAACCACAGTCCTGATGTTCAAACGCAAATTCCACATACCACTTTCCCCATACTATCATCTATAGACCTCCAGTAGCTTAGGTCGACGATCACATTGGGGAACTCAGTGGAGGCCCCGGGGAACATGGCATCAGGTAACTCATTTCGGCCCTGACGGGTGATTACGGTTGGAATTACAAAACAACGACGAAACATATACTCCAACAACTTATTGAGACCTACCAAGTATGCCTACGATAAGAAATGACTCCCTCCTCCCATGTACGAGGCACACATTGTCTTAATCCCCAAACCAGAAAAAGACCCACTGGAACCAGGCTCTTCAGACCAATATCCCTTTTAATATTGAATATAACTCTTGGCAAAATCTTGCGACAGAATCCAACAAAAAAAATACCAAATAATTCATCCGATACCAAACGAGTTAGTTATCCCAGCAATCCATCCCCTAATGCACCATTAATGCCGAACCAGGGTCAAAGAACACTGTCCCTTGACTCCAGAACATTCTATACATAGAATGGCCCATTGTGGGACGGCATCAAAAAGAACGTGTTTACGCATAAACAAGCCGTTCGGAAACCCTTATAGTCTGACGCGCGCTGTTGTGTTCTGTAAACACGTTTTTTTGGAGTGACCTTGAATCAAAGTTTTATCCAGGGAACATCCACAACCAAGTTGACCATGTAATGCCGGAACAGTCATGCTGTCCCTGATGCCCAAAGGATTCGATACCATAGATGGCCTATTTGTGTTCTGTCTAGAGTTTTGGATGTGGCCCGGTTTTTGTAAGTGGGTCAATTTCGTATATGCACCCAGGGCCGTCTATCAAAATTAACCACACCTCCTCAAAATCACTTCAGTCTGACCAGGGCACTAGGACAGGGCTGTCCTCGTCCCCCTACCTTTTGCAATAGCGATTGAACCCCTGGCAATTCAATTAAGGTCACACCTAGATATAAAGGGTCTTACCCTATGTCAGTATATGTCCCTGTTTAGTCTCTATGCAGACAATAGATTATTACCTGCAGATCCACATAAATCCCTTAGAACAACCCATTCTATAAATTCAAGATCTATATGAAACTGGGATAAATCAGGGTTATTCCCCATCGACAAGCAAATATACCTTCACCACCCTTTGCCGACATCTGGTACCTATGGTCAGTAAATTTAAATATCTAGGTATAACTATAACTCATTCGCCACTGATTCCTTACAACTAAATATTTTGTCCCAGCTGGATGTGGTGGCTGCTAGGCTAAAGGCGTGGCAAAATCTCCCCATTAACTTGATAGGTCGTATAAATCTTATAAAGATTAATTAATTCTTCCCAAACTCCTTATTAGACTACAAACACAGCTTGATGTTTGTTCAGATAATAAGAAGTTACAAGGTTTATTGATCACCTTTTATGGGGAGCTGGAGGTCAAGAGTCAAGCTTAACCCTACAAAGACCAAAAAATATGGGGGGACTCACTCGGCCTAATTTTCAACTCTTATAGCGGGACAACTTAAATACTTTAAACTATGGTACGACCGCATCTAATAAGACACAGATCATACCAATTCTCTTTATATGATTCAGAAAAGATGTTGCAAGCCTATCTCCCATCACATCCCCTCTCTTTCCTGGAACAAGGACTAAAAGCCTTCCTGGGGGGGGGGCACCATCCTCCATGCTCAAATGCACAGAGCTGGAAAGCGGCAAAGACATATCTGACCTTTACTGGTATACCGGAGGTATACCTTGGTGTACAGGACATCAGCTTTTCTAACTTGGCCTCTCGGAACTCGCCGATCTCTTTTACCAACTAGGGTTGACCAGTTTTCACATATCATCAGAACCAGAAACTCATCTTCATCAATTCATTTAAACAAATATTTCATGTCCCAGACACATTTCTATTCAGATCCTCCAACTAAGAAATATTGCTACTATCGGATTTCAAGGTTCACAATCCCAGTAAATCCACATCCTGTGATTGGGATCTTTAAAACAAGTGGAGAAAAACGTATAGTTTCAAATTTGTATACCCTCTTTACTCAATTAGCTGCGGATAAAGACACCCCTAGTACAGTAAATAAATGGCTTGAATTTATCCCATCTCTCAGAGAAACTGATGTAAGAGATATTATTGAATCACATCTTAGAGTCTCTCCATCTGCCCCTAATAGGCTCAGTTCTATATAATCCACCACGCAGATATTACACCATTAAGGAAATCCCGTATGTCACCATTACACACCAATTTTTGGCATATGATATGGCTATGTCCCTGTATCCAAAGATTCTGGGGGAAAATTATTCAATTCTTATCAAATATTCTTTCAATTTCAATCCCAACGGACCCTGGCCTATTTCTCTTGGGGATACCCGAGGTAGATGTTTGGGATGGGAACCATCTTTCCTTCCTCAGAGAAACACTATATTATGCCAGACTTTAATACTTTATTGGATGGCCCCCGAAACACCTAAACTAAAGGTATGGAAATCGATGATCAAAAATATCCTCCCCATGCTGAGACTGATATATCTCAGTAGAGGATCCATCAACAAATTTAATAAAATTTGGTCCCCCTGGTATTCACACTATGGTGGACCTCTGTAGGAATTTCTACTGTGTACAGAGGTTTTTGGTTGATCAGGTGAAGGGACCCCAGAATAACCAGGAAAAAGAATGAAAAAGGTAAACACCAGTAGACCCAGTTAGATTTAAACCCAATATTAAAATGTACTGCGATAGACAAAGTGATTGATATTTAAATATTGTATAACTAAATGCCTATAGATGTATGTGTAAAGCTTATATCAAAACAGCTGCTGTTAAATTGTATACTTTTTCGACCATCTATTTATACGATGAATCCGAGTTGTACTTCAAAATTTTTATTTATTTTAATAAACAGTTTTAAAAAAAAAAAACTTTTCTTCTGTCATTTCTCCAATCCTGAATCTCATTCGTAAAGGGGGTAAACCCAATGCTTGGACTAAGGAAGCTCTGGAAGCCTTCGAAAAACTTAAAACTGCATTTGCCTCTGCTCCTGTTTTAGTCCACCCTAATCCTCGAGGTTGAAGCCTCTGACATTGGTGCTGGAGCGGTTCTTTCTCAGAGACGTGGGTTAAAAGAAAAACTTCACCCGTGTGCCTTCTTTTCTAAGATATTTTCTCTTTGTG
Source organism: Hymenochirus boettgeri (assembly GCA_019447015.1). Classification (NCBI taxonomy): domain Eukaryota; kingdom Metazoa; phylum Chordata; class Amphibia; order Anura; family Pipidae; genus Hymenochirus; species Hymenochirus boettgeri. The sequence continues at coordinate 1,539,143 of JAACNH010000012.1, read as the reverse complement.
AACAAAACTATGATATTGGCAATCATGAACTCTTAGCTATTAAACTTGCTCTTGAAGAGTAGCGTCACCTTTTGGAAGGCTCTATTCAACCAATAACTATCTTCACTGACCATAAAAATTTGGAATATATTCATTCAGCCAAGAGACTTAATCCCAGACAGGCCCACGGGGCACTTTTTTTTTCACGCTTCAATTTCATCATCACCTTCCGCCCTGGAACAAAGAATAAAAAAACAGATGCCTTATCTAGATCTTTCTGTTCTCAAGGATCTTGGCACAATTATTTCCCCTGCTGTCTACTAATATTCAATCTGCGACTTGTGCCCTTCCTCTACTCCACTCAACAAAGTCTTCATTCCTTCAGCCTTACGTACGCCTCTACTCTCTCTCACTCACTGCTCTAGACAAGCTGGTTATCTTGGAGTTCAAAAAACTATTTCCCTCCTGTCGTGTTCTGTCTGGTGGCCAGAAATAATAAAAGACGTCAAAGATTTTGTAGCTTCTTGTTCCATCTGTGCCATGTCCAAGTCTTCTCGTAATCTTCCTTGTGGACTTCTTCAACCTCTACCCATTCCATCTTGTCCATGGACGCATCTTTCCATGGATTTTATAGTGGATTTACCGCCTTCAAAGAAACATACAGTGATATGGGTAACTATTGACCGTTTTAGCAAGATGGCACATTTTGTTCCTCTACTCAAATTGCCCTCTGCCCTGGAACTTGCTCATCTTTTTGCTTCTCATATTTTTCGCCTGCATGAGCTACCCATCGAAATTGTTTCCGATAGAGGAACACAATTTGTATCCAAGTTCTGGAGAGCACTATGCAAGTCTTTAAAGGAGAACTAAACTTCAGTTTTTCACATCCTAATGTGAAAGTTTTTCTTCCCAGAACACCTACACGTTGAAAGATTCTTCTCTAGTTATTTGCATTTAGTAGATATGAGTAATAGATTCTGTAACAAAGGAGGCTTCCATCTTGTTGCCAGTACAACTCATAGGCCATGTTGGCTTCAAAGATCCACGCCCCCTGACCCCAGCATTCACTGTCTCTATGTGCAGAGTTTCTAGCATCTCTTTCTAGTGAAAGATAAAGCCTCTAAATGTACCTGGTATCACAGTTGAGTTGCTAGTGGCGCACCATGTAAATGCTGTGTGTTTAGAAACAATCAGACCAAGAAGTCACAAGTTCTAATCCCCTAGCTTACTTATGAAACAATATAACATAGTCTACTGCCTGAGTTTAGTGCTTTTTTTGTTTGTTTGTTTCCATGTTTCTAGAAAAATATGAAGTTTCTACATATGTACAATCTTTATATATAGCAGCTCTGTTATTTATGTACCAACCAGTGTGAATTGCTGACAGTCTTCCAGTAGCAATACAAAACAGTGTACTGATTTTACTGACATTTACTTCTATCGATTGAGAGTTCACCTGTGGCGTGTTCTGCAAAAGTGCTGGGTTAGGAAAGAAATCAGACTACTGGGACACAGGTTCGATTCCCCATGTTCCCTTTTTTTGTTTTTATTATGTGTCTAGCAAAAGATAAAGACTCTACATGTACTAGTCCATTACTTATTAGCCCTTGTTGCCTAGTGGTAGAAAGCTTTCTTCTTAGAAAGACACAGAATAGAAGGTTGCTGGTTCGATTCCCCATACTTACTTTTATTTTTTGCTGAAATGTTAAATGTTCTGTTTCTTTCATCCATGCTAGCAAAGACATACACTGCAAAGATTACTTTTCTTTTTTGTATGTAAAGCATAGGAATTTATGATTGTTAGGGACAGGAGCATTTCTAATGTGTTTACACAAAAACTGCACTGGTATCTGTGTTCTGTGTCAGAGGGAGGGAACTCTGAGCTGTAACATGATTGGCTGACAGCTTCCAGGAAGCAAGACTGCAGTTTCCTGTGAAGTGTCCGGCGGACACTTAGATGGGTGTTCCCAGATAAGGTGAATTATGGGAGCTGACCCTTAGTACACACAGGTTATTTTCATAAATCACCCAGCATCCACAGCAAAGGGAGACATGAGACACAGCTTGTTGTTCGTTTGTGAATGTGCTCTCTCTATTGGGACAATGTTGTCCTGGGACTTTAGTTCTCCTTTAAATATCAAACTTCAATTTTCCTCCGCATACCATCCACTGAACGGGTTAACCAATCTCTAGAACAATATCTCCGGGGTAACATTTCTATCTCTCAAGACGACTGGTCTGAACTTCTACCATGGGCAGAGTTCGCCTAAAACAATACCACACACTCTTCGTCTGGTACCTCTCCTATTTTTTGCAACTCTGTACAAAATCCAATCTTGTTTCCCTCAAGACTTTTTTTTCCAATTATCCTACCGCCGCCGATATGCTTTTTTTCACGTGTCAGCTATTTGGGATTCCACAACAAACAATTTACTCAAGTCCTCCATACTTCAGAAGAAGGCAGCCGACAGAAGACGTAGACCAGCTCCTCAATATGCTATCGGACATAAGGTTTGGTTATCCTCTCGGAAATCTTCATTTACACATTCCAGCGCCAAAGCTGGGCCCCAAATTCATAGTACCTTTTTCCATCTCTGAAATAATTAGTGCCACGGCTGTCCGTCTTGATCTACCTCCTACTTTGAATATCCCTAATGTCTTTCATGTTTCACTACTCAAACCAGTTATTATCAACCGATTCTCTAATTCCAATCCTTCTCCTCCTCCAGTTTTTGTTGACAGACAACAAGAATTTTAAGTTCAGGAAATCCTTGATTCCAGATATTCTAGAAACTCACTTCAATATCTTGTTCATTGGAAGGGATTTGGTCCTGAAGAATGCTCCTGGATTAAACTTGTGGACATCCATGCTCCCCATTTAATTTGAGCCTTCCATAAGAAATTCCCTTTCAAACCTGGATCTAGTGGTCCTGTGGCCCCCCGTGGAGAAGGGGGTACTGTATGTAACTTACCTGATTTCCCGGCCTAACTTCGGTCCGCTAGCGTGCGCTCCCAGATGGGTGACTTGAATGGTGCGGTGACGTCACCAGGTACTTACGCCGCCCGGCGCGTAAGTTCAAATGAATCCTCCTCCCTCTCATGAACGCACGATTGTCAAATGTTCTTGGCATCCGTGGGCTCGCCGGTTCCTCTGCCCTCCTGAGGGTCCAGTCTCCATTGTTCTTGTTCAGTTCAAGCATTGTACATTTCAGCTCTCCAGTATCAGTTCCAGCATTGTACAGTTTATCTCTCCAGTCTCAGTTCCAGCATAGTACAGTTCAGCTCTCCAGTCACAGCTCCTGCATTGTTACACTTCAGCTTCATTCCTTCAGCCTTACGTACGCCTCTACTCTCTCTCACTCACTCACTCTCTCTCACTCTAGACAAGCTGGTCATCCTGGAGTGCAAAAAAACATTTCCCTCCTGTCCCGTTCTGTCTGGTGGCCAGAATTAATAAAAGACGTCAAAGATTTTGTAGCCTCTTGTTCCACCTGTGCCATGTCCAAGTCTTCTTGTAATATTCCCTGTAGACTTCTTCAACCTCTACCCATTCCATCTCATCCATGGATGCATCTTTCCATGGATTTTATAGTGGATTTACCTCCTTCAAAGAGACATACAGTAATTTGGGTAACTATTGATCATTTTAGTAAGATGGCACATTTTGTTCCTCTACTCAAATTGCCCTCTGCCCTGGAACTTGCTTATCTTTTTGTTTCTCATATTTTTCGCCTGCATGGGCTAGCCATTAAAATTGTTTCCGATAGAGGAACACAATTTGTATCCAAGTTTTGGAGAGCACTATGCAAGTCTTTAAATATCAAACTTCAATTTTCCTCCTCATACCATCCACAGTCTAATGGTGCTGCTGAAGAGTTAACCAATCTCTAGAACAATTTCTCCGGTGTCACATCTCTATCTCTCAAGATGACTGGTCTGAACTTCTACCATGGGCAGAGTTCGCCTGCAACAATACCGCACACTCTTCATCTGGTACCTCTCCTTTTTTTTTGCAACTCTGGACAAAATCCAATCTGCTTACTCACATGTCAGCTATTTGGGATTCCACAAGAAACAATTTACTCAAGTCCTCCCTACTTCAGAAGAAGGCAGCCGACAGAAGACGTAGACCAGCTCCTCAATATGCTATCAGACATAGGGTTTGGTTATCCTCTCGGAATCTTCATTTACACATTCCAGCACCCAAGCTGGGCCCCAAATTCACAGGACCTTTTTCCATCTCTAAAATAATTAGTGCCACGGCTGTCTGTCTTGATCTACCACATACTTTGAAGATCCCTAATGTCTTTCATGTTTCACTACTCAAACCAGTTATTACCAACCGATTCTCTAATTCCAATCCTTCTTCTTCTCCAGTTTTTGTTGACAGACAACAAGAATTTGAAGTTCAGGAAATCCTTGATTCCAGATACTCTGGGAACTCACTTCAATATCTTGTTCATTGGAATGCATCTGGTCCTGAAGAATGCTCCTGGATTAAACTTGTGGACATCCATGCTCCCCATTTAATTAGAGCCTTCCATAAGAAATTCCCTTTCAAAACTGGATCTAGTGGTCCTGTGGCCCCCCGTGGAGGAGGGGGTACTCTAAGGAACTTACCTGTTCTCCCGGCCCACCGACGGTTGGCTAGGGCACACTCCCAGATGGTTGACCAGAATGGCACGGTGACATCACCACGTACTCAAGCCGCCCGGCGTGAAAGTTCAAATGAAGTCTCCTCCTTCTCACGGACGCCCGATTGTCAATTGTTCTTGGCGTCCGTATGCTCGCAGGTTCCTCTGCCCTCCTAAAGATACTGTCTCCATTGTTCCAGTCACAGCTCCAGCATTGTTACAGTTCAGCTCTCCATTGTTCCAATCACAGCTCCAGCATTGTTACATGACAGCTCTCCATTGTTCCAATCACAGCTCCAGCATTGTAACATGACAGCTCTCCATTGTTCCAATCACAGCTCCAGCATTGTTACATGACAGCTCTCATTGTTCAGTTACGCTCCAGCATTGTTACATGACAGCTCTCCATTGTTCCAATCACAGCTCCAGCATTGTTACATGACAGCTATCCATATGTTCAAGTTACAGCTCCAGCATTGTTACATGACAGCTCTCCATGTTCAAGTTACAGCTCCAGCATTGTTACAGTTCAGCTCTCCATTGTTCCAGTCACAGCCCAGATTGTTATAGTTCAGCTCTCCATTGTTCAGTCACAGCTCCAGCATTGTTACAGTTCAGCTCTCCATTGTTCCAGTCACAGCTCCAGCCATTGTTACAGTTCAGCTCTCCATTGTTCCAGTCACAGCTCCAGCATTGTTACTGTTCAGCTTCTCCTTGTTCCTGTCTCTGCTCCTGCTTCACTACAGATACCACTTCAGTATATTCCTGTGTCCAGCTCCAATATTGTGTCCATTCTAATACAGACTCCTGGACTCCTACTTCCTCCTACTTCCTCCTACATCATCAGTCTCCCAGGTAACTCTCCTTTAGCAGTACCGGGAAAACATTACAACAAGAGGGGTCCAGCGAAGGCTTTTTTAGTATGGGTTTAACATGGGCATGCTTAAAGACAGAAGGGAAAATTCCAAATGTAAGGGAGGCATTTTTGAAGAACATATGTGCCAATGCCAAAACTTCCCAAAGAATTTGGGAGCGATACTACTGGGAGATAAGTCTATAAACTACTCATTTATAATCCCAAAAGCAACAATAGACAATTGGAGGAATATTCAAAAAAATCAAACTCTATTAGCTCCACTATATCTATAACACTATATCCCCGTTGAGTCTTGAAATATTGATCCCTAATCTCTGAATCAACTGGAACTCAAACCAATTGACAATGATCGATCAACTATACAAACATCGCAACATAATTCCTTTCAATACACTACAATAAAAATATCATCTAAACAAAAAAGATTATTACAAACATATGCAAGCAATCTCCTTTATATCAACGTCCAAAACTAAATGGAAAACACCTATGATTAAACTTAAACCATATATCTAATGGAAAGTAGAACTAGGGAAAACATTCTCAACAGAACAATGGTCTGAATGGCTAAATGGAATTCCCAATTTTCACCAATATGTTGTAGAACCTCTCAAGAAACACTTTCCCACAGCTTCTGGTCCTGTAATAAAATCAAGAAAATATGGTTAAAAATCCCAAATTTCTAAAAAAAAATCTCTATTTCAGAAACATATTAGGCTAGCTCCAGAACTGGTTTTACTTTTCCTTGACCTCCAACTATGTCCATTCAACCAAAGGACTATTCATATTATAATTATTACCCTACAATTTATAAAAAGAAACTGTCTTACCACAAAACAATACCAGAAACAATATGCAATAACACAGTCTAAATTTGACAAATTTTATAAACAGTGGGAATACTGGGACATAGACCAAAGATCATCAGGTGTGAACTAATGTAAAGGACAACTCCATCCACATAAGAACGTCTTTTAGAAAGAATGGCCTCTTTAAAATATGTTGATATATCATAGTTTGTCCTAGGAATTCATTTCTGTATGTCTGCTATGCTTCTGTGTACCTCGTGTAAACTGAGCAATTTAGAAACCTGTACTGAGCCTGTACTGAGCCTGAGCATGCTCAGAAGAGGCAGACAGGGGATTCACATTCAGTCATTGGCTGTGATGTCAACTGTCAAATCCCTAACTGACAGTTGGTAACTGGAAGGACCAGGAATCAGAAACAGGGTAACAGGACATTGTGCAGGATTTCAGGTTAGACTTACATATTTCACATTTCAAACTATTAAAGTTTAGAGTTTTAGGGGGTGATTTACCTGTATGTAAATTTTCATTATGGGGCTGGACTTGCCCTTTAATCTAAATTAAGTTGAGAAGTTACTTTTAAGAACAATATTAGACAAGAATGACCAATATATATATTATTTATATTATACATATTACATAGTAACATAGTAACATAGTAATTAAGGTTGAATAAAGACATACGTCCATCAAGTCCAACCTATTCACCCTCTTTTTTTTTTTTTTTTTATAACCCTCCCTAACAGTTCATCCAGAGGAAGGCAAAAAAAACCAGCTAAAAAGGGGGAAAAAAATTCGTTCCCGACTCCAAACGGCAATCGGAAAGTATCCCTGGATCAACCAGATCTATATGCATTAATACCAGTAATTCTCAATATTATTTAGTTTTAGGAACTTATCCAGGCCTTTTTTAAAGCTATTCAATGAACTTGCCATTACCACATCTGCTGGAAGACAGTTCCACAGTTTCACCGTTCTCACTGTAAAGAAACATTTCCTAATCTGAGGATGAAAATTCTTTTCTTCCAACCTTAAAGAATGTCCTTGAGTCCTCTGATATGACCTATTAGTAAACAATGCACCAGAGAGTTCATTGTATGGCCCATTAATATATTTGTATAAGGTTATCATGTCCCCACGCAAACGTCGCTTCTCCAATGTAAACAGCCCTAACTTGTCTAATCTGCCTGCATATTCAAGCCCCTCCATTCCCCTTATTATTTTAGTTGCCCTTCTCTGAACTGCCTCAATTTCCAAGATGTCCCTTTTGTATATGGGATTCCAAAACTGCACCGCATATTCCAAATGAGGCCTAACCAGTGCCTTGTAAAGAGGGAGAATAATATTTTTCTCTCTTTAATCTATTCCCCTTTTTATACAAGACAATATCTTGCTAGCTCTAGCCGTTGCTACCTGGCATTGTTTGCTACAGCTAAGTCTGTTATCTACGAGAACCCCCAAATCTTTTTCCATTACAGATGCACTTAATACAGAGTTATTTATTGTGTAGGTGGCACAGGGATTATTTAATCCCAAATGCATCACCTTACAATTATCAACTTTGAATCTCATCTGTCATTCTGCTGCCCATTTTGATAATCTATCTAGGTCTGCTTGCAGCACTACCTGAATCTAACTTCTTACTCACTTCATCATAAAATCCAAATATACCACATCCACTGCTGTACCTATATCTAACTTCTTACTCGCTTCTTCATAAAAAACAATTAAATTTGTCTGGTATGATCTATTTCCCATAAATCCATGCTGACTACTACTAATAAGATGATCTCTGGAGACAAAGTCAAGGATATGATCCCGTAACAAAGTTTCCATCACCTTCCCTACCACTGATGTTAGGCTTACAGGTCTATAGTTACCAGGTTGTGAATGACTACCTTTATTGAATATTGGTATTACATTGGTTTTCTCCAATTCAGCGGCACATCCCCAGACCAAAGTGAATCTGAAAAGATGGGAAGCAGTGGTCTAGATAGACCACTCAACAGCAGATGAATTAATTAGACAGACACTGGATAGACAAACTGCAATGGCGAATGATCAAAAAGATTTGCAAGGTAAGGAAATCCTTGATTCCAGATACTCTGGGAACTCACTTCAATATCTTGTTCATTGGAATGCATCTGGTCCTGAAGAATGCTCCTGGATTAAACTTGTGGACATCCATGCTCCCCATTTAATTAGAGCCTTCCATAAGAAATTCCCTTTCAAAACTGGATCTAGTGGTCCTGTGGCCCCCCGTGGAGGAGGGGGTACTCTAAGGAACTTACCTGTTCTCCCGGCCCACCGACGGTTGGCTAGGGCACACTCCCAGATGGTTGACCAGAATGGCACGGTGACATCACCACGTACTCAAGCCGCCCGGCGTGAAAGTTCAAATGAAGTCTCCTCCTTCTCACGGACGCCCGATTGTCAATTGTTCTTGGCGTCCGTATGCTCGCAGGTTCCTCTGCCCTCCTAAAGATACTGTCTCCATTGTTCCAGTCACAGCTCCAGCATTGTTACAGTTCAGCTCTCCATTGTTCCAATCACAGCTCCAGCATTGTTACATGACAGCTCTCCATTGTTCCAATCACAGCTCCAGCATTGTAACATGACAGCTCTCCATTGTTCCAATCACAGCTCCAGCATTGTTACATGACAGCTCTCCATTGTTCAAGTTACAGCTCCAGCATTGTTACATGACAGCTCTCCATTGTTCAAGTTACAGCTCCAGCATTGTTACAGTTCAGCTCTCCATTGTTCCAGTCACAGCTCCAGCATTGTTATAGTTCAGCTCTCCATTGTTACAGTCACAGCTCCAGCATTGTTACAGTTCAGCTCTCCATTGTTCCAGTCACAGCTCCAGCATTGTTACAGTTCAGCTCTCCATTGTTCCAGTCACAGCTCCAGCATTGTTACTGTTCAGCTTTCTCCTGTTCCTGTCTCTGCTCCTGCTTCACTACAGATACCACTTCAGTATATTCCTGTGTCCAGCTCCAATATTGTGTCCATTCTAATACAGACTCCTGGACTCCTACTTCCTCCTACTTCCTCCTACATCATCAGTCTCCAGGTAACTCTCCTTTAGCAGTACCGGGAAAACATTACAACAAGAGGGGTCCAGCGAAGGCTTTTTTAGTATGGGTTTAACATGGGCATGCTTAAAGACAGAAGGGAAAATTCCAAATGTAAGGGAGGCAATTTTGAAGAACATATGTGCCAATGCCAAAACTTCCAAAGAATTTGGGAGCGATACTACTGGGAGATAAGTCTATAAACTACTCATTTATAATCCCAAAAGCAACAATAGACAATTGGAGGAATATTCAAAAAAATCAAACTCTATTAGCTCCACTATATCTATAACACTATATCCCCGTTGAGTCTTGAAATATTGATCCCTAATCTCTGAATCAACTGGAAATCAAAACAATTGACAATGATCGATCAACTATACAAACATCGCAACATAATTCCTTTCAATACACTACAATAAAAATATCATCTAAACAAAAAAGATTATTACAAACATATGCAAGCAATCTCCTTTATATCAACGTCCAAAACTAAATGGAAAAACACCTATGATTAAACTTAAAACATATATCTAATGGAAAGTAGAACTAGGGAAAACATTCTCAACAGAACAATGGTCTGAATGGCTAAATGGAATTCCCAATTTTCACCAATAGTTGTAGAACCTCTCAAGAAACACTTTCCCACAGCTTCGGTCCTGTAATAAAATCAAGAAAATATGGTTAAAAATCCCAAATTTCTAAAAAAAAATCTTATTTCAGAAACATATTAGGCTAGCTCCAGAACTGGTTTTACTTTCCTTGACCTCCAACTATGTCCATTCAACCAAAGGACTATTCATATTATAATTATTACCCTACAATTTATAAAAGAAACTGTTTACCACAAAACAATACCAGAAACAATATGCAATAACACAGTCTAAATTTGACAAATTTATAAACAGTGGGAATACTGGGACATAGACCAAAGATCTCAGGTGTGAACTAATGTAAAGGACAACTCCATCCACATAAGAACGTCTTTTAGAAAGAATGGCCTCTTTAAAATATGTTGATATATCATAGTTTGTCCTAGGAATTCATTCTGTATGTCTGCTATGCTTCTGTGTACCTCGGTAAACTGAGCAATTTAGAAACCTGTACTGAGCCTGTCGAGCTGAGCCTGAGCAGAAGAGGCAGACAGGGGACACACAGATGGGTGATGTCAACTGTCAAACCTAACTGACAGTTGGAACTGGAAGGACCAGGAATCAGAAACAGGGAACAGGACATGTGCAGGATTTCAGGTTAGACTTACATATTTCACATTCAAACTATTAAAGTTTAGAGTTTAGGGGGTGATTACCTGTATGTAAATTTCTTATGGGGGGACTTGCCCTTAACTAAATAAGTGAGAAGTTACTTTAAGAACATATTAGACAAGAATGACCAATAATATATATTATATATACATATTACATAGTAACATAGTAACATAGTAATTAAGGTTGAATAAAGACATACGTCCATCAAGTCCAACCTATTCACCCTCTTTTTTTTTTTTTTTTATAACCCTCCCTAACAGTTCATCCAGAGGAAGGCAAAAAAAAACCAGCTAAAAAGGGGGAAAAAAATTCGTTCCCGACTCCAAACGGCAATCGGAAAGTATCCCTGGATCAACCAGATCTATATGCATTAATACCAGTAATTCTCAATATTATTAGTTTAGGAACTTATCCAGGCCTTTTTTAAAGCTATTCAATGAACTTGCCATTACCACATCTGCTGGAAGACAGTTCCACAGTTTCACCGTTCTCACTGTAAAGAAACATTTCCTAATCTGAGGATGAAAATTCTTTTCTCCAACCTTAAAGAATGTCCTTGAGTCCTCTGATATGACCTATTAGTAAACAATGCCCAGAGAGTTCATTGTATGGCCCATTAATATATTTGTATAAGGTTATCATGTCCCCACGCAAACGTCGCTTCTCCAATGTAAACAGCCCTAACTTGTCTAATCTGCCTGCATATTCAAGCCCCTCCATTCCCCTTATTATTTAGTTGCCCTTCTCTGAACTGCCTCAATTTCCAAGATGTCCCTTTTGTATATGGGATTCCAAAACTGCACCGCATATTCCAAATGAGGCCTAACCAGTGCCTTGTAAAGAGGGAGAATAATATTTTTCTCTCTTTAATCTATTCCCCTTTTTATACAAGACAATATCTTGCTAGCTCTAGCCGTTGCTACCTGGCATTGTTTGCTACAGCTAAGTCTGTTATCTACGAGAACCCCCAAATCTTTTTCCATTACAGATGCACTTAATACAGAGTTATTTATTGTGTAGGTGGCACAGGGATTATTTAATCCCAAATGCATCACCTTACAATTATCAACTTTGAATCTCATCTGTCATTCTGCTGCCCATTTTGATAATCTATCTAGGTCTGCTTGCAGCACTTGCAGATCATTGGAAGTTTCCAAAGCTCTGCATAGTTTAGTGTCATCAGCAAACACTGAGACCTTGCTCTCAATGCCACCCTCTAAGTCATTTATAAACAGATTAAACAGAAGTGTCCCCAGTACAGAACCCTGAGGGACCCGCTTAGATCTTTGCCCACATAGATGTAGCTCCATTAACCACCACTCTCTGTTTGCGGTCCAATAACCAGTTCTATCTCATGAACAAATGTTTTCTCAAGGCCGCTGTACCTGAATCTAACTTCTTACTCACTTCATCATAAATCCAAATATACACATCCACTGCTGTACCTGAATCTAACTTCTCACTCACTTCATCATAAATCCAAATAATACACATCCACTGCTGTACTGAATCATATTCCTCACTTATCATAAAATCCAAATATACACCACGCTGTACCTGAATCTAACTCTACTCACTTCATCATAAATCCACAATATATCACATCACATGACCGCGAACAACGACTACGCACTTCACAAAAAGTCCAAAGTTACCACATCCAACGTGACGGAAGCGTAAGGCGGCTTACTCACGCCATCATAAACCAAGATAATCAACACCAGCTGTGTGACTGAAGTCTAACGTCTGACGTCACGTCGTCCAGAAACCAAATAGTACACATCCACACGCTTGATACCTGAATTTACAACCTTCTTACTCATCTCATCATAAAAATCCAAATATATCACATCCACTGCTGTACCTGAATCTAACTTCTTACTCACTTCTCCATAAAATCCAAATATATCACATCCACCGCTGTACCTGAATTTAACTTCTTACTCACTTCATCATAAAATCCAAATATATCACATCCACCGCTGTACCTGAACCTAACTTCTTACTCACTTCATCATAAAATCCAAATATATCACATCCACCGCTGTACCTGAATCTAACTTCTTACTCACTTCATCATAAAATCCAAATATATCACATCCACCGCTGTACCTGAATCTAACTTCTCACTCACTTCATCATAAAATCCAAATATATCACATCCACCGCTGTACCTGAATCTAACTTCTCACTCACTTCATCATAAAATCCAAATATATCACATCCACCGCTGTACCTGAATCTAACTTCTCACTCACTTCATCATAAAATCCAAATATATCACATCCACCGCTGTACCTGAATCTAACTTCTTACTCACTTCATCATAAAATCCAAATATATCACATCCACAGCTGTACCTGAATCTAACTTCTTACTCACTTCTTCATAAAAACCAGTTAAATTTGTCTGGCATGATCTATTTCCCATAAATCCATGCTGACTACTACTAATAAGATTATTTTTTTATTATTTTATTTTAATTTAATTCAGTATCTTATACTTTGCAATAGTTATGTTATTGTACTCTACTATACTTTAACCTTGTTTATATGTATTATTTACATGGTATCCTACTGATATGATATAAATATATATGATTGATATAAAGTACCTGAGATGTTACATGTTTATTATTGTGAAAGTATGTGAATTTCTATAATCTTAATAAAAATTTAATGATTATAAAAAAAAAGAAAAATAGACTAGCTAAGTGGATTTGGGAAGTTTTAGAAACTTTGGTAGGGTTGAAAGTAAAACTGTAAACAAGGCAAACTCTAAGTAGAACGAATGTTGCACCTGTGTTGTTGTGTCAACAAAATATGAAGTGTAATTCTTTTAGAAAACCAATTATTTTGTTTAAACAAATTGCTATCAGATAAAAAGAATGTAAATCCATTGTGATCGTAGTTTCCTAGGAATGTTCAACCAAACAAGGTTTAGCTATTGCTGTGGTTAATTTGAAGTGGCAAAGTACGGTGGTCTACTTTAGTTTTAAAGGGTCAGGGTAGTTTATGTTAAGGGTCAGGGGTGTCTCTCTAATATCTATGTAGGATTGCATTAGTGTGTGATTTTTGGTTATTAGAAATACTGCCCAAAATGCTTATAGTTAGAGAGCTAAAAAAAAAAAATAGTTTATGAGTATGAGTAAGAAAATGTGCTTTAATCTGGGTACAAGTAATGTTATTGACAATATATAATTTGGGGGTTTACAAACTGTGTATAACATGGACTCGTTCTCTCCGATAGTAATATCTATCAGAAAACCCTTTACCTGTGAAATTATTTTGCAGAACTATTTAAGATTGGACTATATTTTACAAGGTTATTTTTTTTAGATGCCATACTGTATGTCTGAGCACAAATCATGTTCTGTGACCTACTGACAAGCTGAAATCTACAGCTCAAGTAACAAGAGTCTTTTTAGATATTTTCAACTTCTACAACAGCTGTGAAAGTGGAATGGTGTCCAAATTGGATCTTTGAATTGTATAGGATACTATTGCTGCAAGTGTATAAAGTCAAGCCACAATATGCTTTACCTTAATTTGCACAATCTAATTCAATCTATTACCCAGCTATCCCAAGATGACATATTGAGGAGAGGGGTTTCCTTTGAGTTTTAAAGTAATTAATGTTCATTTAAAATAGCCCAGCTACCCTATTAACCCCATAGGATCCAGTGCTAAGGCATGGCGTCTCTCATCAGGGTTTCCATTGGGTGAAGATGAGTATTTAACTGTTGCTCTATGGACAGATAACAGCTTATTGCAATTGCATTCAATAACAGCAAAGACTATAAATGAAAATTTTGTTGATTTTCCTTCTTCTAGTACAAGTCCCTAGTTGTTCCCAGAGTAACTATAAGTTACCCTAGTGGTGGGGGGATTGAGCAGTAACACAAACGTCAATAGAAGTCAAGGTAGGGTGTCCCCCGGTCATACTTTAAGTTTGTTTTTACCAAGTTGGGGGAGATAGAGGGTGGTACAAACAACCAGTTAGTTTTAATATCTTAAAGAGCAGATATCTGCAGTAATATGTTTCAAGTTTTAATTAATAGGGTCTTTAGAACTGTTAATTTAAAATAAATGCCATTGTAGCTTAGAGATGTCAGTTCTATACTGGTGGGGAAGATGTACTATAGATGTTGAGGAGGAAGTGGTACATGTACAGTAAGTATCTATCTGAATTCACATTGTCCCTTGACCTGAGGGTGTTATATATTCAAGGATCCAATGATTGATTAACAAGAGATAAGTAGTTATATAATACATAAGGCTAAGCATTTTCAATGGGAAGGGGCAGTGGAATACAGGAAGTCACTCAGTGACATCACTAAGTGATTGTAATATAGATTCTCGCCACTGCACCTTCCACTGTCTCCCCCACCCTGTATTAGTCATTTATATAAGAATCCCTGTGTATTGTTGATGATGTTCGGTCCTTCTTTCTATATCTGCTGTATTCAATTAGATCTGGACTTGAAGTTTAGTTCTTGAAGACGTTTTGCTAGTCATCCGACTGGATCTCTCAATTCAGAATGACTTGTACAAGAATCTGTGGCAATTATGTACCCTGGAAAATCCCAATTAGCATATCACAGCCAGGTGTTAAGGGCGTGTTTGGATAGTGGCTAAGAGGTGTTATAGGAACGCCCAGGGTAAGGTGTCAAAACAAGAAATAAGAAACTGAGGGTCGCACTTCAAATAATAAGTCAATTTATTGTGAACCACACATCACACGTCACAACGTTTTGGGGGATACCCCCTTCTTCAGGTGTTAAAGTGCAACTGTGCTCAGGGAATGTATAAAGACTGTGACTCCTATAGGTCCCAATCTCTAATTAGGGGAGAACCAATTACAAGTGTCTCACTAAACTACTACAATACAATATGTGCAGTATGTTAAAAAACAAGGTAAAATACACAGATATATCAATCAGACCTGACTAAAAGGTAACAATCTTAAATATGCAGAAAAAGTTTTTAAATTTATACAGAGGAACATCCTTCCATTTAGCCTCAAGGTGACGCCAGTATCTATGTCATCTTCAATCAAGAAGAAATCATCATGTGTCTAAGATGAAACAATGGAAAGAAGAAACAATCCAATAGTTGCTAGTGAAAAAGCACTACTTAATACATTGTAACAATAAAAAGCAGGATAAATTAAATTCGTCATTCAGGCCACGAGGGGACAGAGTCCCAAGTTTCTCTATCCACGCTATCTCTTTTTGTAACAGTTTCACCTCCCTTCATGTTTTTTTCAACTACCTCCAGTGCCATCCACTTTAATTGGGCTGCCCTATGCTTTTTTTCAAAGAAATATCTACTTATGGGGGTCTCATATTTCTCATATTTTTTAACCCCTTCAAAATTGGAAATGTCCCGTTTATGTTCACAAATCCTTGTGCGCAATTCTCTTTTGGATTTTCCTACATAG
The DNA here is from genome assembly GCA_019447015.1 of Hymenochirus boettgeri. NCBI lineage: Eukaryota > Metazoa > Chordata > Amphibia > Anura > Pipidae > Hymenochirus > Hymenochirus boettgeri. Next base: position 1,523,060 of record JAACNH010000012.1, on the reverse strand, counting down.
GCCCATCTGCATGGGCATTTAAGCATGTATATTATACCTGCTGTCCTGCATGTGGCATATTGTTTTAGCTTGATCTCAAATCCTTTGCTAGGGTGGTTAACAACACTACCTTTAATGATAGCATTGCACACTGAGCAGTTACGACACGGATAGGTTGCTCGCTCAAATAGAGTTGTCTGGATCCTTTCTCAGCCAAAATATCGCTCTGTATCAGCTCATCTCCCAAATTCTTAGATCTTTTATAAAAAAAAGTGGAGGGTTAGTAAATAAGGATCCATATTGTTGGTCCATTTGTAAAATATACCAATTTTTCTTAATTATCCATTGAATATTATTAGACAATATATTGTATGTCGACACAAACGGTAATCTATCACAATCATTTTTTTATTTTACATTTTTCAAAAGATCACTGTGTTTAAGGCGAAGGGCTTTCTCCACATCTCTTACCAGGTCCCTTTTGTTATAACCTCTGATAACAAATTTTCCATCTAGTTCATTCATTCTTATCCTGCATAATGATTCATCATCTACGATTCTCCTAATTCTTAAGAACTGGCTGTAAGGTAAACCCGTTATTACATTCTTAGGGTGAAAGCTACTTGCTAGCAATAAGTTGTTTCTGTCTGTGCTCTTTACAAATAGGTCTGTTGAAATTTTACCCTTATGTTTTATTACCATCACATCTAAATAATTAATCTTATGAAAATCATAGGTTAAAATGAATTTTAGGGTAGAATGCTGGGAATTCAGGTAAGTGCCAAATTCTTTCAGACTGAACTCGTCTCCATCCCAAATAAAGAAAACGTCATCTACAAACCTTACATAATGTTGGACATGTGCAAGAGAAATATCCTTATTAAATAAATACTTTTTTTCAAAATATGCAACAATTAAATTAGCATAGGAGGGCGCAAAATTAGTGCCCATGCATGTCCCTTGTATTTCTAGGTACCGGTCTTTATTAAAGCGGAAAAAGGTTTTTTTCAAGCAAATTGTCATGATTTCCATAATAAAGACAAGTTTATGCTCATACCCAAATTCAAGAAGGAATTCTTCCATTATAGTAAGCCCTTCGTCGTGTGGAATTGATGTGTATAATGATTCAATGTTTAATGTACACAGATTTAGTTTCAGTAAAGTCTTTAATATTGTCCAAGCAGTTTAAGAATGTGGTTGTATCCTTTAGACATGTTTTATGACATTTCACAAGTGGCTGTAGGAAAGAGTCGACATAAATCCCTAGGGGTTGGAGTAAGGATTCCACTCCTGACACAATGGGACGACCCGGGGGATTCGTCAAGCTCTTGTGAATTTTAGGTAGAATATACAGCACCGGGGCTCGAAGGTTTTCACACAGTAAAAAGTTCTTAGTATTCCACCCTATAATGCCATTAGTATGTGCTTCCTCAAGTAGACCTTCAATTTCCTTTTTAATGGAGGGGGTGGGGTCTGTTTGTAATTTCAAATAGTGTGTACTCACATTTAATTGTCTGTTACATTCCTCCATATACAGGTCCTTACCCATAATCACCCCCCTTTGTCTGCCTTTTCAATGATTGAAATAGCCTGTATTCCTGTCTAGATAGGTTAAATTGGGATTGGCTACTTTTCCATGAAAGTGCGCTAACCTGGGATGTCACAATGTTATTAAAGGTCTCCAATGAAGCATTGTTAATTTCCGGAGTAAAGTAAGATTTTTTCCTAAAGCTGCAAGGTAGAGAGTCAGTGCGTCCAAAATGCATTCCATACGTCTAATGTCCCTATTGGTTAAACATGATAGGATTAAATTAGAGCAAAAAAACAATTGAAACATTAACCATTACTGTTCAAAATAAGGTTGATAAACAAGAGTTCTGTCACGAAATTACCTGCCGCTCCGGTCCCGCGCCGCTCTGCAGTTCCGGGTGGGCGGCGTCGCGGACGTCATGACGTCACGACGCCGACACGCCGGGTGGCGCAAGAGTTTAAAAGCCGGCGTCCTCCTGGACGCATTAGCTACCCCTGGCTCCTTACTCACCTGCCTTGGATCCTGCTCCGCTCCTGTTCCTACTACTTACCTCACCTGTCTCCAGTATCCTGTACCTACCTTGCCTGTATCCAGTATCCAGTACTTACCTTGCCTGTCTCCAGTGACTATCTTGCCTGTATCCAGTACTTACCTTGCCTGTATCCAGTATCCACTACTTACCTAGCCTGGCTCCAGTGTCTACCTTGCCTGTATCCAGTATCCGTCTACTCACCTCATCTGTATCCAGTTTCCTACCTTACCTGTATCCAGCTTCCAGCCTACAGTTCCCAGCAGCACCTTGTTCCTGTTTCCAGCCTACAGTCCCCAGCAGCACCTTGTTCCTGGTTCCAGCCTACAGTTCCCAGCAGCCTCTGTGTCCTGCACATTCCGGACTATCAGCCTCCTCCTAAAAGCGTACTGTAAATACCCCGGCCGTCTGGCCATTTGTTACAAGTTCATTGATATTGATAAGAAACTCAAGTTTAAGATTTCTAAAATTGAGGACGATATTATTCGGATTAAGAGAAGCAAATTAAGTAGAGATAAAGAGTATGAAAAGAAAGGACAGATTTATAGGTGGAGACACTCAGGGAATAGGAGGAGGGTTTTTGATAGCACCTCTAACCAATTTACTAAAGGGATCTCTGAATTGGATTTAACTGATACTGATTCTAGCACCAGCACCACTTTTTTAAATCAAGAAAGGTCAGGAGGGGTAGACCGCAGAAGAAGCCTAAGGAAAAGGCAAAGGAAATGGAATTATTCGGAGAAAAGGAGGTACATGAGACGACACAGGTCGAACTCCAAATAATTAACTTATCTTCACATGTCCTGACCTCGGCCCAAAGGTTAGTGTTAGAAAAAGGCCTGTCTTTCTGTCCCTCCACCAATATGGATACCTTTACTGTTGTTAAGGATCTCTTTTTATTCTGTAGGAAGATAGCCTTGAGAGCACATTTTAAAGATGAATATTTTGTTGCCGATCATGATTAGGAACCTGCTAATGAAAACCTTAATGAACTCTGTGCCTTAGCTTCAGGTAAAACTTTTCGCAAAAAATCTAAATATACCCCCCCTTTTCTGATTTCCCTGCGCTACAAACGTTTTACCGCTGTACTATGGGAAGCCCTTAAGATGGTCCACAGAGGCCTCCCTTCACACAATTTATCTTGGGAGGAAGTCAAGGCTATGAATGAACTTAGAGACCTTAAAGATGTTGTTATTAAAAAATCTGACAAAGGCGGTAACATTGTTTTGTGGGCAGAGGAACTCTATGTAAAGGAAGTAAATAGGCAGCATCTAATGCCAATAATTATAAAAAAAACTTTTGTACAATCCCACAGAGTGTTTTCAGAAGCGATTAGATCAGATCTTGGATACAGCCAGAGATTCTCTGGTTATTACAGATAAAGAGATGGGTTATCTGACGGTCGAGAATCCGGTTACACCGACATTTTATCTTCTCCCGAAGATACACAAGAATGCACAAGAACCACCAGGTAGGCCCATTATTTCGGACATTGCCAGTATGTTGGAGCCTGCCTGTTCTTACATCGATTCCTTCTTACACATCCACATGTGACGTCCCTAGAGTCCTATATCAGAGACACGACTGATTTCATTAAAAAAATCAAAGGTATTACCCTTGACAGGGACGTCTGGATAGTCACATGTGACGTGATGGAATCATTTGACTTAATATTAACCATGAGGATGGAATTAAAGCTGTAGAATATTTTATGTAGATGCAAAATAAGGCAGATTGCCCTAAGGTCAGGTTTATCATTGATCTTTTGCGCTTTATCTTGTGCCATAACGCTTTTCTCTTTGACAACACCTATTACCTACAGGTTAGAGGTACGGCCAGGGGTGCCAAGTGCGCCCTCTCAAACGCCAACCTGTTTTTGGGTTGGTGGGAGAGGGAGGTGGCACTTGGCGCCCCGATGGCCAAATATACATCACATGTACTTCTATGGCTTAGATACATTGATGATCTGTTTATGTTGTGGCAAGGTCCTATGAATTTGCAAGAATACATACGGGAATTGAACACTAACCCATATAATATTCTTCTTACACAGAATGTATCTAAGTCAAGTTGTGAGTACCAGTTGTATTGTAAACCTACAGCTACAAACTCTCTCCTGCATTTTACAAGTTCACATCCGAGACCTCTTGTTAGGGGCATAACCCAAGGGGCAGTTCATGCGTGTTCGGAGTAACTGCACGGACTTACAAGATTACGTGGTAGCAGCTAATGATCTGGAGAAACGTTTCTTGGATAGGGGGTATCCACAGTCGCTCCTAGATGCACATAAGTCACAGGTAAAGAAAATGTCACAAGATGACCTACTGTTGTCTCGACAAAAGATGAGGGACAACGACCTTAGATTCATTACCCCCTTTAATCAACATGGGATAAAATTAAAAGGTCCTATCAGAAATTGGGGTGGTATAGTTAGGAGTGACCCAATACTGAGTGATATAATACCTACAATGCCTCTTATGACAGCAAAGAGGAGTCAGAATCTAACTGATAGGTTTTGTAAAAGTCATTTTGAGAGGTCTCTTCACTCACTTAGGAGAGGCACTAAACCTATCGGTATGTACAATTGTGGGACATGCAAGTTTTGCAAATACATGTGCCAAACTGATGGTTTTAATGACAAAAAGGGCAAGAGACATCCGATTAAGACATTTTTTAACTGTAACAGCAGAAATGTATATGTACCTGTCCCTTACGGTATGTAGGCCAAACCACGCAGAAAATTATGGCTGAGACTTAGTTCCCATTTGTCTAATATCAGGAATGCAGCTAGATTATCTACTGAAGGACGGAGCATTACAAGTGTGGCTGAACATTTTTTAAATAAACATGGTGGTCAGACTGATGTATTAAAATGTATGGTCATTGATGTCATTAAATTGAGTTCTAGGAGTGGGGATCTTAATAATCTTCTGTTGGAAAGAGAGGCCCAGTGGATATATAGATTGGGTACTATGGTCCCCACTGGTATGAATGAAGAGTGGGACTTGACTCCTTTATATGACTATACCTGTTTTCTTCTCTTTTTTCATATATTCTATTCAGATGGATCGGTTGCTTTGACATTTGGGACTGAAGATCTTCATTGCCTTTCATAATAAGCTTTGATATAGAGGATCCTTAGGTTAAGTACCAAGAAGCCACATATGTATAATAGACTATTCCTAGGTCTAGTACCAAGAAGCCACATATGTATAATGGACTACTCTATACGTTTGGATTACATTGTATCACTTTTTCTTGTCACAGTAACCTTAAATTATACTCTGGACTATGTATCACTCCATAAGGATTCTCGTGGACCTTGGATGTGTATTCACTTTGAATTTACATCGGGGGTGTTGACTACTCATGCCTGAATGCGATACCATATTTATCTTTGGATATTTTTGCAATATACTTACCTTGGATATTACATTTGGACAGTCTGGATACTGTCTTGAAATTCATCTGACTTGAGGTCTCGGAACTTCACTCATTATAGAATGACTCATTAAAAATGATACTTACCTTTGAGTTAGATCTTTATTCATCTATAAGTTAACATAATCTATGATATATTTGTGTGTATTATGGTTGTTATTTTTCCACATAGGTGTTTATTTGGTATTTTTTGAGGGTCTTGCTAGAAGAACAGGGATTGTGTGACATATGAGAAGACTATATTTGTCCTACATTAATATTACTCCTGGACATTAGGTGAAGATGTTAGCGAGTACATATTGTCACTAGAGGGACATTTACCTCTATGGATGTCTGATTGGTTACTAGGGGGAACTTCTGCCTCATGGATGTATATGTATTGTGGTTGTCACCAGAATAACTACTATTGTATGCTTTTTGATTGGTGACAAACCTATTTTATTTATTTATTTTATTATTATTCCATATGCACCCCTTTATTCGAACTTCCACTTAATTAGTTATGTATACTTCTTCCCTGTTTAAATATGGCCGGACAGGTTTTTTTTTCTTCCCTTAAGTCGCACGCACGGACGCTTTGTCCTTTGGGGAGGCCTACGTTTTTGCAAGAGCGGGACTTCCCACCTGCTCTCGCGAGACTATTTGATTTCCTTATTGTTTAAGGGCAGGACTTCCGGCCCGTCCTCGTGGGACTCTCCCCCTATGCTTCTTCCTGGGTTTGTCTTCGCATATGCCGACTAAGGTATTTAAGGTGCAAATATTTATTCTGACCTTGCCGTTGGATGAAGTCCGATCACGCGGACGAAACGCGTCCGGCTTTCTTTTAATCAGCTCTTCGACCCCCTCCGTATCATGACCATACAGACTGGTGCAAGGTGGTGAGATCATGTTGGTTAGTTTGGCCACTGGTTTTGGTGCTCCTCTCCTATTTTAGGTTGTACTGTCAGCGGTAGGGAACCTACTTATCCCATACTTTATTATATTCTGGATTATATATTCTTATACCTTTGCTCAGTGTTCACGCATATAAGATAATATAATGTATGTGATATTACTACTCGCATATCTGTTTTTTTATATGGATAGACATTGATGTATGACTGGATGGATGAATATACCGGTTTTTACTGTCTGTGTGATGCACTTTATTGATACTGGGGATAGGAGATGTGTTTTTTATGCACTAATACAGTTTGGGTGTGCCCTCTATATACCACTTTGTTCTCTTTTTGTAATTCCAAAATGCATTCTTAACTTAATACTACGGGTAAATCTAAACCAATCTTCTTAAAGTCCAACAGATTCCCCTTGTATGAGGGAACAAACCCATCCCTTTATTGATCAAGGCTTCCTGTTCCTTGGTAAACGGTTTGTTTCGATATTACTACTAAACTCTCTTTACCAGTTTATTAGAGTTAAATACAGTTCTATCTGCTGCATATGTATCATTACAGGGATTAAAAACACAGTACCTTGTCCTATCCTCTGCTCCTGTCGCTTTCTCACTCTGGTACCGGCTCTTCAAAACAGCATTGTACATGGCAGACAGTTGGTGTCGAACCCCCCACCTCTATTAGGCTGGTTTCTTTATTTTCACATAAATGGCCTCCTTAACACCTCTCTTGAACCAGTCACATTACTTTGCCAATATGTTAATTCCAAAATTGCTACAGATTCTTAAATAATTGCCACAGATTCTTGTACAAGTCATTCTGAATTAAGAAAGCGAGTCGGATGACTAGCGAAACGTCTTCAAGTCCAGGTGATCTAATTGAATACAATAGATATACCATGACCTGGAAGAATGAGAACCTTCACAAGCATGGTCCCTTTTCTCTTTTCAATAGGAACGGTAACTAACTATTTTACTAAACAGGGATTCCTATATAAATGACTAATACAGGAAAAGGGAGAGACAGTGGTAGTGGACAGGTAATTTTTGGCTGTCCTTATGTTTTATAAGAAATACCCACACATACCCACACACACTCACATATACATACTCTGACACATACATACATGGGTTCTGGTAGATAACAGACTTAGCTATAGCAAACAATGCCAGGTAGCAACGACAAGAGCTAGCAAGATATTGTCTTGTATAAAGAGGGGAATAGATTCAAGGGAGAAAAATATTATTCTCCCTCTTTACAAGGCACTGGTAAGGCCACATTTGGAATATACGGTGCAGTTTTGGAATCCCATATACAAAAGGGACATCTTGGAAATTGAGGCAGTTCAGAGAAGGGCAACTAAATTAATAAGGGGAATGGAGGGGCTTGAATATGCAGGCAGATTAGACAAGTTAGAGCTGTTCACAATAGGAGAAGCGACGTTTGCGTGGGGACATGATAACTTATACAAATATATAATGGGCCATACAATGAAATCTCTGTGCATTCATTGTTACTAATAGGTCTATCAGAGGACACGTGGACATCCTTTAAGGTGGGAAAGAAAAGAAGTTTCATCTTCAGGTTAGGAAAGGTTCTTTACAGTGAGAACGGTGAAACTGGGAAACTGTCTTACCAGCAGAAGTGGTAACGGCAAGTTCATAAATAAGCTGTAAAAAAGGCAGCCTTTAAGTCAGAGGGAACGGAAAGGACCTTTAGGGATTATAAAAAACTGTAACAAGGAGTGTAAGAAAGCAATCAAACTAGCTAAAATGAATAATGAAGTTAGGATGCGTGAACAAAGCATCACTAAGCCTAAATTTTTTTTAAGTATATTAATAGTAAGATGAGGAATGATAATGTGACACCTTAATTAATGGGGATAAGAAGGACGATAAAGCAAATGTCTTGAATATTTTTTCCCCTTGTATACACTACAGAAGATTCAATTACAGATATCATAGAGTATAGTAGCAATAATGGTATGAAAGATTCAAGTGCACTTTGGTTAACCGAGGATAGGTACAGAAAGAACTAAAGAAGGTTAATATTAATAAATCTCCTAGACGGATAACATACATCTCGGGTACTTAGGGAGATAAGTTCAGTTTTATCTAGGCCATTGTTCTTATTTTGCAGATTCCCTCATGCCGGAGGTGTGGCTACTGGATTGGAAAAAGGCTGATGGTATTCCAATATTCAAAAAGGGAAAGTCGTATAGAAGCCGGGGGTAATTATGGCCTGTACGTTTAACTTTCAGTGGTGGGGAAGATCCTTGAAAGTTTATAAGGGAACATGTTTCTAGAGTATGTTTTCAAGGAGCATATTTATAAGTAGTAACCAGCATGGATTTAGGAGGAATAGATCTGTCAAATAACTTGCTTGGCTTTTATGAGGAGTGAGTAAGGAAGAAATGTAAGATCTGGGCATAGCAAGTAGATGTAGTTACTGGATTTGTGTAAAGGCTTTTGATACAGTCCCCCTAGGCAAACATGCATAAGCTAAGGTCTGTTGGCTTCTGGGAAGGCTGGATAGAAAATTGGTTAATGAATAGGTGCAGAGATTAGTTGTAATGGGGCTCATCAATATGGAATAAAATGAAGTGGGGTGCCACAGGTTCTGTGTAGGACCACTTCTATTTTAATATTAATGATTTGGAAGTGGGTATTGTCAGCAAGGTTTTCCTGTGAGCTTTATAATCTAAATGGCTCTGTGTTAAGTGCAATCCCTGTTGGAAAGGGATCTTGGAGTTTTGTGGATAACAAACTTAAAGGTAGCAAGCAGTGCCCGGCGGGCAGCAGCCAAGCCAGCATGGTATGTCTTGTATAAAGAGGTATGGATTCAAGGGAGGAGAAAATTAAATTCTCCCTCTTTGGACAAAAGCAGTGGAAGGCCGCAGGGGGAAGAGGCAGGGCGAGGGGGGAAGCCGGGGGACAAAAAGGAACATCTTTGAAAGGGAAAGGGTGCAGAGAAGGGCAACGAAAGAAGAAGGGGAGGGGGGAGCGGGAAGGAGGAAGAGAGACGAGAAAATGTACAATGAGGGACGCTGGAAAAAGGCGGGGGCGGGGGGGAGCTGAGGAAGCGGGGGGATAAGAAGGGGGGTGTAGGGGATAGGGACGGAGTAAGGGGGGGGAGGGTGGAGGCGGGGAAGGGAGGGGAGGAGGATAGAGGAAGGGGAAAGGGAAGAGTTATTATATATGTTATTTAATTAAATTATTTTATAATACTAAATTTTGTAATCTTTTTTATTATTTTTTATAAATTTTTAACTCAAGAAAAAAAGAAAAAAAAAAATAAAAAAAAAAAAATAAAAAAAACCAATTATTATTTATAGTATTAATTATTATTATATTTTATTTTTTCCATAAATAAAAAATAACAAGAACATACATTAACGCGGGCCATACAATAAACTATCTCGTCATTGTTCACCAACAGAAGATGTCAGGGACACGGGGGACATCCCTTAAGCCTTGAAGAAAAAAAGGATTTAGGCTTTCAAGTTAGGGAAAAGGGGTTTTCAAGTGAGAACGGTAAAAGCTATGGAACTGTCTTCCAGGGGACGTTGTTATGGCAGGTTCATTGGTCAGTTTAAAAAAAGATGGATGAGTTCTGCAAAACAAGGAATGTTTAAAGTTACTGGTATGATACATAAAAGTAGAGTTGATCCAGGGAAATTCCCATTGCCACTTGGAGTCAGGAAGGAATTTTTTTCTCCTTCATAAATTGGTTGGTTTTTTTTTGCCTTCCTCTGGATCAACAGTTAGGCAGGAGGGAAATGAGGAGATTGCTAGATGGGTTGGACGGATGGACCATATGTCTTATTCAACCTCAAATACAAACTATACTATAACTGACACACACTCACATATAAACTAACATACACATAACTAACACAACCAAACATCACACCACAAAACATAATCTGACACAACCACACACACTCACATAAAACAGACTCTGACACATACCCACACACACTCACATATAAAACATACTCTGACACATACCCACACACACTCACATATACATACTCTGACACATACCCACACACAACACTCACATAAACCATAATTATGACACATACCCACCCACACATCACATTATATATACCGGCACCACAACACCACGTCACATATAATCTGACACATACCCACACATCACATACAGATGACACAACTCATATAATATTGAAACATACCCACACACTAACAATTACATACTTGACACATACCAACACACTCAATATATATACATACTCGACAAATTACCCACACACACTCCCCACAAAACAACCCTGGCACAACCCACACACACTCACAAATTAAACATACTCTGACACATACCCACACACACTCACATAAACATACTCTGACACATACCCACACACACTCACATAAACAATTCTGAACTAACCAACACCACTCACAAATATAGATAGAGAGAACATACATATTGACACACACCATATACATATGACACATACCCACACACTGAAAATATAAACTCTGACACATACCCACACACCCTCACATATACATATGACACATACCCACACACTACATATACAACTGACACATACCCACACACACTCACATATACATACTGACACATACCAACACACTCACATATACATACTGACACATACCCACACACACTCAAGTACTCTGAACACATACCCAAACACTATCATACACATACTCTGACACATACCCAACACATCACATACACATACTGACACATAACCACACACTCACATATACATACTGACACATACCCCCACACACTCACATATACATACCCACACTAACTCACATATACATACGACACATAGCAACACTCACATATACATACCCACACAAACCAAATACAGACACATCCCACAACACACACTCACATATACATAATGACACATACCCACAAACACTTACATACACATACTCTAACACATACCCACACACACTCATGTAGACACATACCCACACACACTCAAATATACATATGACACATACCACACACCCTCACTATTACATACTGACACATATCCAACACATTAACATATACATACTGACACATAACCACACACACTCACATATACATACTGACACATACCCACACACACTCACATATACATTACTGACACATACCCACACACATCAATATACAACTAGACTCACACTCACATATACATACTGACACATACCCACACTCACATATACATACTGATAATACCACACCTCCATATAATACTGATACATACCCACACACATCATACAATATACTCTAACACACATACCTACACATACAATACTGACACATACCCACACACACTCACATACTCTGACACATACCCACACTCACATATACATACTGACACATACCCACACACACTCCCATATACATATTGACACATACCCACACACACTCACATATACATATTGACACATACCCACACACCCCATATAACATAAGACAAACCCCACACACTCAACATATACATACGACACATACCACACACACTCACAATACATACTGGACACATACCAATACCCTCAAACATATACATACTGACACATACCCACAAACACTCACGTACTCTGACACATACCCATGCACTATTATTACCCAACTCTGACACATACCCACACACATCACAATACATAAGACAACATAACCACAAACATCATAACATACTGAACATACCACACACTCAACATATACATATCTGATACCAACCACACACACTCACATATACATACTGACACATACCAAACTCACATATACATACCCACACACACTCACACCATACTACTGACACATACCACACACACTCACATATACAGAAAACCACTACCCACCACACACTCACATATACACATACTGACACATACCAACATCACTATACTACGTACATACCCACACACATATCATTACACATACTCTGAGACACTACCCACACTACAGATATAAATATTGGACACATACCCACACACACTCACATATACATATGGACACACACACCCACACACCCTCACATATACATATTGACACATACCCACACACACTCACATATACATACTGACACATACCCACACACACTAACATATACATACTGACACATACCCACACACTCACATTATACATACTGACACATACACAACCACACACTCACATATACATACTGACACATACCAACACTCACATATAAATACCCACACACACTCACATACTCTGACACATACCCACACACTCACATATACAGACACATACCCACACACACTCACATATACATATTGACACATACCCACCCCCCCACACCCTCACATAACATACGTGACACCATACCCCACATATACATACTGACAATACCACACACACTCACATTACATATGACACATTACCCACACTCACATATACTACTGAACATACCCACACCACATATCATCACATATACATACAAGACGAACATACCCACACACACTATCTACACATAACTGACACATTACCCACAACTCACCATATACATTTACACATACCACACACACTCACATTACATATGACACATACCCCACACATCACATTAATGACACATACACCACATATACATACTCTAACACATACACTCGGACACACCACACACTCATATACAGACACATACCCACACACTCACATATACATATTGACACATACCCACACACACTCACATATCCAATATTGACACATACCACACACCCTCACTATACATTACACTACCCACACTCACATATACATGACCTGAACATACCCCACAACACGTAACATATACATACGACACATACCCCAACACACTCACATATACATCTGACACATCACCACACACAACAAACATACTGAGACACAACACCACACTCACATATACATACTGCATACAACCCACACACACATATCTAAACATACCTGACACATCATACCCACACACTCATATAACATATGAACATACCACACACACTCACATAACATATTGACACATACCCACCCACACTCACATTATACATATGACACATACCACACACAACTCACATATATAAAACACATACCCACACACCCTACATATACATATTGACATCATACCCACACATCAGCACATACTACATACTGCCACCACATACAACACACACACTAACACAATATACATATGACACATACCCAACACACTTCACATATAATAACTGACACATCCCACACACTCAACATATACATACTGCACACATACCCACACTCACATATACATACGACAATACCCCACACACACTATCACACATCTATGAAAACATACCCACAAACTCACACTATACATATTGACACATACCCACACACACTCACATACATATTGACACATACCCACACACACTCATACATATTGACAATACCCACAAACCCCACATATAATATTTGACAGAATACCAACAACACTCACATATACATACTGACACATACCCACACACACTCACATAAACATACTGACACATACCCACACACATCCATATACATAAACACATACCACACACACACATCATACATACTGACACATACCCACACACACATCACATACACATTCACATATAATATGCATGACCCACACACACTCACATATACAATATGACGATACCCACACATCACATATACATACGACACATACCCACACTCACATATACATACTGACACATACCCACACACTCACATATACATACTGACACATAACCACACACTCACATAACATACATGGAACAACCCATACCCACATCACACATAATACATACTGATACCATACCCCACACACACATCATAAACATACTCTTAACACATACACATAATGACACATAACACCACCACCATACATATCACATTACTCGTGACACATACCCAACAACACCCCACATATAAATTACTGAATACCACCACACACACACTATCATACACATACTAGGACACCTACCCACACACCACATTATACATACTGACAATACCCACAAACACTCACATATACATCATTGACGCATACCCACACAACTCACATATACATACTGACACATCCCACACACTCCTCACATAACAATGACACATACCCACACACCTCACCTATACATACGACACATACCCACACACACTCCACATATCATATACTGACACATACCCCACTTCACTAACATATACATACTGACCACATACCACCACACTCACATATACATACTGACACATACCCACACTCACCACTATTTACATACTGACACATTACCACACACTCACATATACATACTGACAACTAACCACCCACACTCACAATATACATGACGACAATACCCACACTCACTCACATATACATACTGACACATACCACACACTCACATATACATACTGACACATACCCACACAACTCACATATACATACTGACCACACTACCCACACTCACTCACATATAATACGGACACATACACTCACCCCACACATATACATACTGACAACATACCCACAACTCACTCACATAACATACTGACACATTACCCACACACTCACATACTACATACTGACACATACCAACACCCACAATAACCACACTCCACATATACATACTGACACATACCCACACACACTCACCATATACATACTGACACCCCCCATACCCACACACACTATCATACACACACCTAACACATACCCACACAGTCACAAACATACATACCCCCCACAACATACATCCACAGTCATATACACACTTGTGATTTTACAAAGTAAACACACATTTGTAGCTGTGGCCCCAGGTGCAGCCCTGAGAGGAAGTATAACAGCCCTGGGCCTAGTCCTTCAGTGTTTGATGGGGACAATCAGACCCAACACCACAAAGCAAGTCTGCAGGGATTAGGGAGAGGAGAACCGGGTGGGATTGCGGAAGGATCTTGTTCCTCTACTGGAGAGCGAACAAGGTGCCTCAAAATACCCATCCGCCCCCGGACTATTACATCCTAGCAGGGGACAGTGTTCAGGACTGTACTGGGATATGATAGGGGATTTACCATCCACCTCCATTGCAGTGTTATTAGGTGATGGTAATGTCGGGTCCAACTGACACAGAGTGGGCGGCGATGTTGTAACTGAATTTACTGACATGCGCAGTAACACAGAGAGCGGGGATGGTCCCGATATGCGGAAATAGCCACACTATGGAGAAATGTGCACGCATCATTAACGTAAAGGACCGCCCACAGTTCCGAATGATAAATAGCAGCGCGCGCTTCCGGAAGTCAACATTGGTGCAATGTGGGGAACGATGGGTGTTGTGTGGGGTGGATGATATACCGGAGGGGCGGAAAATGGCGGGATTGTGATAACGATGAGCAGATCCTTCCTGCTTCTATCCGCGTTATGTGGGGGGCAGGAAATGGGAACGCGACAGTAGGGAATGACCGAGGATCGCCACATGAATGTGACCGCAGTGAGGTTCGTTGATTCCTCTACGAGTATAATACGGTAGCTCTGTTACCTGCATTTATATGAGTCCCATTGATCGTACTATATGTACAGACAGTGACCGGCCATGTAATCCCTATAATGTTTCTAACGGTCGATTAGATAAATACAGAGATAGAGCCTGTGTACCTGTACATGCTGTAGTGTAGGTCATCCATTGTAAATCTATACAGGCTATGTAAGACAGTGACGGGCCTGTAATTCCCTTAATGTCTAACGGTCTGATAGTAAATACAGAGATAGGGCCTGTTACCATTAATTGATATGTAGGTCTAAGTACTCAATTGTAATCTATACATGCTTATGTACAGACAGTGACCGGCCATGTAATTCCCGTAGAATGTATAAACAGTGTCTGATAGTAAAGAAAGAGATAGAGCCTGTTACAAGGTACATTGATATGTAGGGTATCCATTGTAATCTATACACTGATCAAAGGTATTACCCTTGACAGGGACGTCTGGATAGTCACATGTGACGTGGAATCTTTGTACTCTAATATTAACCATGAGGATGGAATTAAAGCGTAAAACTGAACTTAGCTCATTAAGTACCCGAGATGTATTGTATCCGTCCAGAGATTTATTAATATTAACCTTATTTAGTCTTTCTGTACCAAAAAATATCCATCTAAACCAACCATAACAACCATATACCATTTTTGCTACTATACTCTATGATATCTGTGACATTGGATCTTCTAGTAGTGTTACAGAGGGGAAAAAAATTTCAAGACATTGCTTAATCGTATCCTCGTAACATCTTATCCCCATTCATTTATGGTGTCCAGTTCTCTCAGTCCCTCTATACTCTTACATATACTTAAAAAAATTTAGGCTTAGTGATCTTTTGTTCCGCCTATCCTAACTTCTTATTCAGTTTTAGCTATTTTGAGTGGCCTTTTCCTTAGCACTCCTTGTTACAGTTTGTTATATCCCTAAAGGCCCTGTTCCGTTCCTCTCGACTTAAAGGCTTTAAATCCTTTTTCGTCTTTATGTCGGGTGGTCGGTCATAACAAAGTAACATCGTAAGTAGTTGAATAAAGACATACTTCCATCAAGTCCCCTATTCACCCATCTTTTTTTTTTTTTTTTTTTTAACCCCCTAATAGTTGATATCCAGAGGAAGGCCAAAAACACCACTAAAAGGGGAACAATTCCCTTCCTGAACTCAGCCAAACACAATCGGAAAGTACCCTGGGATCAACGATCTATATCATTAATAACCATCTTAGCTTTAGAAACTTATCCAGCCCTTTTTTAGCTATTTATGAACTTGCCATTACCACTTCGTCTGGAAGACCAGTTTCCTCCCATTTTCACACCGTTCTCACTGTAACGAATCCTTTCTAACCTAAAGTTAAACTTCTTTTCTTCCAACCTTAACCCTTTTCACTGCCACCTGATCGTATAGTCCCTCTGTGCAGTTGAATGAACCCAAAAAAACTGCACAGATCGGAATAGACGATCTGTGGCTTCCCCCCTCCCGAAATGTTTGGCCCCCCCAGAGCGATTGGTGGCAGCATTCACACTGGCCCCCCTAGCCCCCTCGTATCCCCCCTCGTTTGTGTCCAAATCCTCAGGGGGGATCGGAGATTCCCCTAACCTGTAGCATGCCGCAGGGTGGAGAAGTCCGCCACGTGGAAGGAAGGAAGGAAGCATGAAGGGAGACCCGGTGACATCACAGGAGCTTTCCGTCTTCACCGTATCTCCCCTTGAACCGTACTCTGGCCGCCTGGTGTCCTAGTTAGGTAACTGCAAGCCTGATCTCCATTCAGATCAATGCTGCGTACCTGTATAGCAACAAGCTGTCCAGCTGACATCTGTACTATAACTTTTTGTGTCGATGGAAATCAAAGTTCCATTCACAAATAGGATCTTTTTCTAAGTCTTTGCTACTTCGCTAAGACTAGAAGAACAATGTGGACAGAGATCAAAATTTGGTGATCACTTCCTGATCACCAAATTCTTGAGCTTTGCCAATTTGAATGAAAAATCACTTCCTGGAAAATGATTCCTGGAAGTGATTTTTCCGATCGGTTTTATTCCCTATTCCAATTTCGTTATCAATCCCAAAGATGAATTGGTGATCATCTTTTGGAGGATCCCCAAAAAAAAGGGGAAATGCACACCAAAAAATCTTAAAGTGATACACACACCTTTTTTTTTTTTTTACCCTAAAACTATACAATTAAGCAAAACTTTGTCTTCCCAAGCTGTCCCCGGTGATATCGTAAAACTAAACGGCGGATCATTTATTTTGTTGGATTTCAAGGGAAACTAAGCCTATGTTTAGTAGGAAATTTTGTCAGAGGTACCAAACAACGACCGTATTGAATTTTTAGGCATCAGTAAATTGTGCAAAACTTGTGTTGACTCTCCGTACTAACCTGGTTTTCCCCTAAAATACCACTAAAGGTGGAGGGGGATAGGGTTGGGGGGTGGGTTGTGGCGTTTTTAATTTTTTCTTGTAATTGCCATGCTCATACGGTATCCCCCATTTGAGCTAGTGTGGTGGCCCCGTCTCTGTTTGCACCCACGCGTATGGCATGACCGTTGATCGGACGATGTGGGAGCTTTATTGGGTTTTTTTACTTTGCCAAGTGGGTTTCAGTTAGGATTTCAACCATTTGAGTCGCTATTTTATTTGTTCAACAAAATCGCCTAAAAAGCACGGAGTTCTATGAATAACAGCCATCTCAGCCATCTGAATTCTTCAACGTATCTACGAAAGCATGATACCATCACGAGCTGAAGGTGTGGTAGCTTTCCAAAAATCTTATTTTTTGTGGGGGGTATTTCCAATGATTAGCTGTTTCAAATTACGACACTTGAATTTTTTCTCCTTGTACTTACACTTGTGCATGCGTACCCATTTGAAGCTATTTTGGCGACGTCCTGTTTACATCCCTGCAATATGGCATACCATTTGAGTCAGACATGTGGGGAGTGATATTAGTGGTGGGGTTATTGTGCGGGGCATTTCCAGTTTTTGGGCTGATTGAATTACGAAGCCTTGATTTTTTTCTTGTCATTACACTGTGCATGTGCCCATTTTGACCTAGTTTTTGGTGGCCCAACGCTCTTTCTGTGTACAATCCACGCATATGGCATACCGTTTTATTCAAAAGATGTGGGCGAGTGAATTTAGTGGGGGGTTCTGTGTGGGTGGGGGGGGGGGGTGGTGGGGCGGGGGGGTGCAGAACGGGCATTCCCGTTATTGGGGCTGTTTGAACTTACAGAGAACTTTGATTTTTTCTTGTAAATTACACTGTGCAGCGGCCCATTTGAGCTAGTTGTGGCCACGCTCTATGTGCACCCACACATATGGCACTATCATTTGATGCCGGATCTGTGGGAGATTGACTTTAAGTGGGTTTTTTTGGCCTTGTCGTTGGGGTTTAGGTTATGATTTCATCCTTGAATCATCTATTTTATTTTCCACAAAACCTCCTAAAACACCGAGTTTCTATTCGTTGGCATCACTTGTCTGGAATTCTTCATGTTGTATGAAAGGCATGGCAACCGTAATACTGACTGTGTGTAAGATTCACCCAAATATATAGGTTTGTGGGGGGAATGTCCATTGTTTTCTTGACTGTTTTCCTAGAAAAAGCGTAGGCTTTTCAAATTACAACGAGAGCAACTTTGATTTTTTCTTGTAATTGCATTTGTGCATGCGTCCAAGTTGAGCTAGGTGGGTGGCACGTCTCTGTGTACCTCCACTCAATATGCATACCATTTGGATTCAAACCTTGGGGACAGTGGAATATTTAGTTGGGGGTTATTTGTGGGGGCATTCCAGTTTTGGGGGCTGTTTGAAATTAACCGATCACTTTGATTTTTGTCTTGGAAGTACATTGTGCATGTGTCCCATTTGACTAGTTGTTGGCCACGTCGCTGTGTACATCCACCGCATTGGCAATACCGTTTGATTCAGAAGATGTGGGAGAGTGATATTTAGTGGGGGGGGTTACTTTGTGGGTGGGGGGGGGGGGCTGTCCAAGGTTTGGCCTGTTTGAAAATTACAGAGAACTATTGATTTTTTCTTATAATACACTTGTGCATGCGTCCCATTTGAGCTAGTTGGTGGCCACGTCTCCTATTGCACCCACACTATGGGCCAATATACCATTTGCTGCAGGATTGTGGGTATTGGACATTTAGTGGGTTTTTTTGCTTGTCACGTGGTTTGGTAAGATTTCAACTCCTTGAATCATCTATTTTATTTTCACAAAACCTCCTAAAAACCAGAGTTTCTTTGGATCCCTGGGTCTGGCAATTCCTTCATGTAGTGTAGAAGAGCCGGCACCGTAAGACATAGCTGAAGGTGTGGGTAGAATTTTCCAAAAATAGATGTTTTGTGGGGGAATTTCCATGTTTCTGGGAACCCTGTTTCCTTGAAAAGGGTAGGCTGTGCAAATTACAGAGCACTTTGATTTTTTCTTGTAATTACATTTGTGCAATGCGTCCAATTTGAGCTAGTTGGTGGCCACGTCTCTGTGTACCTCCCCTCATATGGCATAACCGTTTTGATTCAGAACATGTGGGACAGTGTATTTAGGTGGGGTTTATTTGTGGGGGGCATTTCCAAGTTTTTGGGCTGTTTGAAATTACAGACACTTTGATTTTTCTTGTAATTCACTTGTTGCATGTGTTTCCCATTTGAGCTAGTTGGTGGCCACGCTCTGTGTACATCCACGCATATGGCATACCATTTGATTCAGAAATGTGGGAGATTGATATTTTAGAAGTGGGGGGGGGGTATTTGTGGGGGGCATTTCCAACTTTTGGAGGCTGTTTTTGAAATTACAGAGACTTTGATTTTTTTTCTTGTAATGATACTTGTGCATGCGTCCCATTTGATCTAGTTGGTGGCCACATCTCTGTGACCCCACACATATGGCATACCTCCCGTTGATGCAAGGATTGTTTGAGATTGAACATTCTAGGAAGTGGGTTTTTTGCTTGTCAGTTGGTTAAGGTAGATTTCAATCGTTAGAATCATCTTATTTATTTTTCCACAAAAACATGCCTAAAAACACAGAGTTCTTTGGATCACTGGGGTCTGAATTCTTCATGTATTATGAAATCATGGCACCGTAACCTAGCTGAAGGTGTGTAGATTCAAAATATATAGTTGTTGTGGGGGATTTTCATGTTTCGGACTTTTTCACGTAGACAAAGGGTAGGGGCTGGCAAATTACAGAGCACTTTGATTTTTTTCCTTGTAATTGCATTTGTGCCTGCGTCCAATTTGATCTAGTTGGTGGCCACATCCTGTGTACATCCACAGCATCGGGCATATAACCGTTTGATTCAGAAAATGTGGAGATTGATATTTAGTGGGGGGTTTTTAATTTGTGGGGGGGCATTTTCAAGTTTTGGGCTTTTGAAATACAGATCACTTTGATTTTTTCTTGTAATCTACACTGTGGGGGTATTGTCTAATATCGAGGGGTGTTTAGTCCTGGAGGCAAATCTGAAAAAGAAGTTGCTGTAATTGGTCCATTGTCATTGGCTCCTTTGTGGCTAGTTGATTCCACGTTTGCGTGGTGGTAACCATACATAGGGCATACCGTTTGATTCAGGAACATTTAGGAAATTGGATATTTGGTAACTTTTTTTTAGATCCATGAGGTTTTAGCATGATTTCTACTTTTGAAGTTGTGTTTTTTGTTATTTTTCAGACAATGCCCCTTTCACAAAAGAACTGTGGTGCCCACACGCATTGAGGTATGAAGGACAACCACAAAACAGCTTTACGTAGCTTTTAAGTGATCTTTCTTTCTGAGAAATATATTTTTTGGGGCGGGTGTATTTCCAGTGTATTAGGGGTGTGCAGTTTTGAAAATCTGGGAAAATGCTGTATTGGCTCACTCTGCCATTGTTTTACATTTTGACTAGTCGTCTTTCTCCCACGTCCTGTGTGTAACCACACATAGGGCATAACCGTTTGATTCAGACCATTTAGGAGATGATTTTGGTAAGTTGTTTTCACATACATGGGTTTGGGTGTGATTTTGTAACTTTGGAAAATGTATTTTTCGTCTATTTTCAGAAAATTGTAGTCGAAATGCGAAATTCTACGAAGAACTGCGGCGCCACCCCATTGATGGTATGAATGACCGACTACCTTTGCTACCTATCGAGGTGTTTAAGATGTCAGGAATATATAGTGTTGTGGGTCATTTCTGAGTTATCAGGGTGTTTTTGTGGAAAACTGCAAGACTGTCCAGTTGGCTAAATTTTTCACTGTTTCTCACCATCATGCATTGGTCTCACATCGTGGCTTTTTCGCTTCCTCCACGTCCGCTGTGTCACCCACACTATGGCATACCATTATTCAGGACATTTAGGAATTGATATTAGTAACTTGTTTTTTACATTCCATGAGGTTTTTGGCATGACTTTCCTACCTTTTTGAAGTTGTTTTTTGTTCATTTTTTTCAGACAAATGCGAACTTCTAATGAAGAACTGCGGCCCACAACCATTGATGGTATGAAATGAACAAACTACAGTTGTTTTACCTAGCTGAAGGTATGTAATTTTCGCAGGAATATACAGTTTTGGGGTTATTTCTAAGTTATGGGGGTGTTTTGTGGAAAAACTGTAGACTTGTCGAAATTCGCGTTTGCGGGCTAATATTTTCGCGTTATCTGTGCCGATCCGTGCATTGTCGCACTTTGTGGCTTTTCCCTTCCACGTCCCCGCGTGTGTACCCACACATATGGCAATAACCGTTTGATTCAGGACAGTTTGGGAGATTGATATTTAGTAACTTTTTTTAGATTCCATTAGTTTTGGCAATGATTTCTACCTTTGGAGTTTGCTTTTTTTTCATTTTCTACAAATGCAAACTTCTACAAGAATTGCGCCCACACGACCATTGTGGTATTAATGAACAACTACATGTTACAATACTGAAGGTGTGTAGATTTCAGGAATATATAGTTTTTGGTGGGTGTTATTTCTAAGTTAATAGGGGTGTTTTGTGGCAAATAACTCAGACTGTCAACTTCGAATGGGCTAAATATTTTTGCTGTTTCTGAGCCATCGTGCATTTCTCACTTCATCACTTTGTGCTCTTCGGTTCCACTCCGCGTGTGTAACCACACATGTGGCATACCGTTTGATTCAGGACCTTTGGGAATTGATATTAGTAACTTTTTTTTTTAGATTCCATGAGGTTTTTGGCATGATTTCTACCCTTTTGAATGTTGTTTTTGTTTTCATTTTTTCCGACACTGCCGAACTTCTCGAAGAAGTGCGCCCACCGCCATTGATGGTATGATGAAACAACTACAGTGTTACATAGCTGAAGGTGTGTAAGATTTCAGGAATATTAGTTTTTGTGGGGGTTATTTCTAAGTTACGGGGGTGTTTGTTGACAAAACTGCAGACTGTCTAAATTCAAGTTGGCTAAATATATTTGCCCGTTTCTGAGCCATCGTGCTTGTCTCACTTTGTGGCTTTTCGCTTTCCACGTCCGGTGTGTACCACACCTATGGCATACCGTTTGATTCAGGACATTTGGAGATTGATATTTGTTACCTTTTTTTTACATTCCATGGGGTTTTGGCATGATTTCTCAACCTTTTTTGAATGTTTTTGATGTTCATTTTTTGGAAAATCTGGTAAAGCAAACTTCTACGAAGAACTGCGCCCACACCAGTATGTATGAATAACGAACTACCAGCGTTACATAGCTGAAGTGTGTATATATACATGAATATATGTTTGTGGGGGTATTTCCTGAGTGTGGGGGGTGTTTTTGTGGAAAAACTGCAGACTGTTCAAATACACACTGGCTAATTTTTTTTGCTTTGCTACTGACCTTTGGCCACTGGTCACGCTCTTGGTTATTGGTAAGCCATGTCCTCTGGGTACACCATGAATGTTGCATACCGTTTTATTCGGGGTGGTTAGGCTTTCATATTTGAATGCGTTTGGAACTTCCTTCACATTTTAGCTTGAAATTCTGCATTTGATTGTTGTCTCTGATTTTACGTTTATGAAAAAAGGAAAATGTGAGAAAATACCTTACAATTGGACGAAGAGCGTCGTCCGGGTATCTGCATTTGTCAAAACTAAACCTCCTCATAAATCTTGTGGTGGTGTAGTTTCTAACATATCTCACTTGTTGGGGATATTTTAGTTAAATTGGGAAGATATTCTAGTTACTGTCAGTATGTTATACATTACAATCTCACTTGGGGGATATTATGTTAATTGGTAGATATTCTATGAATAAACTGTCAGTAGTTATACATTACAATCCTCACTTGTTTGGGATAAAATATAGTTAATTTGGGTAGATATTCTCTGATAACTGTCGTAGTGGGGTTTTACATTACTCTCACCTTGTGGGGATTATAGTTTAATTGGTAATATTCTATATAAACTGTCTTAGTGGTTATACCTTACAATCTCACTGTGAGGATATTTTAGTTAATTTGGGTTAGATATTCTATGTTAAACACTTTCCATAGTGGTTATACATTACAATCCACTTGTGTGGATATTTTAGATATTTGGTAGATATTCTTGATAACTGTCAGTAGTGGTTATACATACAATCTCCTTGTGTGGGGATATTATAGTTAATTTGGAATTTCTATGCTTACTGTCAGTAGTGTTATCCTTACAATCTCACTTGTGGGGAGATTATAGTTAATTTGGGTGATTTCTTACTGATAACGAACTCAGTAGTGGTTTTACATTACAATCTCACTTGTGGGATATTATAGTTTAATTTGGTCGATATCTAGGATACTGTCAGTAGTGGTTATCAGTACAATCTCACTGTGGGAATTATATTAATTTGGTAGATATTCTATATAACTGTCAGTAGTGGTTATACATTACATCTCACGTGTGTGGTATTTTAGTTATTTGTAGAGTTCTATGTTACTGTCAGTAGTGTTTATAACTTAACCATCTCACTTGTGTGATTTTTAATACTTGGTAGATTTCTATGATAACCTCAGTAGTGGTATACATTACAATCTCACTGGTGTGGAATTTTTAGATATTTGGGTAGATATTCTATGATAACCGTCAGTAGTGGGTATCATCATCCACTTGTGGGGATATTAATAGTTAATTTGGTAGATAGTCTAATGTTAACTGTCCAGTAGTGGTTTACATTACATCGCCGTGTGTGGATAGTTTTTAATAGTTTGGTAGATATTCTATCTATGAAACGGTCAGTAGTGGTTAACATTACCATCTCACTTTGTGGATATTTTAGATAATTTGTAGATATTCTATAGAACCGTCAGTAGTGGTTATATATTACAATCTCATTGTGGGGATATTATAGATAATTTGGTAATATTCTGTGATACCGTCAGTATGGTTATACATTACAATCTCAACTTGTGGGGAATTATAGTTAATTTGGTAGATTTCTATGATAGACTGTCAGTATTGGTTAGTACATTACAATCTCACTTGTGGGATCTTATAGTTAATTTGTAGGATATTCTAGTAACCGTCAGTAGTGGTGTTACATTACAAATTCTCACTTGTGGGATATTATAGTTAAATTGGTAGATATGCTATGATAACTGTCAGTCAGTGGTATCAATCAATCTCACTTGTGTGGATATTATAAGAGTTAATTTGTTAGATATTCTCTATGATACCGTCAGGTAGTGGTTATCCATTACAATCTCACTTGTGGGGATATTTAGTTAATTTGGTAATATTTAGTTAACTGTCAGTAGTGGTTATCCATTTTAATTGTGTAATCTTCTTGAGGTGCAGTTTTTCGTTTGGGCGGGTCTCGGTACAGGAAAGTTGGGTACCTACTATATATCTGGTATCGTTGTACCTCTGGAGTATCTGAGCTTTTTAGAGAGTAAGATGTTTTGTGGTGTAACCTTAAGATAACTATAGTAAAAAATGGAAAAATCCATGAATTTGCAAAATTTTCATTTTTTTCATAATTTTACCCATAATTCCCAGTAAAATTTTCCAGAAAGTTGACAATTTTTTTTTACCTTTAAGTACACTTTGTGCTGAAAAAACAATGTATATGGATATTCCTGATTCTGAAATGTTTCCTACTGTAAATTAGTCTCAGCGATAAGGTCAAAATCCTGAAATTCTTTCTGCAGTTAACGCAAAAACAATGAAATTCTTTTCTTCCCACTAAAGGAGGATGTCCACGTGTCCTCTGATATGACCTATTAGTAAACAATGCACCGAGAGTTCATTGTATGGCCCATTAATATATTTGTATAAGGTTATCATTCCCCACGCAAACGTCGCTTCTCCTATGTGAACAGCTCTAACTTGTCTAATCTGCCTGCATATCACAGCCCTCCTCCCTTATTAATTTAGTTGCCCTTCTCTGAACTGCTCAATTTCCAAGATGTCCCTTTTGTATATGGGATTCCAAAACTGCACCGTATATTCCAAATGTGGCCTTACCAGTGCCTTGTAAAGAGGAGAAATATTTTTTCCCTTGAATCTATTCCCCTCTATACAAGACAATATCTTGCTAGCTCTTGTCGTTGCTACCTGGCATTGTTTGCTATAGCTAAGTCTGTTATCTACCAGAACCCATGTATGTAGGTGTCAGAGTATGTATATGTGAGTGTGTGTGGGTATGTGTGGGTATTTCTTATAAAACATAAGGACAGCCAAAAATTACCTGTCCACTACCACTGTCTCTCCCTTTCCTGTATTAGTCATTATATAGGAATCCCTGTTTAGTATAAAAGTTAGTTACCGTTCCTATTGAAAGAGAAAGAAGGACCATGCTTGTAGGTTCTCATTCATCCAGGTCATGGTATATCTATGTATTCAATTAGATCAACTGGACTTGAAGAGTTTCGCTAGTCATCCGACTCGCTTTCTTAATTCAGAATGACTTGTACAAGAATCTGTGGCAATTATTTAGAAGAATCTATGCATTGTTGGAATTAACATATTGCAAAGTAATGTACTGGTTCAAAGAGGTTTAAGGAGGCCATTTAGGTGAAAACAAGAATTTATCTAGGCCATTGTTTCTTATTTTTACAGATTCCCTCATGTCCGGTGGTGTGCCTCTGGATTGGAAAAAGGCTGATGTTATTCCAATATTCAAAAAGGGAAGTCGTATAGAGCCGGGTAATTACAGGCCTGTAAGTTTAACTTCAGTGGTGGGGAAGATCCTGGAAAGTTTAATAAGGGAACATGTTGTAGAGTATGTTTCAAGGGATTATAAGTAGTAACCAGCATGGATATAGGAGGAATAGATCTTGTCAAACTAACTTGCTTGGCTTTTGAGGAAGTAAGTAGAAATTTAGTCTCAGGCATAGCAGTAGATGTAGTTTACTTGGATTTTGCAAAGGCTTTTAATACAGTCCCCCATAGGCAACTAATGCATAAGCTAAGGTCTGTTGGTCTCGGGAGGCACATTCGTACATGGATAGAAAATTGGTTAATGAATAGAATGCAGAGAGTAGTTGTTAACGGGGCTTCATCAATATGGAATAAAGTGCTAAGTGTGGTGCCACAGGGTTCTGTGCCAGCAAGGTTTTCCTTGTGCTGCTTATACGAATGGCTCTGTGTTAAGTGAATCCCTGTTGGAAAGGGATCTTGGAGTTTTGGTGGATAACAAACTTAAAGGAAGCAGTGCCAGGCGGCAACAGCCAAAGCCAGCATGGTATTGTCTTGTATAAAGAGAGGTATGGATTCAAGGGAGGAAAATGTAATTCTCCCTCTTTACAAAGCATTGGTAAGGCCTCATTTGGAATATGCAGTGCAATTTTGGAATCCTGTGTACAAAAACAACATCTTTGAAAAGGGTTCAGAGAAGGGCAACTAATTAATAAGGGGATTTGGGGAGCTTGAATATGAAGAGAGACTTGAAAAGTTACAATTATGTATGCTGGAGAAAAGGCGCTTGTGTGGGGATATGATTACTGTGTATAAATACAATTAACGGACCATACAATTAACTATCTGGGTCATTGTTCACAAATAGAGCATGTCAGAGGACACGTGGACATCCCTTAAGACTTGAAGAAAAAGGTTTAGGCTTCAAGTTAGGAAAGGGTTTTTCAATGTGAGAACGGTAAAGCTATGGAACTGTCTTCCAGTGGACGTTGTTATGGCAGGTTCATTGGTCAGTTTAATAAAAAGCTGGATGAGTTTCTGCAAACAAGGAATGTTACAAGTTACTGGTATTGATACATAAAGTAGAGTTGATCCAGGGAAATTTCCCATTGCCACTTGGAGTCAGGAAGGAATTTTTTCTCCCTTCATAAATTTGGTTGGTTTTTTTTGCCTTCCTCTGGATCAACAGTTAGGCAGGAAATGAGGAGATTGCTAGATGGGTTGGACTGGATGGACATTTGTCTTTATTCAACCTCAAATACAATACTATACTATACTGACACACACTCACATATAAACTAACATACACATAATCTAACACATACCAACACACACTCACATAACATACTCTGACACATACCCCCACACTCACTAAACACCTTGACACATACCCACACACACTCACATAACATACTCTGACACATACCACACACACCACATATACAACTCTGACACATACCCACACACACTCACATAAACATACTCTGACACATACCCCACACCACTCACTATATATACTCTGACACATACCCACACACACTCACATATACATACTGACACATACCCACACACTCACATATACATATTGACACACACCTCATATACATATTGACACATACCCACACACTAACATATACATACTCTGACACATACCCACACACACTCACATATACATACTCTGACACATACCCACACACACTCACATAAACAACTCGTCACATACCCACACACTCAATAACATACTCTGACACACCCACACACACTCACATAAACATACTCTGACACATACCCACACACACTCACATAACACACTCTGACACATACCCACACCACACTCACTATATATATATATATATACATACATATTGACACACACTCATATACATATTGACACATACCCACACACTAACTATAATACTCTGACACATCCCCACACACCCTCACATATACATACTGACACATACCACACACTCACATATACATACTGACACTACCCCACACACCTCACATATACATACTGACACATACCAACACACTCACATATACATCTGACACATACCCACACACACTCCACGTACTCTGACACATACCCACACACTATCATACACATACTCTGACACATACCCACACACACTCACATATACATACTGACACATACCACACACTCACATATACATACTGACACATACCCCCACACACTCACATATACATACCCACACTAACTCACATATACATACGACACATGCAACACTCACATATACATACCACACACACTCACATATCAGACCCATACCCACACACACACTCACATATACATACTGACACATACCCACAAACACTATCATACACATACTCTAACACATCCCACAAACACTCATGTAGACACAACCCACACACACTCACATAACATATTGACACATACCCACACCACCCTCACTTAACTACTGACACATCCACACACACCCTCACATATACATACTGACACATACCACACACACTCACATATACATACTGACACATACCCACACACACTCACATCATACATACTGACACATACCCACACACACTCACACACATACGATACATACCCACACACTACATAACATACTGACACATACCCACACTCACATATACATACTGATACATACCCACACTCACATATACATCCTGATACATACCCACACACACTATCATCACATACTCTAACACATACCTACACAACACATACTGACACATACCCACACACACTATCATACACAACTCTGCACATACATACCCACACACTCACATATACATACTGCACATACCCACACACACTCACATATACATATTGACACATACCCACACACACTCACATATACATATTGACACATACCCACACACCCTCACATATACATACTGACACATACCCACACCCACTCACATATACATACTGACCATCCACACCACTCACATACATACTGACCATACCCAAACACTCACATATACATACTGACACCTACCCACACACACTCACGTACTCTGACACATACCCATGCACTATTATACCCATACTCTGACACATACCCACACCCACTCACAATACATACTGACCATAACCACACACCTCACATATACATACTGACACATACCCACACACCACATATACATACTGATCCATACCCACACACTCACATATACATACTGACACATACCCACTCACATATACATACCCACACACACTCACATACTCTGACACATACCACACACACTCACATATACAGACACTACCCACACACACTCACATATACATACTGACACATACCCACACTCACATATACATACTGATACATACCCACCACACTATCATACACTACTCTGACACAATACCCCACTCACATATACATATTGACACATACCACACACACTCACATATACATATTGACACATACCCACACACCCTCACATATACATATTGACACATACCCACACACTCACATATACATACTGACACATACCCACACACACTCACATATACATACTGACACATACCCACACACTCACATATACATACTGATACATACCAACACACACTCACATATACATACTGACACATACCAAACACTCACATATACATACCCCACCACACTCACATACTCTGACACTACCCCACACACACTCCATATACAGACACATACCCACACACACTCACATACATATTGACACATACCCACACACCCTCACATATACATACTGACACATACCCTCAACATATCATACTGACACACACCCACAACCTCACATATACATACTGACACATACCCACACTCACATATACATACTGAACATACCCACACACACTATCATACACATACTCAACACATACACATACTGACACATACCCCCACCACTATCATACACATACTCTGACACATACCCACACACTCACATATACATACTGACCACATACCCACACACACTCACATATACATATTGACACATACCCACACACCTCACATTTAAATATTGACACATACCCCACACACACTATCATACACACTCTAACCATACACTACTGACACTAACCACACACTCACATATACATATGACCATACCCCACCTCACATAACTATGACACATACCCACACACACTCACATATACATATTGACACATACCCACACACACCCTCACATATACATATTGACACATCCACCCACACACTCACATATACATACTGACACATACCCACACACACTAACATATACATACTGACACATACCACACACACTCACATATACATACTGACACATACCCCACACTCACATATACATACTGACACCTACCACACCTCACATATACATACTGATACATACCCACACACACTACTCATACACATACTCTGACACATACCCACACACTCACATATACATATTGACACATACCCACACACACTCACATATACATATTGACACATACCCACACACTCACATATACATATTGACACATACCCACACACTCACATAACATATACACATACCCACCACCCTCACATATACATATTGACACATACCCACACACACTCACATATACTACTGACACATACACCACACACTAACTAACATACTGAACATACCCACACAACTCCATATCACATACTGACACTACCCACACACTCACATATACATACTGACACATACCACACTCACATATACATACTGATACATACCCACACACACTATCATACACATACTCTGACACATACCCACACACTCACATATACATATTGACACATACCCCACACCACTCACATATACATATTGACACATACCCACACACCTCACATATACATATTGACACATACCCACACACCCTCACTATACATATTGACAGATACCCACACACTCACATATACATACTGACACATACCCACACACACTCACATAAACATACTGACACATACCACACACCCTCACATATACATACTCTGACACATACCCCCACACATCACATATACATACTGACACATACCCACACACCCTCACTATACATATTGATGCATACCCACACACACTCACATATACATACTGACGCATACCCACACACATATACATACTGACACATACCCACACACCACATATACATACTGACACATACCCACACACTCACATATACATACTGACACATACCCACACACCTCACATATCATACTGACACATACCCACACTCACATATACATACTGATCCATACCCACACACACTATCATACACATACTCTAACACATACACATACTGACACATAACCACACACACTATCATACACATACTCTGACACATACCCACACACCCTCACATATACATACTGAATACATACCCACACACACCTATCATACACATACTCTGACACATACCCACACACTCACATATACATACTGACACATACCCACACACACTCACATATACATATGACGCATACCCACACACACTCACATATACATACTGCACATACCCACACTCACTCACATATACATACTGACACATACCCACACACTCACATATACATACTGACACATACCCACACACACTCACATATACATACTGACACATACCCACACTCACTCACATATACATACTGACACATACCCACACACTCACATATACATACTGACATCACTCCCACACTCACTCACATATACATACTGACACATACCCACAACACTCCATATACATACTGACACATAACCACACACTCACATATACATACTGACACATACCCACCACCACCTCACATATACATACTGACACATACCCACACACTCACATATACATACTGACACATACCCACACACACTCACATATACATACTGACACATACCCACAACTCACTCACATATACATACTGACAAATACCCACACACTACATATACATACTGACACATACCCACACTCACTCACATATACATACTGACACATACCCCACACCTCACATATACATACTGACAATACCCACACACTCACATATACATACTGACACATACCCACACCACTCACATATACATACTGACACATACCCACACACACTATCATACACACACTCTAACACATACCCACACAGTCACAAACATACATACCCCCACACACATACCCCACTACATCCACAGTCTATACACACTTGTGATTTTTACAAAGTAACACACACATTTGTAGCTGTGGCCCCAGGTGCAGCCCTGAGAGGAAGTATAACAGCCTGGCCCTAGTCCTTCAGGTTTGATGGGGACAATCAGACACCAACACCCACAAAGCAAGTCTGCAGGGATTAGGGAGACACCGGTTGGATGCGGAAGGATCTTGTTTCCTCTACTGGAGAGCGAACAAGGTGCCTCCAAAACCCATCCGCCCGGACTATTACATCCTAGACAGGGACAGTGTCAGGACTGTACTGGGATATGATAGGGATTTACCATCCACCTCCCATTGCAGTGTTATAGGTGATGGTAAGTCGGGTCCAACTGCACAGAGTGGGCGGCGATGTAACGGAATTTACTGACATGCGCAGTAACACAGAGCGCGGGATGGTCCCGATATGCGGAAATAGCCAGCACGTATGGAGATATTGTGCACGCATCATTAACGTAAGGACCGCCCACCGTCCGAAATGATAAATAGCAGCGCGCAGCTTCCGGAGCTCACATTGTGCACATGTGGGGAACGATGTGTGTTGTGTGTGCTGTGATATCCTGGAGGGGCGAATGGCGGAATTGTGATAACAATGAGCAGATCCTCCTGCTCTCCTCCGCGTTATGTGGGGGGAAATGGGAACGGACAGTGAGGGGGAATGAACCGCAGGAGCCTCCTAGTCCCATAATGAATGTTTCTGTACAGACAGTGACCGGCCTGTAATTCCCTATAATGTCTAACGGTCTGATAGTAAATACAGAGATAGAGCCTGTTACCTGTACATTATGTAGGTCTCCATGTAATCTAACACTGCTATGTACAGACAGTGACCGGCCTGTAATTCCCTATAATGTCTAACGGTCTGATAGTAAATACGGATAGCCTGTTACCTGTACATTTATGTAGGTCTCCATTGTAATCTATACATGCTATGTACGACAGTGACGGGCCTGTATTCCCTT
This sequence comes from Hymenochirus boettgeri, assembly GCA_019447015.1. Taxonomy (NCBI): domain Eukaryota; kingdom Metazoa; phylum Chordata; class Amphibia; order Anura; family Pipidae; genus Hymenochirus; species Hymenochirus boettgeri. Next base: position 1,488,954 of record JAACNH010000012.1, on the reverse strand, counting down.
AATGTATAACGGTCTGATAGTAATACAGAGAGAGCCTGTTACCTGTACATTGATATGTAGGTCTCCATTGTAATCTATACACTGCTATGTACAGACAGTGACCGGCCTGTATTCCCTATAAGTTATAACGTTCTGATAGTAAATACAGATAGAGCCTGTTACCTGTACATTGATATGTAGGTCTCCATTGTAATCTAACACTGCTATGTACAGACAGTGACCGGCCTGTAATTCCCTATAATGTTAACGGTCTGATAGTAAATACAGAGATAGAGCCTGTTACCTGTACATTGATATGTAGGTCTCCATTGTAATCTATACACTGCTATGTACAGACAGTGACCGGCCTGTAATTCCCTATAATGTTAAACGGTCTGATAGTAAATACAGAGATAGAGCCTGTTACCTGTACATTGATATGTAGGTCCTCCATTGTAATCTATACACTGCTATGTCAGACAGTGACTGGCCTGTAATTCCCTATAATGTATAACGGTCTGATAGTAAATACAGAGAGAGAGCCTGTTACCTGTACATTGATATGTTAGGTCTCCATTGTAATCTATACACTGCTATGTACAGACAGTGACGGGCTGTAATTCCCTATAATGTCAACGGTCTGATAGTAAATACAGAGATAGAGCCTGTTACCTGTACATTGATATGTAGGTCTCCTTGTAACTCTATACACTGCTATGTACAGACAGTGACCGGCCTGTAATTCCCTATAATGTATAACGGTCTGATAGTAAATACAGAGATAGAGCCTGTTACCTGTACAGGATTGTAGGTCTCCATTGTAATCCTCTATACACTGCTATGTACAGACAGTGACGGGCCTGTATTCCCATATGTCTAACGGTCTGATAGTAAATACAGAGATAAGCCTGTTACCTGTACATTGATATGTAGGTCTCCATTGTAATCTATACACGGCAATGTACAGACAGTGACCGGCCTGTAATTCCCTATAATGTCTAACGTCTGATAGTAAATACAGAGATAGAGCCTGTTACCTGTACATTGATATGTAGGTCCCATTGTAATCTATACACTGCTATGTACAGACAGTGACCGGCCTGTAATTCCTATAATGTATAACGGTCTGATAGTAAATACAGAGATAGAGCCTGTTACCTGTACATTAAGTAGGTCTCCATTGTAATCTATACATGCTATGTACAGACAGTGACCGTCCTGTATTCCCTATAATGTATAACGGTCTGATAGTAAATACAGAGATAGAGCCGTTTACCTGTACATTGATATGTAGGTCTCCATTGTAATCTATACACTGCTATGTACAGACAGTGACCGGGCCCTGTAATTCCCTATAATGTATACGGTCTGATAGTAAATACAGAAATAGAGCCTGTTACCTGTACATTGATATGTAGGCTCCATTGTAATCTATACACTGCTATGTACAGACAGTGACCGGCCTGTAATTCCCTATAATGTCTAACGGTCTGATAGTAAATACAGAGATAGAGCCTGTTACCTGTACATTGATATGTAGGTCTCCATTGTAATCTATACACTGCTATGTACAGACAGTGACCGGCCTGTAATTCCCTATAATGTATAACGGTCTGATAGTAAATACAGAGATAGAGCCTGTTACCTGTACATTGATATGTAGGTCTCCATTGTAATCTCTATACACTGCTATGTACAGACAGTGACAGGGCCTGTAATTCCCTATAATGTCTAACGTCTGATAGTAAATACAGAGATAGAGCCTGTTACCTGTACATTGATATGTAGGTCTCCTTGTAATCTATACACTGCTATGTACAGCAGTGACCGGCCTGTAATTCCCTAAATGTCAACGGTCTGATAGTAAATACAGAGATAGAGCCTGTTACCTGTACATTGATATGTAGGTCTCCATTGTAATCTATACACTGCTATGTACAGACAGTGACCGGCCTGTAATTCCCTATAATGTCTAACGGTCTGATAGTAAATACAGAGATAGAGCCTGTTACCTGTACATTGATATGTAGGTCTCCATTGTAATCTATACACTGCTATGTACAGACAGTGACCGGCCCTGTAATTCCCTATAATGTATAACGGTCTGATAGTAAATACAGAGATAGAGCCTGTTACCTGTACATTGATATGTAGGTCTCCATTGTAATCCTCTATACACTGCTATGTACAGACAGTGACCGGCCTGTAATTCCCTAATTCTAACGGTCTGATAGTAAATACAGAGATAGAGCCTGTTACCTGTACATTGTTTGTAGGTCTCCATTGTAATCTATACACTGCTATGTACAGACAGTGACGGGCCTGTATTTCCCTATAATGTCTAAGGTCTGATAGTAAATACAGAGATATAGGCCTGTTACCTGTACATTGATATGTAGGTCTCCATTGTAATCCTCATACACTGCTATGTACAGACAGTGACGGCCTGTAATTCCCTATAATGTCTAACGGTCTGATAGTAAATACAGAGATAGAGCCTGTTACCTGTACATTGATATGTAGTCTCCATTGTAATCTACACTGCTATGTACAGACAGTGACCGGCCCTGTAATTCCCTATAATGTCTAACGGTCTGATAGTAAATACAGAGATAGAGCCTGTTACCTGTACATTGATATGTAGGTCTCCATTGTAATCTATACACTGCTATGTACAGACAGTGACTGGGCCTGTAATTCCCTATAATGTCTAACGGTCTGATAGTAAATACAGAGATAGAGCGGTTACCTGTACATGTGATATGTAGGTCTCCATTGTAATCTATACACTGCTATGTACAGACAGTGACTGGGCCTGTAATTCCCTATAATGTCTAACGGTCTGATAGTAAATACAGAGATAGAGCCTGTTACCTGTACATTGATATGTAGGTCTCCATTGTAATCTATACACCTATGTACAGACAGTGACCGGCCTGTAATTCCTATAATGTCTAAGGTCTGATAGTAAATACAGAGATAGGCCTGTTACCTGTACTTTGATATGTAGTCTCCATTGTAATCTATACACTAGTAATCAGTGACGGCCTGTAATTCCCTATAATGTCTAACGTTCTATAGTAAATACAGAATAGAGCCTGTTACCTGTACATGATATGTAGGTCTCCATTGTAATCTATACACTGCTATTACAGACAGTGACCGGCCTGTAATTCCCTATAATGTATAACGGTCTGATAGTATACAGAGATAGAGCCTGTTACCTGTACATTGATATGTAGGTCTCCATTGTAATCTATACACTGCTATGTACAGACAGTGACCGGCCTGTAATTCCCTATAATGTATAACGGTCTGATAGTAAATACAGAGATAGAGCCTGTTACCTGTACATTGATATGTAGGTCTCCATTGTAATCTATACACTATGTACAGACAGTGACAGGGCCTGTAATTCCCTATAATGCTAACTGTCTAAAGTAAATACAGAGATAGAGCCTGTTAACTGCACATTGATATGTAGTTCTCTCTAACCCCCTGTAACTGCTATGTACACACAGGGTTTTTGATGGTCTGTTGGAGGCCTAGCAGAGCTGTTGATTCATGTCCAGACCATTTGTAATTGGGGAATGAAATCCATATGTTTTAATGTATGGTCTACTGGAACAATTGAATCTATTACAACCCACACGTTGTGTCTGTATGTTAGAGGGCGTATCTGTACATAACCAAATACACAACATTCTAACTTTTACAATGGTACCATATGGGAGTCTGTTAGTTTGTTTTGTATGGTTGAGAACTAACATCTAAGACAGGTGTACCCAGCACATTCCTTACCTGACTGGTTCCCGAGATGCAGTAACTACTTACAATTCCAAATACTTTTTACTAGATTTTTTTCATACTGACACATACCCACACTCACATATACATACTGATACATACCCACACACACTATCATATACATACTGATACATACCCACACACACTATCATACACATACTCTAACACATACACATACTGACACATAACCACACACCCACATATACATATTGACACATACCCACACACTCACATATACATATTGACACATACCCACACACACTCACATATACATATTGACACATACCACACACACTCACATATACATACTGACACATACCAATACACTCACATATACATACTGACACATACCCACACACACTCACATAAACATACTCTGTCACATACCCACACACACTCACATATACATACTGACACATACCCACAAACACTCACGTACTCTGACACATACCGCACAACACACTCACATAAACATACTCTGACACATACCCACACACACTCACATATATATATATATATATATATACATACATATTGACACACACTCATATACATATTGACACATACCCACACACTAACATATATATACTCTGACCCATACCCACACACCCTCACATATACATACTGACACATACCCACACACTCAATATACATACTGACACTACCACACACACTCACATATACATACTGACACACTACCAACACACTCACAATCATACTGACACATACCCCACACACTCACGTACTCTACACTACCCCACACACTATCATACACATACTCTGACACATACCCACACACACTCAACATACACATACGACACAATAACCACCACACTCACATATACATACTGACACATACAAACCCCCACACACTCACATATACATACCCACACTAACTCACATATCCATACTGACACATAGCACCCACTCACATATCATACCCACCACACACTCACATATACAGACACATACCCACACACACTCACATATCATAACTGACACATACCCACAGAACAACTATCAACAACATACTCTAACACATACCCACACCCCTCATGTAACACATACCCACACACACTCACATATACATATTGACACATACCCACACCCCCTCACTTATACATACTGACACATTCCCCAACACCCCTCACATATACATACTGACACATAACCACACACACTCACATATACATACTGACACATACCCACACACACTCACATATACATACTCTGACACATACCCACCACACTCACATATACATACTGACTACATACCCACACCACTCACATATACAACTGACACATACCCACCTCACATATACAACTGATACATACCCACACTCACATATACATACTGATACATACCCACACACACTATCATCACATACTCTAACACATACCTACACATACACATCTGACACATACCCACACACCCTTCACCCCCATACCGCTCTGACAATACCCACACACGTTACACATACGACACTCTCCCCACACACTCACATATACAGACACATACCCACACACACTCACATATACATATTGACACATACCCACACTCACATATACATACTGACACATACCCACACACTCACATATACATACTGACACATACCACACACACTCACATATACATCTGACACATACCAATCACATCTCACATATACATCACTACTGACACATACCCACAAACACTCACGTACTCTGACACATACCCACTTAGCACAGTAATCACCCATACTTCTGACCATAACCCACACACACTCACATATACATAATAGACACATAACCACACACAACTCACATATCCATATGACACATACCCACAGCCATCACTCACATATACTCGATACATACCCCACACACTCACATATCATACTGACACATCCAACTCACATATCATACCCACACACACTCCCATACTCTGACCACCTACCCACACACACTCACCTATACGACACATACCCACCACACACTCACTATCATACTGACACATACCCCACACTCACATATACATACTGATACATACCCACACACACTATCATACACATCTCTGACCACATACCCACACTCACATATACATATTGACACATACCCCACACACTCACATATACATATTGACACATACCCACACACCCTCACATATACATATTGACACATACCCACACACTCACATATACATACTGACCATACCCACACACACTCACATACATACTGACACATACCCACACACTCACATATACATACTGATTACATACCAACACACACCTCACTATACATACTGACACATACCACACTCACATATACATACCCACACACACTCACATACTCGACACATACCCACACACACACTCACATATACAGACACATACCCCCACACACTCACATATAACATATTGACACATAACCCACACCCTCACATATACATACTGACACAGTACCCTCACATATACATACTGACACATCCCACACACTCACATATACATACTGACACATACCCACACTCACATATACATACTGATACATACCCACACACACTCAACACATACTCAACACATACACATACTGACACATACCCACACACCACTATCAATACACATACTCTGACACATACCCACACTCACATATACATACTGACACATACCCACACACACTCACATATACATACTGACACATACCCACCCACTCCATCATTTAATATGACACATACCCACACACACTATCATACACATACTCTAACACATACACATACTGACACATAACCACACACTCTTACATTTGACCACTCCCACACACTCACATATCATCTTGACACCATACCCCACACACACTCACATATCATATTGACACATACCCCACACACACACCCTCACATATACACATAACACATACCCACACACTCACATATACCATACTGACACATACCCCACACACACTAACATATACATACTGACACATACCCACACCCACTCACATACACATACTGACACATACCCACACACTCACATATACATACTGACACATACCCACACTCACATATACATACGATCCTCCCACACACACTATCATACCATCTCTGACACATACCCACACACTCACATATACCATACTGACACATACCCACACACACTCACATATACATATTGATACATACCCACACACTCACATATACATATTGACACATACCCCCACACACTCACATATACATATTGACACATACCCACCACACCCTCACATATACATATTGACACATAACCCACACTCACATATACATACTGACACTAACCCACACACCACTAACAATATACATACTGACACATACCCACACACACTCACATATACACATCCCACTACAATACATACTGACACATACCCACACTCACATATACATACTGATAACATACCCACACACACTATCATACACATACTCTGACACATACCCACACTCACATATACATATTGACACATACCCACACACACTCACATATACATATTGACACATACCACACACACTCACATATACATATTGACACATACCCACACACCCTCACTATACATATTGACAGATACCCACACACTCACATATACCTACACTACCCCACACACTCACAAAACATACTGACACATACCCACACACCCTCACATATACATACTGACACATACCCACACACTCACATATACATACTGACACATACCCACACACAACTCACAATACTATGATGCATACCCACACACACTCACATATACATACTGACGCATACCCACCCACATATACATACTGACACATACCCACACCACATATACATACTGACACATACCCACACACTCACATATACTACTGACACATACCCACACACTCACATATACATACTGACACATACCCACACTCACATATACTACTGATACATACCCACACACACATCATACACATACTCTAACAACTCACATACTGACACTAAAACCACACACACTATCATACCCATACTCTGACACATACCCACACACACTCACATATACAACTAACATAACCCCACACACACTATCATACCCTACTCTGACACTACCACACCATCACATATACTACTGACACATACCCCCACACCACTCACATATACATATTGAAGCATAACCCACACCACACTCACACATACATACTGACACATACCCACACCTCACTCACATATACATACTGCCACATACCCACACACTCCATATATACATCTGACACATACACACCCGCCACGCACATATCATTACTGTACACATACCACACTCACTCACATATACATACTGACCTACCCACACACTCACATAATACATACTGACACATAACCCACCCACTCACATATACATACTGACACATACCCCACACACTCACATATACATACTGACACATACCCACACACACTCACATATACATACTGACACATACCCACACACACTCACATATACATACTGACACATAACCCACACACCACATATACATCTGACACATACCCCCACACTCACATCTCCATTCTACTACTGACACACTCCCACAACACTCACTCCACATATACAGACTGCTCAACATAACCCACACAATCACATAAACATACTCTGACACATACCCACACACACTCACATATACATACTGACACATACCCACACACACTCACATATACATACTGACACATACCCACACACACTATCATACACACACTCTAACACATACCCACACAGTCACAAACATACATACCCCCCACACACATACATCCACAGTCATATACACACTTGTGATTTTTACAAAGTAACACACAATTTGTAGCTGTGGCCCCAGGTGCAGCCCTGAGAGGAAGTATAACAGCCCTGGCCCTAGTCCTTCAGTGTTTGATGGGGACAATCAGACACCAACACCACAAAGCAAGTCTGCAGGGATTAGGGAGACACCGGGTGGATTGCGGAAGGATCTTGTTTCCTCTACTGGAGAGCGAACAAGGTGCCTCCAAAATACCCATCCGCCCCCGGACTATTACATCCTAGACAGGGACAGTGTCAGGACTGTACTGGGATATGATAGGGATTTACCATCCACCTCCCATTGCAGTGTTATAGGTGATGGTAATGTCGGGTCCAACTGCACAGAGTGGGCGGCGATGTAACTGAATTTACTGACATGCGCAGTAACACAGAGCGCGGGATGGTCCCGATATGCGGAAATAGCCAGCACGTATGGAGATATGTGCACGCATCATTAACGTAAGGACCGCCCACCGTCCGAAATGATAAATAGCAGCGCGCAGCTTCCGGAGCTCACATTGTGCAATGTGGGGAACGATGTGTGTTGTGTGGTGCTGTGATATCCTGGAGGGGCGAATGGCGGGAATTGTGATAACGATGAGCAGATCCTCCTGCTCTCTCCGCGTTATGTGGGGGGAAATGGGAACGGACAGTGAGGGGGAATGAACCGCAGGAGCCTCCTAGTCCCATAATGAATGTTCTGTACAGACAGTGACCGGCCTGTAATTCCCTATAATGTCTAACGGTCTGATAGTAAATACAGAGATAGAGCCTGTTACCTGTACATTGTTATGTAGGTCTCCCTTGTAATCTATACACGCTATGTCCAGACTTGACTGGGGGTCCTGTAAAGTGACGGCCTTAAACGTACTGCCCCTATAATGTCTAACGGTCTGATAGTAAATACAGAGATAGAGCCTGTTACCTGTACATTGATATGTAGGTCTCCATTGTAATCTATACACTGCTATGTACAGACAGTGACCGGGCCTGTAATTCCCTATAATGTCTAACGGTCTGATAGTAAATACAGAGATAGAGCCTGTTACCTGTACTTGATATGAGGTCTCCATTGTAATCTATACACTGCTATGTACAGACATTGACCGGCCTGTAATTCCCTATATGTTAACGGTCTGATAGTAAATACAGATAGACCTGTTACCTGTACTTGATATGTAGGTCTCCATTGTAATCTTACACTGCTATGTACAGACAGTGACGGGCCTGTAATTCCCTATAATGTCTAACGGTCTGATAGTAAATACAGAGAAGAGCCTGTTACCTGTACATTGATATGTAGGTCTCCATTGTAATCTATACACTGCTATGTACAGACATGACGGCCTGTAATTCCCTATAATGTTAAGGTCTGATAGTAAATACAGAGATAGAGCCTGTTACCTGTACATTGATATGTAGGTCTCCATTGTAATCTATACACTGCTATGTACACGAGTGACGGGCCTGTAATTCCCTATAATGTATACGGTCTGATAGTAAATACAGAGATAGAGCCTGTTACCTGTCATTGATATGTAGGTCTCCATTGTAATCTATACACCTTGTGTACAGACAGTGACCGGCCTGTAATTCCCTATAATGTCTAACGGTCTGATAGTATACAGAATAGAGCCTGTTACCTGTACATTGATATGTAGGTCTCCATTGTAATCTATACACTGCATGTACAGACAGTGACCGGCCTGTAATTCCCTATAATGTCTAACGGTCTGATAGTAAATACAGAGATAGAGCCTGTTACCTGTACATTGATATGTAGGTCTCCATTGTAATCTATACACTCTATGTACAGACAGTGACGGGCCTGTAATTCCCTATAATGTTAACGGTCTGATAGTAAATACAGAGATAGAGCCTGTTACCTGTACATTGATATGTAGGTCTCCATTGTAATCTATACACTGCTATGTACGACAGTGACGGGCCTGTAATTCCCTATAATTATACGGTCTGATAGTAAATACAGAGATAGAGCCTGTTACCTGTCCATTGATATGTAGGTCTCCATTGTAATCTATACACTGCTATGTACAGACATGACCGGCCTCTGTATATCCTATAATGTATCGGTCTGATAGTAAATAACGAGATAGAGCCTGTTACCTGTACTTGATATGTTCTCCATTGTATCTCTATACACTGTTCCAGCTAAATGTTATAACAGACAGTGGTGGCCTGTATGACATGTACTCACTTATTGTGTCGGCTTCTTATCTGTAATCTCTTTACACGTTTCTTCACGTGACCGGGCCTGTAATTCCCTATAATGTCTAACGGTCTGATAGTAAATACAGAGATAGAGCCTGTTACCTGTACATTGATATGTAGGTCTCCATTGTAATCTATACACTGCATGTACAGACAGTGACGCCTGTAATTCCCTATAATGTCTAACGTGTCTGATAGTAAATACAGAGATAGAGCCTGTACCTGTACATTGATATGTGGTCTCCATTGTAATCTATACACTGCTATGTACAGACAGTGACCGGCCTGTAATTCCCTATAAGTCTAACGGTTGATAGTAAATACAGAGATAGAGCCTGTTACCTGTACATTGATATGTAGGTCTCCATTGTAATCTCTATACCACTGCTATGTACAGACAGTGACGGCCTGTAATTCCCTATAATGTCTAACGGTCTGATAGTAAATACAGAGATAGAGCCTGTTACCTGTACATTGTATGGAGGTCTCCATTGTAATCTATACACTGCTATGTACAGACGTGACCGGCCTGTAATTCCCTATAATGTCTAACGGTCTGATAGTAAATACAGAGATAGAGCCTGTTACCTGTACATTGATATGTAGGTCTCCATGTAATCTATACACTGCTATGTACAGACAGTGACCGCCCTGTAATTCCCTATAAGTTTAACGGTCTGATAGTAAATACAGAGATAGAGCCTGTTACCTGTACATTGATATGTAGGTCTCCATTGTAATCTATACACTGCTATGTACAGACAGGACCGGCCGTTAATTCCCTATAATGTTAACGGTCTGATAGTAAATACAGAGATAGAGCCTGTTACCTGTACATTGATATGTAGGTCTCCATTGTAATCTATACACTGCTATGTACAGACAGTGACCGGCCTGTAATTCCCTATAATGTCTAAGGTCTGATAGTAAATACAGAGATAGAGCTGTTACCTGTACATTGATAGTAGGTCTCCATTGTAATCTATACACTGCTATGTACAGACAGTGACGGCCTGTAATTCCCTATAATGTAACGTCTGACTCTGATAGTAAATACAGAGATAGAGCCTGTTACCTGTACATGATATGTAGGTCTCCATTGTAATCTATACACTGCTATGTACAGACAGTGACGGCCTGTAATTCCCTATAATGTTAACGGTCTGATAGTAAATACAGAGATAGAGCCTGTTACCTGTACATTGATATGTAGGTCTCCATTGTAATCTATACACTGCTATGTACAGACAGTGACGGGCCTGTAATTCCCTATAATGTTAACGGTCTGATAGTAAATACAGAGATAGAGCCTGTTACCTGTACATTGATATGTAGGTCTCCATTGTAATTATACACTGCTATGTACGACAGTGACGGCCTGTTATTCCCTATAATGTATAACGGTCTGATAGTAAATACAGAGATAGAGCCTGTTACCTGTACATTGATATGTAGGTCTCCATTGTAATCTATACACTGCTATGTACAGACAGTGACCGGCCTGTAATTCCCTATAATGTATAACGGTCTGATAGTAAATACAGAGATAGAGCCTGTTACCTGTTACATGATATGTAGGTCTCCATTTGAATCTATACACTGCTATGTACAGACAGTGACGGCCGTTATCCCTATAATGTATAACGGTCTGATAGTAAATACAGAGATAGAGCCTGTTACCTGTACATTATGTAGGTCTCCATTGTAATCTATACACTGCTATGTACAGACAGTGACGGCCTGTAATTCCTATAATGTTAACGGTCTGATAGTAAATACAGAGATAGAGCTGTACCTGTACATTGATATGTAGGTCTCCATTGTAATCTATACACGCCTATGTACAGACAGTGACGGCCTGTAATTCCCTATAATGTAACGGTCTGATAGTAAATACAGAGATAGAGCCTGTTACCTGGACATTGATATGTAGGTCTCCATTGTAATCTATACACTGCTATGTACAGACAGTGACCGGCCTTGATTCCCTATAATGTATAACGTCTGATAGTAAATACAAGAGATAGAGCCTGTTCTGTACATTGATATGTAGGTCTCCATTGTAATCTATACACTGCTATGTACAGACAGTGAGCCGGCCTGTTATTCCCTATAATGTAACGGTCTGATAGTAAATACAGAGATGAGCCTGTTACCTGTACATTATGTAGGTCTCCATTGTAATCTATACACTGCTATGTACAGACAGTGACCGGCCTGTAATTCCTATAATGTTAACGGTCTGATAGTAAATACAGAGTAGAGCCTGTTACCTGTACATTGATATGTAGGTCTCCATGTAATCTATACACTGCTATGTAACAGACAGTGACGGCCTGTAATTCCCTATAATGTTTAACGGTCGATAGTAAATACAGAGATAGAGCCTGTACCTGTACATTGATATGTAGGTCTCCATTGTAATCTATACACTGCTATGTACAGACAGTGACCGGCCTGTAATTCCCTATAATGTAACGGTCTGATAGTAAATACAGAGATAGAGCCTGGTACCTGTACTTGATATGTAGGTCTCCATTGTAATCTACACTGCTATGTACAGACAGTGACCGGCCTGTAATTCCCTATAATGTTAACGGTCTGATAGTAAATACAGAGATAGAGCCTGTTACCTGTACATTGAATGTAGGTCTCCATTGTAATCTATACACTGATGTACAGACAGTGAGGCCTGTAATTCCCTTAATGTATAACGGTCTGATAGTAAATACAGAGATAGAGCCTGTTACTGTACATTGATATGTAGGTCTCCATTGTAATCTATACACTGCTATGTACAGACAGTGACCGGCCTGTAATTCCCTATAATGTAACGGTCTGATAGTAAATACAAGAGATAGAGCCTGTTACCTGTACATTGATATGTAGGTCTCCATTGTAATTCTATACACTGCTATGTACAGACAGTGACCGGCCTGTAATTCCCTTAATGTATAACGGTCTGATAGTAAATACAGAGATAGGGTGTACCTGACATTGATATGTAGGTCTCCATTGTAATCTATACACTGCTATGTAAGACAGTGACCGGCCTGTAATTCCCTATAATGTATACGGTCTGATAGTAAATACAGAGATAGAGCCTGTTACTGTACATTGATGTAGGTCTCCATTTTAATCTATACACTGCTATGTACAGACAGTGACGCCTGTAATTCCCTATAATGTCTAACGGTCTGATAGTAAATACAGAGATAGAGCCTGTTACCTGTACATTGATATGTAGGTCTCCATTGTAATCTACACTGCTATGTACAGACAGTGACCGGCCTGTAATTCCCTATAATGTTAACGGTCTGATAGTAAATACAGAGATAGAGCCTGTTACCTGTACATTGAAGTAGGTCTCATTGTAATCTATTACAGCTATGTACAGACAGTGGACCGGCCTGTAATTCCCTATAATGTAACGGTCTGATAGTAAATACAGAGATAGAGCCTGTTACCTGTACATTGTATGTAGGTCTCCATTGTAATCTATACACTGCTAGTACAGACAGTGACCGGCCTGTAATTCCTATAATGTTAACGGTCTGATAGTAAATACAGAGATAGAGCCTGTTACCTGTACATTTATGTAGGTCTCCATTGTAACTCTATACACTGCTATGTACAGACAGTGACCGGGCCTGTAATTCCCTATAATGCTAAACGGTCTGATAGTAAATACAAGAGATAGAGCCTGTTACCGTACATTGATATGTAGGTCTCCATTGTAATCTATACACTGCTATGTACAGACAGTGACGGCCTGTAATTCCCTATAATGTCTAACGGTCTGATAGTAAATACAGAGATAGAGCCTGTTACCTGTACATTGATATGTAGGTCTCCATTGTAATCCTATACACTGCTATGTACAGACAGTGCAGGGCCTGTAATTCCCTATAAATGTCTAACGGTCTGATAGTAAATACAGAGATAGAGCCTGTTACCTGTACATTGATATGTAGGTCTCCATTGTAATCTATACACTGCTATGTACAGACAGTGACCGGCCTGTAATTCCCTATAATGTCTAACGGTCTGATAGTAAATACAGAGATAGAGCCTGTTACCTGTACATTGATATGTAGGTCTCCATTGTAATCTATACACTATGTACAGACAGTGACCGGCCTGTAATTCCCTATAATGTCTAACGGTCTGATAGTAAATACAGAGATAGAGCCTGTCTGTTACCGTACATTGATATGTAGGTCTCCATTGTAATCTATACACTGCTATGTACGACAGGTGACCGGCCTGTAATTCCCTATAATGTTAACGGTTGATAGTAAATACAGAGATAGAGCCTGTTACCTGTACATTGATATGTAGGTCTCCATTGTAATCTATACAGCTATGTACAGACAGTGACCGGCCTGTAATTCCCTATAATGTCTAACGGTCTGATAGTAAATACAGAGATAGAGCCTGTTACCTGTACATTGATATGTAGGTCTCCATTGTAATCTATACATGCTATGTACAGACAGTGACGGCCTGTAATTCCCTATAATGTCTAAGGTCTGATAGTAAATACAGAGATAGAGCCTGTTACCTGTACATTGATATGTAGGTCTCCATTGTAATCTATACACTGCTATGTACAGACAGTGACCGGCCTGTAATTCCCTATAATGTCTAACGGTTCGATAGTAAATACAGAGATAGAGCCTGTTACCTGTACATTGATATGTAGGTCTCCATTGTAATCTATACACTGCTATGTACAGACAGTGACCGGCCTGTAATTCCCTATAATGTATAACGGTCTGATAGTAAATACAGAGATAGAGCCTGTTACTGTACATTGATATGTAGGTCTCCTTGTAATCTATACACTGCTATGTACAGACAGTGACGGGCCTGTAATTCCCTATAATGTCTAACGGTCTGATAGTAAATACAGAGATAGAGCCTGTTACCTGTACATTGATATGTAGGTCTCCATTGTAATCTATACACTGCTATGTACAGACAGTGACCGGCTGTAATTCATATAATGGCTAATGGTCTGATGTAAATACAGAGATAGAGGCTGTTACCTGTACATTGATATGTAGGTCTCCATTGTAATCATCTATACACTGCTATGTACAGACAGTGACCGGCCTGTAATCCCTATAATGTCTAAAGGTCTGATAGTAAATACAGAGATAGGCCTGTTACCTGTACATTGATAGTAGGTCTCATTGTAATCTAGTACACTATGTACAGACAGTGACGGGCCTGTAATTCCCTATAATGTCTAACGGTTCTGATAGTAAATACAGAGATAGAGCCTGTTACCTGTACATTGAGATGTAGGTCTCCATTGTAATCTATACACTGCTATATACAGACAGTGACCGGGCCTGTAATTCCCTATAATGTATAACGGTCTGATAGTAAATACAGAGATAGAGCCTGTTACCTGTACATTGATATGTAGGTCTCCATTGTAATCTCTATACACTGCTATTACAGACAGTGACGGCCTGTAATTCCCTATAATGTATAACGGTCTGATAGTAAATACAGAGATAGAGCCTGTACCTGTACATGATATGTAGGTCTCCATTGTAATCTATACACTATGTACAGACAGTGACCGGCCTGTAATTCCCTATAATGTATAACGGTCTGATAGTAAATACAGAGATAGAGCCTGTTACCTGTACATTGATATGTAGGTCTCCATTGTAATCTATACACTATGTACAGACAGTGACAGGGCCTGTAATTCCCTATAATGGCTAACTGTCTAAAAGTAAATACAGAGATAGAGCCTGTTAACTGCACATTGATATGTAGGTCTCTAACCCCCTGTAAACTGCTATGTACACACAGGGTTTTTGAATGGTCTGTTGGAGGCCTAGCAGAGCTGTTGATTCATGTCCAGGACCATTTGTAATTGGGGAATGAAATCCATATGTTTTAAATGTATGGTCTACTGGAACAATTGGAATCTATTACAACCCACACGTTGTGTCTGTATGTTAGAGGGCGTATCTGTACATAACCAAATACACAACATTCTAACTTTTACAATGGTACCATATGGGAGTCTGTTAGTTTGTTTTGTATGTTGAGAACTAACATCTTTAAGACAGGTGTACCCAGCACATTCCTTACCTGACTGGTTCCCGAGATGCAGTAACTACTTACAATTCCAAATACTTTTCTACAAGAATTTTTTTTCTATGACACCTTTGAATTGTTGTTGCAAAAACAAGTGTAAATGATTTAGAGGTCCACATTAATTGTAATTAAAGTGCAATACATTTATAACTGCATGTTTTCATGTAAATATTGCTTTATATTCAGAATAAAAACTCAAATTCTGTAAAATACCAAAACTTATCATCCATATTTACTAAATAAAAAAAACTTAACATTGTTACTGTATCATTTCCCTTCTTCCTTAAAGGGCAAGTCCAGCCCTAAAATGAAAACTTACATACAGGTAAATCACCCCCCAAAACCCTAAACGGTAATAGTTTGAAATGTGAAATATATGTCTAACCTGAAATCCTGCACAATATCCTGTTTCCACTGTTTCTGCTTCCAGGTTCTTCCAGTTAGTAACTGTCAGTTATGGATTTGACAGTTGACATCACAGCCAATGACTGAATGTTAATCCCCTGTCTGCCTCTTCTGAGCATGCCCAGGCTCAGTACAGGTTTCTAAATTGCTCAGTTTGCATGAGGCATCCAGAAGCATAGCAGGCATACAGTAATGAATTCATAGGACAAACTATGATATATCAGCATATTTTAAAGAGGCCATACTTTATTTTCCTTAAATAGAGAACTTCTCTTTTCTTCCTTTTAACATATTGTAAACAAGACAAAATAACTATTTGAGTTTTCATGTCAGGGAAAACAAGCAGATTGTGTTTCTGGGCACCATTTTGTGGGAATTGCAATGTACTTTTCAACAGCCTCCACTTTTTCAAACAAAACTCCCCCTAAACTTGGAACCTTCCCCCTCCCCACATACTATCTATTTTGGATACCCTAACCAAACCTACTTGGCAAGTAAAAAACCCCCCACTAAATCTCATTCTCCCACATGTCCTGAATCACAGTATGTGGTGTGTATGTACACGGACGTGTCTACCAACTAGCTCCAGTACAAATAGGATTTGTTGTTCCTAACAAACTACATCAGACATGCATGTAAATTTCTTGAGATTTCTTGAAAAAAAGATTCAAAGTTAAAAATCTTACTTAAACCCACTTTTCAATTTGAAAAAAATCTCATTAAATATTCTCCAACATGCCCTGAATCAAATTCAATGGCAGTCATGGCCAGCAAATAGTCCAGAATGGATCTAGAGTATAAATGGTGCTTTGCTCTAAGGGCAACCTATTGTTTTAGGCTTAATACCCCTTTACCTTGGAAACAAAATACATAAATTGTTGGTTAAAAAACTACACCCCCAGCCACCCATTCATACATGCAGACCACAAGATGCAGTTCTTTGTAAAAATGTTCAGAATAAGAGATCTTGACAACCTTAAGTATGAAATGCTCCCACTAAGGGTACAGCCACACTGCAATGCAATCGCAAACTAAATCGCATGCAACTTGATGTGCGATTTTGTTGCGCTTGCGTATGTTTTTTTCAATAAGTATTGGAAAACGCATGAGATTGCGATTAAAAATGCAAAACGCAATGCATCCGAAAACGTGCTTTCGGTGCGTTGACGCATTTTCAATGATATGAAAAAAAGCGCAAACGCCAAAAAAGCGCAGCAGTATGTCCTAGCCCTAAACATAGATCTCCTCCTACATATCCTGAATAAAACGGTTTCCTACTTGCATCGGTGATCACAGAAATATGGCCAGCAAGGAGCTTCAAAGGGAGCCAGTGCATACATATATATTACCAGCTTTGAAGTTAGGATAAACTTCAGATTTTCAAAGAAAACCCCCTCAAACTCGTATATACCCCACAAACCATATGTTTTTAGAACCTATACTTCTACATGACTTCTACAAATCTTTCATACATACAAGCAAAGTTCTGCACACAGTTCTTTTTAGAAAGTTGCACTTTTTTTGACATTTTCTTTCTGAAAGTGGACATTTTCCTGGAAAGTGGCAAGGCGGATTAAAATTTAGTACTCTTGACCAAACCTCCAGAACAAATAAATAAAATTTCCTACTAGACGCTCTTCTACATGTCCCGAATAAAATGGCATCTGTCCTCCAAGGGAGCCAATACGTAACTATTGGGATGTTCTTAAAGGGCATACTAGCTTTTGTCAGACTGAACTCCTTTTACCTGGAAGAAAAATCCCAAAAACGATATTTTTGTAATCTTAACACCTTCAGATACATAACTGCCATTCTCACACATGCAGAATTTCAGATGGAATTCTTCATAGACCTTGATGCATTTTAGGAGATTTTCTGAAAAAATTAATTAAAAAGATTAAGTTAGAAATCTTCCCAACCCCTTATGATAAGTAAAAAATTCCACTTAAAATTAATCTCCCACGTGTCCTGAATAAAACTGTATTCCATATGTGTGGGTGAACCCAGAAACGCAGCCATAAGGTAACCCAAACTACCAGGCAAAAGTGTAATAACAGAGATTTAACCAACTCTATTTTGAACAGCTTTCAGTTTTTCATGCACATGCAGAATTTTGCACACAGCTCTTTAGAAATTTGCACTTTTTAGCAGATCTTCTTGAAATGAGACAACTTCAAACCTTCAGAAATAATTCCATCTAAATATCAATCTTCGACATTTGTGTGTATCAGTGTACACAAACAAGGTCAGCGAGTAGCCTCCAAGACAAATATTCCCACTAAATATCGATTTTCTAAGTCTCGAATAAAAACATACCCTACATGATCAGTAAATGGCCTCCATAGGAGCAATATGTAACTTTAAGGATGTGCATTCTTTTTTTTTTTTTCCATGCTAAACACCCCCTTACCTGGAAAACAATCCCAAAAATATAAACATTTTTATACAGTTTTAGCTACATAATTCCATTCTGTCACATGTATGTGCATAATTCCAAATGCAATTCTTCATAGATATTCCTGCTTTTATTTTTTCAAAAGAAAATGAAATAAAAAACAATTCAAAGTTAGAAATCTTTGCAAACATACATGATTAAAGAAAATACTACTAAATATCAATCTCACATGTTCTGAATCATATGATATGCCACATCAGAGGGTGTGTACACATTACCCATGTAACTCCAAAAGGGACCAAAACATAAAAGCAATTAGAGAATTTAACCAACTCTGTATTTTTAACAGCTTTTAATTTTTCAAACTTAACACTCATCAAACACAAATATCCCCAACAAACTTTTAGAAACTACACCCCTATATCTGATGTAGTTCTTACATGCAAAATTCTCAACATATAGAATAATCCTATTCAAAATAGGGTCACCTACAGATTAAAGGATACAATTGAACGATTACAGTATTACATATGGGCAGAGTTAAGGAATGTCATTGTTATTGTTAAATGATTGGGACAAATGCTGCTGATGCTGTTAAAATATTTAGTAACTTGATAAAAGTGTTTTAACGTGTTGAAAATTAATAGTCTGACTCAAACCCCCCTGCTCCATATTATTGCATCAAGTCCCAAGAGTGTGGTCAATTGGTCATCATTTATAATGTATGTGGGAGCAAGCGCACCTGGGCGCCCGCTATGGTACGAGGATATACTCGTTTGGGATAGACGCAGAAGAGGCAGTGAGCGGAAAGGAGGGAAGAAGGAAGGGGCCAGACGCCGAGGGCAGAACGAGACAGAAACGAAAGGGAACGGACGGAACATGAAACAGGGAACACCAGGGAAGAGGAGGCGACCGGAAGAAGGGGGGGAGAAAAAAAGAGAGAACGAGAAAAGAAAGAGGAGGAGTAGAGAGGAAGGAGGAGAGAAGGAAAGAGGGAAAGAATAAGAGGAAAGGAGAAGTAAGAACCAAAAGAGAAGAGAAAACCCTCCAGAAGAGGAGAAAGGAGAGAGGAAAAGTAGAGGAAAGAGAAAAGAGAAGAAGAGAAGAAGAAGAAAAGAGAAAAAAGAGAGGAGGAGAAGAAGAGAAAAGGAAGAAAAAAAAGGAGAGAAAGGGGAAAGAAAGGAGAGAAGAGGGAGAAGAAAAAGAGGGAAAGAGAGAAGAGAAAGAGAGGAGGTGGACGAGAAGAAAAGAAGGGATAGAAAGAGGGGAAAAGAAGGGAGAGTAGATGAAGAGAAAGGGAGAGGAGTAAAGAAAAGGAGGAAGAGAAAAAGGTAGAAAAAGGGGAGAAAGGAAAGAGAAGAAAAGAGAAGAGCAGAAGAGAGGAGAAAAAGAAGAGAGAGAAGAAAGAAGAAAAAGAAGAAAAAGAGGAGAAGCAATAAAAGTAAAAGGAGAGTGGGGGGAAGGAGAGGAGGAGAAGAAGAGAGAAAGAAAGAGAGGAGACGAGATAGGAGAGAGAGAAAGAAAGAAAAGGTGAAAAAAGAAGAGAAAAGAGAAAGAGTAAAGGGATAAATAGGGAGAGAGAGAGAGAAGAGGAAAAAAGAATAGGAAAAGAAGAGGAGAAAGGGAGAAGAGCGAGAAGGGAAAAGAAGATGCAAAGAGAGAGGAAGAGAGGATAGTAGATAGAAAGAAAGAAGTAGAAAAGAGAGGAAGATGATGGAAAAAGAGAAGAGGAGAGAGAAGGACAGGGAAAGAGAAGAGGATTGGGAGGAGAGAGAAATAGAGAAAAAAGATAAAGGTACGGAGAAAGAGAACACAGCGAAAGGAAAGAAAGGGAGGAAATAAAATAATTAAAAGTTGATGATACTTAGATATATATGGCGTCTGAAAAGTCCATGAGCCAAGTCAGATACTTGTAAATCCAAGGTGGAAAAAGTCCAAAGTCCCTGATGGAAGCCAATATATGGTCCGTCCGATTGGCTAGATGTTCCTTAAGATGTTATGAGCTGGGCCATGATCCCAATTGATCCTTTTTCCTGAAACTGGGAGCGGACTGGTCCCTAGAGGGGGCTTGGTTTTGCCCCGAAGGTGGTTCCTATTTTGGAGGGAACTTTGAAACTCCAATTTCCCTCTAGTCCATAATCCGTGTAACATACATGTCACCTTCACAATATTGCCCTGGTTGTCATTAACTAATTTTACACAATAGAATGATACTAGACATGACATATTTGGAGTTGGTATGAACAAGAATTATAATTCAGCAATCAAGGAATATCATGCTTACAAGGTGTCTATAAATACAGATTTAATTATTTTATAAACTGCAAATATTTCTTAAAACATAAAATAATTCTATGCCCTGAATTAAGAAATATGAATGGCCTTTAAAGTGCCATATGGCTACAGCTGAGTTCTACACTAGAAGACCACCTGCTGTGCTGGTGCCTGCTAGAATGTAGAAGTGTATGCATTACTACAGTTCCCACCTTGCCCCTTTGTAGGTAGACCTCATGCTGGTTAAGCAAATATAAGAAAACTCAGTCTTTACCAACTGGTTAGGAGGCAGGAATTTAACCTTGTGATTGCCTGGCAGTTAAACAATGTGGGAGCTGCCAAACTGCTTGACACACCGATAAATTGATATAATTTGAAAATTAAGAGTGCAATTTCACACATTGTCTATGGGAGTTTACATTGCATCCTGTTCGTCAACCTGACAAAAAATATAAAAAGTGAAACTTCCACTGAGAACAAACACATTTGCACTTAGGCAATGATGTGTCTATGAACATTTTCACACTTTTAGGAATACTGACAGGCTGTTTTTAATTCATTCTGCAATGTTTGTTGGGGGTTTTTCCAATATGTGATGGAAAAAACTTGAGTTTTTGCTGCTATATAAATGGTTGTAGTGACAATTTTGACGTTAAGCATGGTAAAAGTTAATGCCACATATTACACCTTTATAAATACACCCCATAACCTTGCTTGCTTTAGCCTTGTTGTTGCCTGGCACTTATGCTACAACTAAGTATGTTATCTACCAGTACTCCCAAATCTTCATCTAACATTCACTTAGTATAGACTCAACTAGCTCAGCTATGGGAAATAAACCATAACCCTATTGTAAAAGTATTACAATTAATTAAAATCTTCAATCATATTACGTAGCACATCAATGTAATATATCATTACAGTATAGGCATAGATAGGCATACACATCTGGGAGCCACAAGGAAATATATATATATATACGTGTGTGGAGGAGGGAGCACTCCGGGATTTGTATAAACAATTTTATTGTGTAAACGTCACACAATAAAATTGTTTATACAAATCCCGGAGTGCTCCCTCCTCCACACACGTATTCTGATCTAAGGTAGCACCCGGGTAGGTGAATCAGATAAGCGAGTGCAGCTCTTACCGATTAAATTTTTATATATATATATAATGTCCCTCATCAACCGGAATATGAAGGTTTGTGCCACTCCCATGACAGTAAATTTGTGACGTTTTATAGTTTTATGGTATTACATACATAGTTCATAGTATTTAGGCTCTGGCATAGCAGTGGATGCAGTATACTTTGATTTTTCTGAGGCTTTTGGTATAGTCTCCCATAGACTAATGTATAACCTAATGTCTGCTGGGGTGGCACAGTTGTACTTAGAAAGTTGGTTGATGGATAGGATGCAGAGTAGTTGTTAATGTAGCTTTATCAATATGGCTGACAAAACAAAACTGTCGACCATTAAGCTCCAGAGGATGTGCAATCAATATAGATTTACATTGGGCTGCTAAGTGGCAGAGAGTCAATGTTGATAAATGGAAGGTGATGCATTTTGGACTTATAATCCTTGTGCTGTGAATACTACAAAGGGCTCTGTTAAGTGAGTCCCTGTTGGATCTTGGAGTTTTGGTGGATAACAAAGTTTAAAAGTAGCAAGCAGTGCCAGGCGGCAACAGCCAGAGCCAGCATGGTATTGTCTTGTATAAAGAGAGGTATGGATTCAAGGGAGGAAAATGTAATTCTCCCTCTTTACAAAGCATTGGTAAGGCCATTGGAATTAGCGTGCAATTTTGGAATCCTGTGTATAAAAAGGACATCTTGGAAATGGAAAGGGTTCAGAGAAGGGCAACTAAATTAATAAAAGGAATGGGGGAGCTTGAATATGAAGACAGATTGGATAAGTAAAATTAATTACACAGAAAAGGTGCTTTTGCGTGGGGATATAATTACTGTGTATAAATACATAATGGGCCATGCAATACACTATCTGGGGCATCTCTTGGGGCATTCCCACAAGAGATTTGTGCAACGTACAAAATGGCAGAGTTATTTTCATACACGGGGCAAGTTATGATCAAGTTTCAGATACTGGACAGTTTTTCACATATTTACTTTTTGTAAAGATAAAAACAGACAAGAAAAGCAGTAATATGTTAGTTTAAAAGGCAACACACCGTGAAAGTCAAACCTTTTCATTTAAAAAAAAAAAAATGGTATGACATGCATGGGTGGACCCAGAGACATTGCGTAACACCCTCATTTGAAGGCAATTCGGACAAAAAAATTTAGCAAACTTTTGGATTTTGGAAAAGCTTTTGTTTCTAAAATTCACCCAACCTTTTCGATTTTATGAATACCCACACCCGAGTTGCCAGACATCACTGTTTGGGCACAGTTGTCTTACTGCAGGGAAAATTCCAGAGTCCCACAGCCAGGTGAAATCTAGTCCAAACGCCAGCCCTGCCAAAATACGCCCCAAACCGCACTCTGATCATGGGCCCACCTGTAACTCCCACTGTTACACCCAAACTCATCTAGCCCTGCCTACGTGATGACATGGTGTAGCAGCCCCACCCCCTCCTGCTCGAGGGTGGAAGGATACCATGCAGAGTGACAAGGAGGGTGAGTGGTTGCGTAAATTGAAGGATCAAACTGATAAGTGTAGGTATGATCTTATCCAGTTTAAGCGTAACAAATTGCATAAGGTGGAGGGTGATTACAAGGATAAGAGGGTGTATCCTTGGCTTACGGGCCAGGCTAATTCAACGTATATGGAAGCGCAGGCGACAACCATTTGGACCCACTATAGATTCCTCTGGGGATTCAGGACAATCCGATGAGGACATGAATAGGTCCCATCAGGGTGGCCAGTCAAGGCCTTCCAGGTCATGCTCTTTTCAGGGGGTCTACACTCGCTCTCAATACATCAAGAGAGGAGGATCACCCGGAGGGGTGGTGAAAACCCGAGAGGGCGCGCCACCCCCAAGAAACAGTAGTGTTCAATCTCAGTAACCATATGCTCATGCAGGGTGAGAGGGACCTGTTTAGCCGAGGTTTATAATTTGTACCCTTATACAGATTTGACAATACTCAATTTTTGAAATTGACGTATAAGTTTCAGTGGGCGCTTAAAGATACACCGGGTCCTAGGGTTGTAGAGCGCTTCAAACCGCGGAGCACCTTGATCCTATTAGCACCCCTGCCGTTAAAGTGTTTACAAAGATGGTTAAAAGAGATGTGGCCGATTGTGAAAAACACTGCACACCTCACAGCAAATTGTCTCATGCTGAACGTGAGGCTATCCACACGCTTAAAAATGATGAACTAATAATACGCCCTGCTGATAAGGGTGGTGCAGTAGTCTTGCTCAGTAGATTAGATTATAGGAGTGAACTCCTTCTTTGGAGATATACATACCTATGCTCCCTGTGATGGTGACCCGACCACACGGATTAAAAGGGAAGTTGATGTGGTGATCACCCAGGCCTGAGGCGGATTTATTACTGACTGTAAAAAAAAAAAAAATAAATTGACTGACCACCCATATTTATACACTGCAGAAAATAAGCAAGTCGTTGCAATGTCCTCCAGGACGCACTGTGACATTTGAGGTCAGTGTTAAAACCACTGGCGCAATATATTGATATTTTTTGCTGCCGGTTGTGAGGGCCATGAATTATATTTGAGATAGTGGACAGCTTATTTCAGATTTAAGAAATCTTTTTTTGTACAGAGCCGTGGCACAGCGATGGGGTCCAATGTGGCCCCATCCCTGGCCAATTTATATATGAAACATTATGAAGGACATTTTGCTACGATCCTGGGAGAGAGGGTCATAGTGTACAAGAGATTCATTGACGATATTTTCTTGATCTATGATGGTCAGAGTGATGAGATCAAGAGATCCATTGAGGAGGTGAACACTCCCATCAAACTGACTTGTGTGTGTAATATGCAAAATACTGAGTTTTTGGATTTAAGAATCTTTAAGACACCGGATAGGTTGGGTAACTACTTTGTTTAGGAAGCCAACCGATAGAAACACCATTTTGCACGAAACCAGCTATCACCCTCCGGCACTACTGAGAGCTATTCCTTATACTCAATGTCTTGGTAATACGTAATAACTCTGATATTGAACTAATAGAAGGTCAACTTAAAGATATGACGAATAGGCTTGTGGCCAGGGGATATGATGTAGGTTTTGAAGGAACAATTGTATAAAGCTCTTTCTGAGAAACCTCCATGATGTTCAAGAAATCAAAATAGGAGAGCATACTGGCTTCTTTGTTGTTTTTAATCTGAAATGAAGGATATTATACAAAGACAATTGGTTTCTATTTCTTCTGATCTATCTTTACCTTTTCAGCATAGTAATCTGAGGAACTTACTTGTTCAGATGGATCTTCGAAGTGAACCGGCCAATAATTCTGGCAATTTGTTGACAGGACAGTTAAAAAGGGATGTTTTTAGATGCCCCCACTGTACGACCTGTAGTGCTATGCTTGTGGGGAAAGATTTCCCCCACCCACACACTGGGAAATGTATGCCAATTGGGTTTAGACTTACATGCACTAGCACCTATATTATTATTTATTTTATTATTATATTTATTGACTTGCCCATGTGGCCTGTACTACATAGGGAAAGGATGGCTAATCACCGGTGCTCTATTCGAAGTGCCACAACAGTGAAAGGTGTCAAATAATACATTTGGTGATCTGTTGGTTGCAAGGCACTTCAAAAAGGAGGGCCATAGTTAGTCAACTCTCCAGTGTATCTGTTGTATTCAATCAACTGGACTTGGTTTAGTTCTTGAAGATTGTCGCTAGTCATCTGACTGGCTTTCTAAATTCAGAATGAACCTCCAGTCCAGTTGATCTAATTGAATACAACAGATATACCATGACCTGGATGAATGAGAACCTTACAAGCCTTCTCTGGTGTATGGTCATTGATTACCTTCCCATGGGTGACCCTCCGGCTATGAGGGAAAGGAATTTACTTAGATTGGAATGTAAATGGATTTTGAGACTGCAAACCCTGGCACCAAAAGGTCTTGATGAAATAGTCACGAATTGTTTTCTTTAAACATATATTCCCTTTACAGTTGCTGGACTGCATCACGATAAGCTAAGGACTTCACTCTGTGTCCCGCATAAGGAGTTGTGGATATGGATGTGCTTAATTTGGGATGGGCAATCTAAGTTAATATTCAACTTGTATGATTAGAGATCACTTGTGATTGTGTTTGGATTAAAAGGGATTTCTATTCATACCAGGTATTCTGGATTTTTCCAAGGGGTCAGTCTGTCTTATTGCTGAACTTTTTTTTTTTGTATGTTGTAATAGTTTTTAGTGATATTGTTTAGGTCTGTATAGTTTGATTAGTGATTTTGGATCCATGTCTCCAGGTTTCTCAAGTTAGTAGCCGCTGTATGTTTTTGTTACCTTTTTTTTAAGTCTCTGCCTGTCTGACTCGTTGTTGGTGCATAACTTTGATACGAGTGGGGTGTGCCTGTTTTTTATGGGTCATTGGCTGTTGCTTCACTGCCGGTGTTCGGACTTAGATGCAGCGCGTACTCGCACTGTGCTCTGATTGGGGCGGGCAATCATTGCGCCGTCACTGTGAAGCCTCTATTGCCATATGGGGACTGGTACTGGTTCTCCTAGTGGGCGGTTGCAGTAAGTTCGGGTCCGTGTGCTGGAGCCATGCGGTGTAGGTGTGTGTACAGTGGGGAGCCTGTGATATGGATGGACATGGATAGTGGGTGAGTGGTTTTATAATGCACAGGTGGGTAATGAAGGGGGTGGGATTTCACGTGATATAGGGATGAGGGATTAGTGTACTTAGTCTTGACAGCTCTTAAAGGGCTGAAACACGTAGACATTTTTGTTTGCTCAATAAAAGCTTGTTGCTGCATAATGAAGCCCCGTGAGTGCTTTCAAATATTTGTTTTTTGCTTATAACTATTTTATTCTCATAAATACATGCAAAGTTCCAGATGCATTTCTTTGTAAAATTCACCCTTTCAGGAGGTTTTCTGGAGAAAAAAAACCTGTTAAATCTTGCATAAAACTCACTTCAAACTTCCCTCATTTCCTGAATCAAGCAGATTTGCTTGAGTAGATTTACAGGAAAAACTTCTGAAACCCACAAATTCCCCTGTAATTTGTTTGGAATTTATACATTTTACACAGTAATAGTGTTAAATGTTTTAGATCAGCCTTCCTACAAAAGGTGTAAGTTAAGCTACAACACATTACATCAAACTGGGCAAAGTAAGGTTTAGTAACAACAAAGTGATAGGGAAAAGAATTCCCCATCGCAGACAACCATTAAACTGCAGATAACCTGTAGAGGCACTCTAAAGGCATACATTAGGAAATTTATATCCCCCCACCTTCCCGGGAGCCAGGAATAAAGGTGCAGGCAATGAAATAGTCACTCAACCAACCTTCAGTATATAAAATAACAACTTATTATAAATGCACTATAAAACACTTAAATTTCTATCAGATAAACCTAATATGATAAATAAGTAAATATAAATGTGTAACTGCTTGCATCCTAGGCGTCCCTAGGTGCTAAACAGAACAATCTAAAACTAGTGTCCAGGTAGGTAACAGCGCCAAGGTTTAGGGTCACATGCCTCTGACTGCCCCCCTGTTAATAGACCTGTACCCAAATCTTCCTGAGATAAATATTGATTGTCAGGCGGCATAATTGATGTATTTTTTCTTGTTTTTTTATTTTATAGAAGAAATAATGGGGAGATGAATTAATTGAATTTGATGGAAAAGAGAAATATTACAGGTATATAATGTATCAATGTCCCAGGGACTGAATGAAATCTATATCTCATCTTAAGAGCTTAGTTCGTTCTATCTAGACCACTGGTTCTCTATCTTTTCAGATTCGCTTTGGGCTGGAATGTGCCACTGGATTGGAAAAAAGCCAATGTAATACCAATATTCAATAAGGTAGTTGTTCCCAACCTGGTAACTATAGACCTGTAACCCTAACATCAGTGGTAGGGAAGGTGATGGAAACTTTGTTACACGATCACATTCTTGACTTTGTCTCCAGAGCTCATCATTAGTAGTAGTCAGCATGGATTTATGGGAAATAGATCATGCCAGACAAATAATTGGTTTTTGAGGAAGCGAGTAAGAATTTTGGATTCAGGTACAGCAGTGGATGTGATATATTTGGATTTTATGATGAAGGAGTAAGAAGTTAGATTCAGGCACAGCAGTGGATGTGGTATACTTCGATTTTGTGAAAGCTTTTGATACTGTGCCACATAGGCGACTAATGTTGACCTGGAAAAAAAATATGTAAATGGATAGAGAACTGGTTATTGGATCGAATCAGTGGTGGGCAATGGAGCTGCACTGTGGGCTAAAGTTGTTAGTGGAGTGCCTCAGGGTTCTGTACTGGGGCCACTTTTAATCGTTTATAAATGACTTAGAAGGGGCATTGAGATCAAGGTATGTATAATTTTTATTTATAAAGGCACATTGGGTACGCAGCCGTTTACATTAAAGAGAATATACAAACAAAACACAACCATTTTGAACAGCTTTCAGTTTTTCATGCACATGCAGAATTTTGCACACAGCTCTTTAGAATTTGCACTTTTTAGCAGATCTTCTTGAAATGAGACCACTTCAAACCTTCAGAAATAATTCCATCTAAATATCAATCTTCGACATTGTGTGTATCAGTGTACACAAACAAGGTAGCGAGTAGCCTCCAAGACAAATATTCCCACTAAATATCGATTTTCAGTCTCGAATAAAAACATACCCTACATGACAGTAAATGGCCTCCATAGGAGCAATATGTAACTTTAAGGATGTGCATTCTTTTTTTTTTTTTTTTCATGCTAAACACCCCCTTACCTGGAAAACAATCCCAAAATATAAACATTTTTATACAGTTTTGATACATAATTCCATTCTGTCACATGTATGTGCATAATTCCAAATGCAATTTTCATAGATATCCTGCTTTTATTTTTTCAAAAGAAAATGAAATAAAAAACAATTCAAAGTTAGAAATCTTTGCAAACATACATGATTAAAGAAAATACTACTAAATATCAATCTCACATGTTCTGAATCATATGATATGCCACATCAGAGGGTGTGTACACATTACCCATGTAACTCCAAAAGGGACCAAAACATAAAAGCAATTAGAGAATTTAACCAACTCTGTATTTTTAACAGCTTTTAATTTTTCAAACTTAAACACTCATCAAACACAAATATCCCCAACAAACTTTTAGAAACTACACCCCTATATCTGATGTAGTTCTTACATGCAAAATTCTCAACATATAGAATAATCTGTTCAAAATAGGGTCACCTACAGTATTAAAGGATACAATTGAAAGATACAGTAATTTACATATGGGCAGAGATTAAGGAATGTCATTTTTATTGTAAATTGATTGGGTACAAAGCTGCTGTTATAAATTATTTAGTAACTTATAAAAGTGTAACGTGTGAAAATTAATATTCTGACTCAAACCCCCCTCTCCATATTTTTGCATCAAGTCCCAAGAGTGTGCTCAATTGATAATCCTTTATATATGTATCGTGGGAGCAGCACCTGGGCCGCTAATTGGTACGAGGATATACTCGTTTTGGGATATACTCAGAATAGGCAGTTAGCCTGTAAATGATTTTATATAATTAAGTTGACAAGAGTGCATAAATATACAGAAACTAAATTAACTTACTGAACATGAACAGTAACACAGGTAAGAGTAGAAGGGGATAAAAGTATGAATACTTAGATATATATGGCGTCTGAAAAGTCCATGAGCCAAGTCAGATACTTGTAAATCCAAGGTGGAAAAAGTCCAAAGTCCCTGATGGAAGCCAATATATGGTCCGTCCGATTGGCTAGATGTTCCTTAAGATGTTATGAGCTGAGGCCATGATCCCAATTGATCCTTTTTCCTGAAACTGGGAGCGGACTGGTCCCTAGAGGGGGCTTGGTTTTGCCTCCGAAGGTGGTTCCTATTTTTGGAGGGAACTTTGAAACTCCAATTTCCCTCTAGTCCATAATCCGTGTAACATACATGTCACATTCACAATATTGCCCTGGTTGTCATTAACTAATTTTACACAATAGAATGATACTAGACATGACATATATTGGAGTTGGTATGAACAAGAATTATAATTTCAGCAATCCTAAGGAATATTGGAGTTGGTATGAACAAGAATTATAATTTCAGCAATCCTAAGGAATATCATTGCTTACAAGGTGTCTATAAATACAGATTTAATTATTTTATAAACTGCAAATATTTCTTAAAACATAAAATAATTCTATGCCCTGAATTAAGAAATATGAATGGCCTTTAAAGTGCATAATTCTATGCCCTGAATTAAGAAATATGAATGGCCTTTAAAGTGCCATATGGCTACAGCTGAGTTCTACACTAGAAGACCACCTGCTGTGCTGGTGCCTGCTAGAATGTAGAAGTGTATGCATTACTACAGTTCCCACCTTGCCCCTTTGTAGGTAGACCTCATGCTGGTTAAGCAAATATAAGAAAACTCAGTCTTTACCAACTGGTTAGGAGGCAGGAATTTAACCTTGTGATTGCCTGGCAGTTAAACAATTACAAGGATAAGAGGGTGTATCCTTGGCTTACGGGCCAGGCTAATTCAACGTATTTTAGGAAGCGCAGGCGACAACCATTTGGACCCACTATAGATTCCTCTGGGGATTCAGGACAATCCGATGAGGACATGAATAGGACAACAGATATACCATGACCTGGATGAATGAGAACCTTCACAAGCATTCTCTGGTGTATGGTCATTGATTACATTCCCATGGGTGACCCTCCGGCTATGAGGGAAAGGAATTTACTTAGATTGGAATGTAAATGGATTTTGAGACTGCAAACCCTGGCACCAAAAGGTCTTGATGAAATAGTCACGAATTGTTTTCTTTAAACATATATTCCCTTTACAGTTGCTGGACTGCATCACGATAAGCTAAGGACTTCACTCCTGTGTCCCCGCATAAGGAGTTGTGGATATGGATGTGCTTAATTTGGGATGGGCAATCTAATGTTTAATATTCAACTTGTATGATTAGAGATCACTTGTGATTGTGTTTGGATTAAAAGGGATTTTCTATTCCATACCAGGTATTCTGGATTTTTCCAAGGGGTCAGTCTGTCTTATTGCTGTAACTTTTTTTTTTGTATGTTGTAATAGTTTTTAGTGATATTGTTTAGGTCTGTATAGTTTGATATGTTTGATTTGTGATCCATGTCTCCAGGTTTCTCAATGTTAGTAGCCGCTGTATGTTTTTGTTTACCTTTTTTTTAAGTCTCTGCCCTGTCTGACTCGTTGTTGGTGCATAACTTTGATCAGAGATGGGTGTGCCTGTTTTTTATGCGGTCATTGGCTGTTGCCTTCACTGCCGGTGTTCCTGGACTTAGATGCAGCGCGTACTCGCACTGTGCTCTGATTGGGGCGGGCACTCATTGCGCCGTCACTGTGAAGCCTCTATTGCCATATGGGGACTGGTACTGGTTCTCCTAGTGGGCGGTGCAGTAAGTTCTGGGTCCGTGTGCTGGAGCCATGCGGTCGTAGGTGTGTGCTACAGTGGGGAGCCTGTGACATGGATGGACATGTATAGTGGGTGAGTGGTTTTATTATGCACAGGTGGGGTAATGAAGAGGGTGGGATTTCACGTGATATATAGGGATGAGGGATTAGAGTACTTTGGTCCTGACGACAGCTCTTAAAGGGCTGAAACACGTAGACATTTTTGTTTGCTCAATAAAAGCTTGTTGCTGCATTAATGAAGCCCCGCTGAGTGCTTTCAAATATTTGTTTTTTGCTTTATAACTTATTTTATTCTTTCATAATACATGCAAAGTTCCAGATGCATTTCTTTGTAAAATTCTACCCTTTCAGGAGGTTTTCTGGAGAAAAAAAACCTGTTAAATCTTGCATAAAACTCACTTCAAAACTTCCCTCATTTCCTGAATCAAGCAGATTTGCTTGAGTAGATTTACAGGAAAAACTTCTGAAACCCACAAATTCCCCTGTAATTTGTTTGGAATTTATACATTTTACACTATGTAATAGTGTTAAATGTTTTAGATCAGCCTTCCTACATTAAAGGTGTAAGTTAAAGCTACAACACATTACATCAAACCTGGGCAAAGTAAGGTTTAGCTAACAACAAAGTGATAGGGAAAAGAATTCCCCATCGCAGACACCCATTAAACTCTGCAGATAACCTGTAGAGGCACTCTAAAGGCATACATTAGGAAATTTATATCCCCCCACCTTCCCGGGAGCCAGGAATAAAGGTGCAGGCACTGAAATAGTCACTCAACCAACCTTCAGTATATAAAATAACAACTTTATTATAAATGCACTATAAAACACTTAAATTTCTATCAGATAAACCTAATATGATACAATAAGTAAATATAAATGTGTAACTGCTTGCATCCTAGGCGTCCCTAGGTGCTAAACAGAACAATCTAAAACTAGTGTCCAGGTAGGTAACAGCGCAAGGTTTAGGGTCCACATGCCTCTGACTGCCCCCCTGTTACTAGACCTGTACCCAAATCTTCCTGAGATAAATATTGATTGTCAGGCGGCATAATTGATGTATTTTTCTTCTGTTTTTTTTATTTTATAGAAGAAATAATGGTGAGATGAATTAATTGAATTTGATGGAAAAAGAGAAATATTACAGGTTATATAATGTATCAATGTCCCAGGACTGAATGAAATCTATATCCTCATCTTAAGAGCTTAGTTCAGTTCTATCTAGACCACTGTTTCTCATCTTTTCAGATTCGCTTTGGTCTGGAATGTGCCACTGGATTGGAAAAAAGCCAATGTAATACCAATATTCAATAAAGGTAGTTGTTCCCAACCTGGTAACTATAGACCTGTAACCCTAACATCAGTGGTAGGGAAGGTGATGGAAACTTTGTTACACGATCACATTCTTGACTTTGTCTCCAGAGCTCATCTTATTAGTAGTAGTCAGCATGGATTTATGGGAAATAGATCATGCCAGACAAATTTAATTGGTTTTTGAGGAAGCGAGTAAGAATTTTGGATTCAGGTACAGCAGTGGATGTGATATATTTGGATTTTATGATGAAGTGAGTAAGAAGTTAGATTCAGGCACAGCAGTGGATGTGGTATACTTCGATTTTGTGAAAGCTTTTGATACTGTGCCACATAGGCGACTAATGTTGACCTGGAAAAAAAATATGTAAATGGATAGAGAACTGGTTATTGGATCGTAATCAGTGGTGGGCAATGGAGCTGCATCTGTGGGCTAAAGTTGTTAGTGGAGTGCCTCAGGGTTCTGTACTGGGGCCACTTTTTAATCCGTTTATAAATGACTTAGAAGGGGCATTGAGATCAAGGTATGTATAATTTTTATTTATAAAGCGCCACTTGGGTACGCAGCCGTTTACATTAAAGAGAATATACAAACAAGGGGATAAGTGCAAAAGTCATTATACAGATAGATAGAAATTAAATTAAATACAAGTTCATACATCGGTTAAGAGAGCACATATATTCATGTATAAATTGATAAAAGTGCAACAAGCCTGGACACATTAGGAATGAGATCCCCATACAGATACAAGTGTGGGGGATGAGTACAAAGTGTTTGAGATGGCTAACAATCATTTTGTTCTGCTGATGCTCCGAAAGATAGGATAAGTCTAAATTTGAAAGTATTAATAGATGTCGACAGGCAAAGCTAGAGAGGGAGTGAGTTCCCTCTGGCTTAAGGTGGGAGGCAGCAGTGTTAGTTGGGGGTCTGTGGAGAAGATTTCTTTGTGAGGAACGGAGGGCACGGGCTGGGAAATAAGTGACCGAGAGAAGATAAGTAGGGAGGTGCAGTAGAGCGAAGGGATTTAAAGGTTTAAAAGCAGGGTATTGAATACGATTCTTTCTTAGGGAAGCCACCCTATGGACTGAAGTATCGGGGTTGGGGGCTTCTCTTTTGGAGGAGAGCAAGATGATCCAAGCTGCTGAGTTTAAGATGGAGAGGAGAGCGATGACAGGCCGGGAGTCCAAGCAGTAGAATGTTACAGTAGACAAGACGGAAGATTATAAGGGCATGGATGAGCATTTTAGAAGTGGAGAGAGAAAAGGGTGGATTTTGGCAATATTGCAGAGAAAACAGGTCATAGCGACATTGTTAATGTGATGATGGAAGGAGAGAGAGGAGACAAAGATCACTCCAAGGCAGCGTGCAGATTCCACTGGGTTAATGACCATATTGTCATTAGAGATGAAGGGTGGACTAGGTCCCAGTTTAGGGGGGGAAATGATTAAGTTTTTTTTTAAGTTTTGGATAGAAGAGAGAAAGCAGACATTTTTATAGATTTGGGATTCGACTTCAGGGGTAAGCACGGGGGAGGACAAGCAAATTTGGGTATTGGCATATAAGGTCTGTCTTTGCTGATGACACTAAACTATGCAGAGCTTTGGAAACTTCAAAGGCTGAACAATTGCTGCAACCTAGAATATCAAAATGGGAAGCAGAATGGCAGATGAGATTCAATGTTGATAAATGTAAGTAAATGTTAAAAGTAAACACATTTGAGGTTTAACAATCCTTGTTCCACCTACATAATAAATAACTCCTGTTAAGTGAATCTAATGGAAAAAGATTTGGGGTTCTGGTAGATAATACTTAGCTGTAGCAAACAATTCCAGGCAACAACGGCTAGAGCTAGCAAGATATTGTCTTAAAAGAGGGGAATAGATACAAGAGAAAAATATTCTTCTTTACAAGGCACTGATTATGCCTCATTTGTAATTATAAAGAATAATTATAATAATTCTATAGATCACTCCAGTCTTGAAGGTTAACCAAACAATAAAGCCCCAGGTAACGATGGATTAATTAACGAATATTTCAAAACACTCAGATCTACTTGCCCCAAATCTAGTCAAAGTATTTAACACAGCAGTGGAAGAAAATGGCTTCCCAGAAGAAATACTCAAAGCAAATATAATTCCAATACCAAAATCCAACCTAAACTTTAAATCGTGTACAAAACTATAGACCCATTTCCCTACTAAATAGTGACATTAAGATATATTCTCCAAGATAATAGCAGATTGCAAACTTTTTACTTTCACAACTCATTACACCAGACCAAGTAGGTTTTATTCCAGATCGCCAACCAGGAGACAACACTAGAAAGTTCATTAATATAATAGAATGGGCAGAAAAAAAAGAAAACAACCCTAATACTTACGTTGGATGCTGAAAAAGCGTTCGACAGTGTTATGGGTTCACCAGAGATACTTGTACAACCAACACCAGGACATAAAGTAACCAGGCTTTATAGGGAACACATGGATTTATTGGCTATGTACAGGAGAAGGCAGGAATAATAAGAGGATAATAAATGGGATAAAGAAGTTCTGGTAGTAAGCGGGATCCACACAGTATTACAAATCACACAGCAATGGTAAGTCCGCACAGCGATAATAGAAATAGGTCCACGAATTAGCAAGTAGCAGTATGGCAACTCCACCAAGTCCCAATGAATAAACACACAGCAATCCAGTACAGTGGGTCCTCACACAGACGGTTACTCACGGTCCCCAAGTAGGGTTTAGTCAAAGTCCACACAGTCCTTTATAATGTACTGTTCCAACGGCAGGACGGAACCTCAGCTCTAGTCCAAACCCAGTTAGATCCACACAGAGTTCCACACAGTTCTTCCTTTGTTCTCTTGGCTGGGGGTCTTATCTCCCCCTCCAGTTGTGTGGGGGAGGTGGGACCGTTATCTCCCAGGGCACTCCTGATTGGTTACTTCCCCAGGAATGTGAGAACTTTTCACGTGCACTTAGGCGCTAGGGTGTGACTCTCTCCTTATCAGGTTACGTGCACAGCTCTGTACAGGAGGGAAAGTCTAAACAAAGGACCTGGGGCCATATTGTCTGGCTGTGTCTTTACATCTCCAACATACAATAACCCTTGTATTATAACAGACAGGCTAAACTGGACATACCTACCAAAGGCTATTGAAAAGTACAACATTAGAGGATGGATTAATAGAGCTACACTGACACTATATAAAAACCCAACTGCATCTGTCTACATCTCTAGCATGATGTCTGATAAATTTCCCATAAGGAATGGAACAAGACAGGGATGCCCCCTCTCACCAATCATTTTTGACATGGCAATAGAACCCTTAGCTGAACTTAGAGAAAATCACAATATCAAGGGAATTACGATTGGCAGAGGAACACAAAATAGGATTATATGCCGACAACATAATCATAGCAATTACAAAACCCATAACCTCCATGATACACCTACAAGAAACCTTTAAACAATTAAATAAAATGACCTATTACAAAATAAATGACTCCAAATCATACATTAGGACTAAAGGTTTCTATGGCCTTGAAAACATTTTTATCAGCTAAATACGAATGCAAATAGTTCTATTCCTAAGTATTTGATGGATTCATTGGACTAACACCAAGTAAAAATTTATTACAAAATAACTTTTACTCTATCCTTCCAAAAATAGAAGAACTCTCACTATGGACAACTAAATACCTGTCATGGCTCAACAAGATAGCAATAATAAAAATGATACTATTGCCCAAATTATTATATAAATTCAGATATTCCAGACTCATACTTTCAAAAGATACAAACTAAAATAAACGCTCTTATGGGACAATAAAAACCCAGAATTTAATACATTAACCATTTCCAGACCCAAAAATAAAGGTGGAGTAAGTCTCCCAAGCTTCAAAGAATATTATGAAGCAACCATCATAGAACAGAGGCTCCTGGATTAATAATAATTCCAATAAAAAGTGGGTTAATATTGAAATTATAATAAATAATAACATACCTCTAAAACACAACCTGGATAGAATAGCACTAGGAAGAAAAATCCCCATAGACAATTCAGTAACAATCGACTGCACAAACAAAATATGGGGGGGGAAAATGGTAAAACATACCCTACTACCCTCAATCTTACCATACATCACACTGAACAGCCTTTCCAGATGTATTATAAATCTGTTATTTTTGTCAATTCAAACAACCTTTGAATGCACCTATAAGGAGCTTGGAGTAAGTGATGCACAAAGTTTAATAATGCAGATCAAAACTGGTTATGGCTTGGGATAAAGTGCTTGTGGAGGTGGGTGTGGTTGGTTGACTTAACAGTGGCTATTAAACTGGAGTGCTGACTTTAAAAGGGCTGATGAAGGGGATTGAGAGCACATAATTTACTAGCTTATAAAATGCCCCCTTGGACAGAGCATTCTGATTGTAAACATTATTTCAGAACATAGCCTTTGTGTCCTAGTTACCCTGTATACCATAAGCTTACCCTATGGTATCCTCTTTCAAACCTGAAAGTGACCTTGTGTGTTCATTTTTCAGCCAGCTCACACAAAATGCTTACAAAAATCCATTTTCATTATTCGATTTACCATCAGAAGTGGTTTCCTGCACTGGACGCTCATAATGGGGAGTTGGAGGAGAGGACCCAGCCTGGGATTCAGCATCTATAGGATTACAATTAGGGTGACAGTTTGTCCAAAAATGTTCATCATAAAATGACAGGTAACTTGGACACTAATGTCCTAACAATCTGTAACCTTTCTGCTCTCAACTTTTAAGCTTAGTGGTTTTCATTTTATGTTCCTATTTCTACCCTTACTCTGCAATAAAACAACTTGGATGGCAGTTTGGTGTTTCATATTAAAGCATTGGCCTCTTGGGTCTGTAGTTGCAGTGGCTTAATTTTTGGATTCAAAACAAGTGTATGACAAATACATTGTTTAAATGCTGGATTTCTATTACAAACAATTACAAGGACTACGGCAAAACAAAAGTACCTTAAAAATGGGAAGAAGTTTCCCCCTCCAACGACGAGCGGGCCGGAGACATTTCTTTAACAATCAGGGGAAAAAAAAGTGCGATATGAACAAATACACAAGTGTAACCTTAAAGGAACAAAGGATACAACAGATTATATTTCCCTGTTCTATCGGTATCTGCAAACGGTGCAGACAGACCAGCAACCACTTCAGGCCCCATCACGTTGTACAGCTGTTGCTCATATGATGCTGAGCTGGACCACCTCCCGTCTGATGGGCCAATTGTTTATTTTTGCAGTTTTTACACTTTATTGACCTAACAAAATGATCCAAAACCAAAAAAAAAATATTGGGATGTTATTGTTGCAACACATCAAACCGTGAAATTGATGAAGGGGGATTACATATTCCTCTCTCCCTGACAATGTTCATATCTTGGTGTTAGTAACAGCACAGAGAGGAGGGAGGGACATTAGCAGGGAAGAGGGTGACATCACAAGTGTTTTCTGGTCATTTCAAGTAGGAGTCTAATCAAATGTTAATGTATCTCAGGCAGAGGGGAAACTGAATAAAGTAAATATACTCGGGTAGGGGGTGGGGTTAGAGAATACCTGGCAACCTCCCCCCCAAAAAATAAAAAAAATCTATTGAGGATATTTTTTTAGGTTATAAAAAAAATTAGATATCTACCCTTTAATGTCAGCAAGCCGTTTTTTTTAACAGGCCAATATCCCTCTTATAGGAGCTTGCTGAATTGACCATCAGCCACTTTCTTCCACAGGAGGGTCTTGCGGGCAAATGGCAGCTTGATGGAGGCTTGCACAAAAAGGTGGCCCACCTCCTTACTACCCCATCTAACAGGGCCACATTTCGGCAAACGTTATACGAATATTACGCACACCTCCACCTAATACAAATCCAAATAATTTAATTACTTTTATGCTATGACACATTGTAACATGTTCCTCCAAAAAATGCATTTGGACTCCTCACCAAGCTTGCTGGTTTCCCCCTGTTGCAAACCAGAAACCTGGCTTTTGGATGATGCTTGGGAAATTACAACATCCTCATCCGACTCCTGCGCAGATAGAGCTGCCTCCTCCCCTTCTGAAACCAAGGAATGGTCGGACTCATTCCTCCAACAACTTGGAAAAAGGTCTTGCAACTTCTGGCTGCGGGTCCGCCTAGAAGCTCCAGAGCTCCTTGTCCAACTAGAGACAATTGTACAACTTTATTTTTGCCAAAGTAGGCTAATCCCATTTCAATTTTAGGTCACCCTATTTAAGATGCAGGTTTTGATACTGTACCAGGACGCAACTTTTAGCAAATGTTAATACTGTATCACAGGCTAATTATAAATTTGGATTATTGCACATGCATGCAGCTAAAAAAACATTAATGATGGTGTTTAGAGATCACTGTCAGAATGAAGCTAATAATTGTTGTTTGCTAAAAGGGGTTTATTTTTACAGAAGCAAGAGTTTCACATGAAAAAATTATCAGATTGTTTGTGACAATCGCGTTTTGATATAGTGAAAGGCGAACGCACATTCTTTAAGCAACCAGGTTTTCAAATGACCATGCTGCGAAAAGCAATATAGGAAAAAGGCGAATGGGTTAAATTAGAATGCATTAGAACACACATTAAGTGCATTTGTGCACATGTTGTGAGTGCTTGTAATTGCGTGTGGGATTAACATGTTTACTCTTTTCTACTTTCATCCTACCAGGACATATTGCCTAAATTAAATGTCCAAAAAATGCATATGTTAGGATGCATGATAATTTTACAACAGGACAAAGGATAATGGTCTTATTTGATCTGGAACTACATATCCCATCATCCTTTACAAGATATTGAAGCAAGAAGGATAGATTTTTTTGTGGGTTGTAAGGAAAAGGCCTTATTATTGCCTAATGTCTGAACTACAGCTCCCAGCATCCTTTACTACCTGATTCAAAGCATTAGATTTAACTTATATACAATCCTCCAGCCTCCACACACCCCACCAAAGTGTTAAATTAATCCCCCCCTAAAAAAAATTGATAGGGCCAAAACCTAGATCATACAGTGAGATGTAGTGAAAGTTGGATAGTTCCAAATGTGGCTTATTTTGGGGCAAAAGAGGGTAGTTCCCACTGTGAAGCAACCCTAAATATTTTGGTTACAAATAAAAAACCATTTAGGACCCTCATGTAAAAATTCTGCATGATAGTAAAGATTGAGGCCTACAAAGGGAAAAAAGGGAAAAATAAGGAACATTAAAGTGATTGGATCAAAGCTTGCTTACCATCAGTTTCAGGGACATCAGTGTGCTTTGCCTTTTGGGTACGTTTTTTTTCCTCTTGTCGCTTTTCTCCATAGTCACAAACAAACTCTCACAAACTCCTCTCACCAACTACACCAAACTACACCACATTTTGCATTGGAATCCTGTAGTATTATAGGTTTAATTTCGCGTTCAAAAAATTCGCGCACAAAAGGCGAGTTCGTGAAAAAGGCACATTCACAACAAGTCGCTTTTCGCATTTGGCATAGTGAAATGCGAACGCGCATTTTAAAGCAACCAGGCTTGAAATGACCACTTATGTGAAAAGCGAACGTGGGAAAAAGGCGAATGAGTTAAATGAAGTCATTTGAATGCATTAGAACACACGTGTTTTTAATTGCGTGTGATTAACATGTTACTCTTTTCCACTGTGCGTGATGACCTTCCTAAAAGGCGTTCGCTTTTTCAATAATGAGCACTGGTTTTTGTAATGTACATTAATTTTGATAACGCGCGTTCGCTTAATTTGAATTGTTTTGATGCATTTGCTTTTTGATGATTCGCTTTTGTAATGGCGTACGCCTTCGCTTTTTCAATGGCGTTTGTATTTAAAATGCACTTTTGGCGGCTTTAATAGGGTATTGCCAGATTTATCAGGCGAATGTTATTTTCATAATTTATGAAACTTTATTCTCAATTTGTTTAAATTTAAAATGTTTCCTAAATGATATAGAACTGAGATGGGAATGCTCAGGACTGTGTGTTTGCCTTGTTGCGCCTTGCCTGTCTGCGCCTGCTCTGTGGGGGGACATAGTGAGTCTATGGCGTCTGAGGGTCATTAACCCTTTCCCAAATGAGCGCTCAGCCAAACAATGGCACTTATGTAAATGTAGCATTTGTTATATTTATTGTTTTGAAGTGTACATTTTAGTGGATTATGCCCATGCAACTTTCTTCAACATTATGAAAATGCATGCAATTGCAGATAAATGTGGAATGCAAGCACTTCCCAAATGTAAGTTGCTTAGCCAATGCTGCGCATTGGAAATGGCCCCCCCAAAAATTGGATTCCTGCCATTTACATTCAATGTGCATTTGGGAATGGCTTTGCACATACGTTTTTGTAATTCCAGGTGTGTTTTTTGCTTTTGCGCCTGCGTTTATCCTCGTGATTGCACATGCGATTTGTACTGTAATCGAAGATGTGTTAATCTAAATTTTTGTTTCTCTAATCTTTCAAGTATAATTTTATGTGAAACGCATTAATGAAATTAAAATAGTTTATTTACACATTAATGTGTTT
This sequence comes from Hymenochirus boettgeri, assembly GCA_019447015.1. Lineage (NCBI taxonomy): Eukaryota > Metazoa > Chordata > Amphibia > Anura > Pipidae > Hymenochirus > Hymenochirus boettgeri. Next base: position 1,446,457 of record JAACNH010000012.1, on the reverse strand, counting down.
TTTCCCGTATGTCTTAAATTTGAATTTGGACTGTTCAAGCTTCAAAATTAATTTTGGGAGAGCCTCACAGGGGAGGTTCTTGTGATATGTCTTAAGTGGGTATTAGGTATTTTTTCCTTAAAGGGGAAGAAGAGAAGAATTAAAGGAGAGGTTGGCGTGATAAACATTTTAAGGGAATTTTGGCTTCTAAAGGCAAAGGAAGTTGTATGCAAAAATGTCTACAATAATTTAATGTGATGGTCTTGGCTACACACCCCTCAGCTGTTAACCTTCCCTGCATATGAAGTGGGGATTGGATATTGATTAAAATACACTTGAATATTGTTTCAGCTGCCCAGAGATTCTGAACACCAATTGGACATCTCATCTCTATAATAGCCAAGTATTTTGCACGCCAATTTCATATCTTGATTAAATGTCATTTTAAAAAGTAGCTAAATGATGATGTAGAGGTAGAAACATGACAATCTGTATTTGGGTTTTCCCCGGAAATTCTCATAACATATTAATTACAAACATACAAAAATATAACAGTAAAAAAAAAAATTAAACTTTCTTAACATGAAAATATCGCTTTCGCTCCAAGCGAGTCATGCGCCTCTTTATCAGCTGCAGCTCGGATTTGACGATTTGGAGGTCATTGCTAATTGAAGTTAGCAGATCTATGACCCTGTCCGTTGGTGGGGGTGAGGCTGCAGATTAAAACTCCAGCAGTAGAGATGGGGATGGGGCTGGTGCAGGCGGGGATGAATCTTCTGCAGGTGGGGCTGTCCCTCTTCTTCCTCCTCAGCCCTTTGCTCAGTATCTGGGATGTAGACAAACATACATTTGTTGATAATTGAAAGGCAATCTTAGCTGACATTATGAAGTTTAAAGTAATAGATAGGAAGCCTTTTGTGCTGTGTATGTCCGGTGCTAAGACTCCCAGCACTAGCAATGTTCCATCAATTGCTAAGAGACAACAGTGGTTAGGAAAGGCAGAGCACGTCATGGCTTTCACCATTACATGCAATGCTAGTCTTTTGCAAAGTGCATACACTAGGAAAAGGGAGCACAGCGCAATGGACAACAACACATGTCAATGTAGCCATACACATTGACATGCATTCTACTGCATTGGTCACATGAAGATAATTTGCAAATGGCAAGCGTAAGCACATGCTAAACACACTGGTCTGGAGTAGTGTGGCCTTCAGAGTAAGTTCAGACTACTATTTACTGTTGTACATTGTAAGCGGTCACGATAACGGCCTGAGTGCGCTACGATCGCACAATGTGGTATACAAAGAATAGGTATCGCATGCTCTACAATTGATGGATGGCACGTGCAGCACACGGCAGTGCACTAGTGTGCATTTTTGCCACAAGGCCACACTAATGCACTTATTAGGCATTAGAAAACATATGTTACCTTGTAAATAGCGGGTACACAAAATTGTTGGATGCACATGTGATTAAGCATCTGTTTCTGTTTAGGTTTTTTGGTCCACAATTGCATGCATTTCCATAACGTTAAATGTGACAATTGCATGCAGAAAGGCACACAATGCACCAGATTTGTGCACACATACATGCTTTAATTACATTGCAGTGCGTACTCGGACTAAAAGCGCATTAGTGTGGCCTAGGCTAAATTTGGATAGAAAAAACCAATTGGCTTCCTTATTTTTTTTCTTGCATTTGCATAATGACACATTTTTTGTTTTCTCAATAATAATGCTAAAGTGACAAGTTTCATAAAAATTTTTTTACTTTTGAAATTAAATGACAAATATAAATAATGGAAAAAATATACCTTCTGGCATTCTTTCTTATGCCTTCTACATATTGTGGCCTTCTTCTTTTAAGGTCGCTCCAGCTGTGCTGCAGGTCCTTCAATGAAATATCCACGCCATATTTTTGTCTTATCTTTGCTCTTAGCCTCTCCATAATTCTTCTCCTTTTTTCTTGCCTATGATTGGTACCCAAAGGCATAGTATCATACCTCCTTTTTGGTGAGGTACTTCACCATGAGCTTGATGTACCTCCTAGTCATCTCGCCTTCTAGTTCGCTCTGTGTGTGAAAACACGCCCCTTTCTATGACGCACACGCGGCATTAAAAACGAAAAATAAATTTTTCGCCTTTCCGAGAACGATTAAGGCGAAAATATCACTTTCGCGTTTTGTTTAGCGAATTCGCCTTTGCACCCGCGAGTGCTTGGGAAGTGGCCGTGGCGTTTTCGCTCTCTATTCTTTGCCAAGATGACCAGGCATTACCTGAGGTTGATAGTAACATAGTAACATAGTAATTAAGGTTGAATAAAGACATTCGTCCATCAAGCACAACCTATTCACTTTTTTTTTTTTTTTAGCCTACCTAACAGTTGATCCAGAGGAAGGCAAAAAAACCCAGCTAAAAAGGGGGAAAAAAATTCCTTCCTGACTCCAAACGGCAATCGGAAAGTATCCCTGGATCAACCAGATCTATATGCATTAATACCAGTAATTCTCAATATTTTTTAGTTTTAGAAACTTATCCAGGCCTTCTTTAAAGTTATTCAATGAACTTGCCATTACCACCTCTGCTGGAAGACAGTTCCAGTTTCACCGTTCTCACTGTAAAGAAACCTCTCCTAACTTGAAGCTGAAACTTCTTTTCTTCCAACCTTAAAGGATGTCCACGTGTCCTCTGATATGACCTATTAGTGAACAATGCACCAGAGAGTTCACTGTATGGGCCACTAATATATTTGTATAAGGTTATCATGTCCCCACGCAACCGCCGCTTCTCCACTGTAAACAGCCCTAACTTGTCTAATCTGCCTGCATATTCAAGCCCCTTATACTTAAAAAACATCTTGGGGTTGGACTTGCTTTGTTCGGCAATCGGTATTTCATTTTCTATTTTAGCTAGTTTAATTGCTTTCTTGCACTCTTTATTACAGCTTTTGTACTCCCTGTAAGCCTGTTCTGTGCCTTCTGCTTTCAAAATTTTAAAAGCCATGCCTCCTTATCCTCTATGCTCCCCCCTCCTCCTTCTCCTCCCTCTGTTGTATTACTAGCCCCCAGATCCCCCCTCCTCCTTCTCCTCCCTCTGTTGTATTACTAGCCCCCAGATCCCTAACTTCTCTTACACCACTCTTAGCCACGCATTTATACTCCTGAGCTCCCGTTGCCTCCCTAGCTCTAACTTTGTCATTGGTACCAATGTGAACCAAGACCGCCGGGTCACTCCCAGCCCCACCCAATAAGGGCTCCTCTGAGATGTTTCATTTCTTTAGCCTTCGCCTCTGTGCTAGTGGGGATGTTCTCGGCTCTGTGTTGCAGGGTTCTGATGACCCCCAGCTTGTGATCTAAAGGGTGGTGGGAGTCAAATATCAAATACTGATCTGTGTGTGTTGGTTTTCTGTAAACCTCTACTTCCAGTTTACCATTTTCCTTAACTTCTACCAAGCAGTCCAAGAAAGCCAGTTTGTTGTTTTGTACCTCTTCCCTTGTGAATTTAATGTTTTGGTCCACCGCATTAATGTGTTCTGTGAAAGCTTGTACTTCCTTCTGGTGGATTTTAACCCAGGTGTCATCAACATATCTGAACCAGTGGCTGGGTGCTATGCCCTTAAAGGTATTAAGCGCCTGTGTTTCTACCTCCTCCATGTAAAGGTTGGCCACAATAGGTGAAACTGGAGATCCCATAGCACATCCATGTTTTTGCTTATAGAACTTATCCCTGTATTTGAAATAGGTGGTATTCAGGCACAAGTCCAACAAGGAACACACCTGTTCTGGGTTGAGATCAGTTCTGCTGGTAAAAGTGCTGTCTTGGCCCAGCCGTTTTCTCACCATGTCAACAGCCTCCTTGGTGGGTATACAAGTGAAGAGAGATGTCACATCATAGGACACCATAGTTTCTTCTACACCGAGTACTATATCTTCAATCTTGTTGGTGAAATCCTGAGAGTTCTGGATGTGATGCTTAGAACTTCCCACCAAAGGTCCTAAGATGTTAGCTAGATATTTTGCCACCTTGTATGTTACCGAGTTGATGCTGCTGACTATAGGTCTTAGTTGGGCCCCTTCCTTATGTATCTTTGGGATACAGTTTGGTGAACTCCATCACTCTTTCCCAGATGGACACAGGTAGCTGTGAGGCCAGGTTCTGTTCTAGTTGACTAATGTTGTGCATTAAAGCATCGACTGTAAAATGTGCCTGTCGTACCCGTTCACTTAGGAGCTGTGTTTGAGCCTTTTGCAGTATCTGTTTGGCTCTGATGCCTTTAACCGTGTAATCCAGACGTATACTGCATGGTACTAGCCTTTGTTGTCTGCATCGGAGGTTAAATCGCAGGTGGTTTCTGTAGTCTGCCAATTTCCTTGCTGTCTTTCCTAAAGTTAAGTTTTTGTTAAGCCAGAGCACTTTAGTTTTCTGCAACCTATATTAAATGACACTATATCATGGTCACTATTCCCTAAGCTTCCCATTACCTTCATCTCCAAAATGAGCTCTGGGTTATTAGATATCACCAGATCCAACAACGCATTCTTTCTAGTAGGAACTTCTACCATCTGTGAAAGAAAATGCTCATATAGGAAATTTAAGAACTTTATACCTTTTGAGGTGCTGGCAGTTCCATTACTCCAATCTATTTCAGGGTAGTTAAAATCCCCCATAACCAGAACATGCCCCATACCAGCAGCCTTCGCCAACTGCATATGGAGATTCATTTCCACCTCTTCCCCGGCATTTGGCGGCTTATAACACACTCCAACAATTAATTTACCCACCTTCTTGCTTCCTGTACACAGTTCCACCCATAATGTTTCTGCCGCATCGTTTTCTCCCCCATCTATTCCATCTTTTAAATTTGGCTTCAATTCCTGTTTAACATACATACATACTCCTCCTCCTTTCTTATTAACTCGGTCATGTCTAAATAAGGAGTACCCTTCAATATTTACTGTCCAGTCGTGTGAATCATTAAGCCATGATTCTGCTATACCAATTACATCATACCTTTCCTTTAACGCTATTATTTCAAGTTCGCCGGTTTTTCCAGCCAGACTCCTTGCATTTGTAAACATACATTTTAGATTATCAATTATTTTACTTCCATACATGGTCGTACATGCCTCCTTATCCTCTATGCTCCCCCCTCCTCCTTCTCCTCCCTCCGTTGTATTACTAGCCCCCAGATCCCTAACTTCTCTATCTACCCCTGTGTAGTTAAACGTTCCCTACCCCCCCATACCTAGTTTAAAATCTCCTCCAACCCCCTAGCCATCTTCTCCCCCAAAACAGTTGCACCGTCACCATTGAGGTGCAATCCGTCACTACTAAAGAGCCTGTAGCCAACAGAAAAGTCAGCCCAGTTCTCTAAAAACCCAAACCCCATCTCCTTACACCACTCTTAGCCACGCATTTTTACTCCTGAGCTCCCGTTGCCTCCCTAGCTCTAACTTTGTCATTGGAACCAAGACCGCCGGGTCACTCCCAGCCCCACCCAATAATCTGTCTACACGATCCACCACATGTCGAACCCTAGCACCAGGCAGACAACACACTGTTCGGCATGCAGGGTCCTGGCGACAGATTACCCTATCTACCCTTCTAATAATAGAATGCCCTACCACTACCACCTGTCTATCCTTCCTAGCCCCCAGTTCTCCCTCCCTTGTATTGGAGATGGCCGTCCCCTGGGTGCTCAAGGGAAAGGCCCGCTCCATACATGCTGCTTCCGAGCCATCGTCCTCCACATCTTCGCCTAAAATGGCAAATCTGTTGGGATCGACCAGCTGGGAAGAAGCCCCCCTATCCTTCCGTCCCCTACTTCCCCTGGTGACCCTTACAAATCTATCTTCCTTCTCCACCTTATCTGCCCCATCTCCACCCACCAGTTTACTGGCCCCTGCCAGTACCTGCATTTCCCCCATGTTTGCCAAGTCCTGCAATGCTGCAAGTTTACCACTTAGATTCTGTACACTCACATCTGACACATACATAGGTCCCCTGGGGCGGCTGCTCCAAGATCCCATACATGCGGCAGGATGCACATTGCGCGGCCCCAACAAAACTGTCCATACTAAACAGCAATACACAGCAGAGACACAGCAATACACAGCAGAGAAATAGTGTTCTTAAACGCTTTCTTGTTTTAAATGCTTTAGTTTTTTAACGCTGTCAATTCTCTTAAAAACAGAAAATCGCTCAGAGCTAATCGCTCATGGGAAAGGCCTTTAAGTAGATGATGTCAATGATTTACTTCCATACATGGTCGTACATGCCTCCTTATCCTCTATGCTCCCCCCTCCTCCTTCTCCTCCCTCTGTTGTATTACTAGCCCCCAGATCCCTAACTTCTCTTACACCATCTTAGCCACGCATTTATACTCCTGAGCTCCCGTTGCCTCCCTAGCTCTAACTTTGTCATTGGTACCAATGTGAACCAAGACCGCCGGGTCACTCCCAGCCCCACCCAATAATCTGTCTACACGATCCACCACATGTCGAACCCTAGCACCAGGCAGACAAAACACTGTCGGCATGCAGGGTCCTGGCGACAGATTACCCTATCTACCCTTCTAATAATAGAATGCCCTACCACTACCACCTGTCTATCCTTCCTAGCCCCCAGTTCTCCCTCCCTTGTATTGGAGATGGCCGTCCCCTGGGTGCTCAAGGGAAAGGCCCGCTCCATACATGCTGCTTCCGAGCCATCGTCCTCCACATCTTCGCCTAAAATGGCAAATCTGTTGGGATCGACCAGCTGGGAAGAAGCCCCCCTAACCTTCCATCCCTATTCCCGGGTGACCCTTACAAATCTATCTTCCTTCTCCACCTTATCTGCCCCATCTCCACCCACCAGTTTACTGGCCCCTGCCAGTACCTGCATTTCCCCCAGGTTTGCCAAGTCCTGCAATGCTGCAAGTTTACCACTTAGATTCTGTACACTCACATCTGACACATACATAGGTCCCCTGGGGCGGCTGCTCCAAGATCCCATACATGCGGCAGGATGCACATTGCGCGGCCCCAACAAAACTGTCCATACTAAACAGCAATACACAGCAGAGACACAGCAATACACAGCAGAGAAATAGTGTTCTTAAACGCTTTCTTGTTTTAAACGCTTTAGTTTTTTAACGCTGTCAATTCTCTTAGAAACAGAAAATCGCTCAGAGCTAATCGCTCATGGGAAAGGCCTTTAATGAGGTTCAAAACCAACCAGAGTCAACAGGCCTCAGCCAATTTAAACCAATTAGTTACACCCCCATCCAATCAGAGAGAGAAAAAAAAAAACCCTTTCCTTTGTCTCCTACCAGCCCCCGCTCCACAGGTAACAGTGTTTTTTAAACACAAGTATTTGTTTTAGTAATCCAGTTCTTTGAGTTTACTCAAACAATTCCACCTTATTCAAGCAGTAAGTAGTAAAAAAAATAAAAATACACTAGTGATTAATTACTTACACAGGCACCCTCCTAGAAATAAATAGTTAGGTTAGTACATTTACTAGGCTGCAACCACAGTTAATAAACGCTTAAGTTTTTTAACGCTGTTAATTCTCTTAAACAGAAAAATCTCTTTAAAACAGAAAATCGCTCAGAGCTAATCGCTCATGGGAAAGGCCTTAAATGAGGTCAAGTTTCTGACCAAAAAACAGTATGATTTGCCTGTTGGGACTCCTAACAGGCTTGAAAGAAAAAGGGCTATAATGAAGAGCCTGCAGAGAAAAATCTCCAGGAAATATGGGCTGGATATTTCTTTAAAAAATCTCCAGAGAAACTGGAGCGACCTTAAGAGGAGGCCCAGATATGTGCAAGATATAAGGAGCCAGATGTTTCAAATACATATTAATATTGTGACAAATATTCCTACATGTAATTTGTCAGGTTTAAAAGAGAAACTAGTAACTTTATATAATTTGTCATTAAGCAAATATAATCCTCCCAATGTTTAAATCCAGATTCCATTGTGCACATCTTGCACATATCATGTGCCCTAGGCTGGGTACACACCAGCCAAGATTTGCAGGTAACAGGCCGATTCACAGCACTTTGGTTGAAAAATCTCGGCTGCTGTGTGGCAGGCGGCCGCAACACAAATCGATTGTTCATTCCGCAGAGTTGGCTGAACAAATGATCGGATGTGCATTAAAATTCCCATCGATCACGCACTTCCCTATGGAACTGCACAATTGACCATTTGCAAATTCAAACCCCAAAAAACTTGCTGCAAGGCCAAAGGACATTTGTCCTGGCCAAGCACTTACTCAGTAACAATACTCCCTCTGGTGCACATCAGAAGAGATTACAGTCTGACCACTTCCCAGCACTTTTGGGTGTTTCTCCAAAAATAGATGCTGGTGTGGGGCAGCCAGACGCGTCCAACATTGATCATTTCTTTGTCCAGATCGGGCAGGGAATAATTTTAAACAATCAATGGACATTTGCAGCGGCTGAGCGCTCACTCATGGCAAGTGCTCAGTTGGAACAAACAGTCCTTCTGTGTTTACCCAGCCTTAAACAAACACATAACACAAAGGCCAATCTAAAAAAGATTTGAATGTTCATAATGTCAGCTAACATTAGAGTTTCAAAACAAATTTGACATTTTGATGCATTTACAGATGATGTTGGAGCAGCTGCTCCGCAGGAGGGGAAGGAGCTGCAGCAAGAGGAGCTACAGCAGCAGGAAGAGGAAGAGCAGCAGCAGTCATCTCCAATACTGCAGGAACTCCAAATGCTGAGATATCAGCAACAATGTTGTTTTGATGGCTGACATGGGCCACATTAAAAAAAGACTCACCAGACTGGAGAGGAGGAGTTTTTTTTCGGCAGCACCACAATAGTGGCCTGATTTATTGTTTTTGTTATGTTATCATTTTATGTAAATAGTTACTTAAATTTATGTCTATTATTGGCACAAAGGCTGAAAATTTAAAAAAATTTACATGCAAATGTAAAGTTGTCCATGTTTTTCTTATTCACAAAACATTGAAATGCTATGTGATTGTGAAATCAAGGTGACCATACTATAATCAGACATTAATTCTTCCTCCTGACTCCCCGTTCAATGCTTGCAACTGGTGGGCCAGGAGGAAGGACTGTCAGTCATGCCAAAGCAGCCACGTCTGACAGATAGGCAGGACCGATTGTGTGGTCCATAGAGGGCCGGATGATGCTCATGATTTTTGGACTGACCAATTGTGCTTTCATCCGATTTTGAAGAAAACCTTTGCGGGTAAGTCAGAGCTGACATACATAATTGTGGCCAACAACAAAAACACTGAAATGTCGGTTGGTCATGCAAAAATATTGGATAGTGTGTATCGCTTGAGATAGATAATAGGTTTGATGAAATGTCTGTCTAGGTAATCCACATTATAAACTTTACTATACATCAAGTTCCTAAGGAAGATATAATTTTCATTAAAATCAAATGTTGGTATATGTTTTCCCAATGACAAATCCAAGCATTCCCGCCTGCACACTGCCACTGCTGGCAGGTAATGCTTATATTTGTCATTGGAAAAGTTCTTTAGGGCATGTTGCTTTACAAAATTCAGGATGTAAGGGAAAGAGTTTAAGTGGGATACTTTGTTAGTTGAGAAATTCACTACCATATGGGAGTATTTTGAAAGGTGCAGTATGGAGATTTGTCTACTGTGTCTTTAAATGACATATGCATTTTTGTTATGTGGTGTAGCTACATAAATTTCCAATAATTCAGGTTATAGTTGGAAATGTATAATGTACTTTGACATGTTCACACGTCAAAGGAGTTATGAGGTGGGATTGAGATTGCACTTGTGCAGAAAATATTTTGCTGCCACAGAAGTTAACAACCAAGTTCCAAATGGTAGCTCCTTCTTTGGCAAAATTACAGCATGTAGAGTATAGGGAGGGCACAAAAGGGGAAGCTTTCAATACTAAGAGGTATACAATAGTATTTATCCATTAGATATACAAATTACCCATAGGAATTTGCAGCCTGTTATATGCCCACAAAATACACATTTTCCTTGAAGAGAAGGAGGAACAAAAGATTTCCTGTCAGAAAGCAGCATTGGCCATACATGGGCCATAATCTAGATGGATCGAGTAGTCCAGAAAAGGTTTTTTTAGATCTGCCTCCAAAACAACCAATCCTGTGGCTAAATGGCCATCTCTATCAGTCATCTGATTAGTTTTTGGACTTCTGCAACAGGGTTTGTTAGTGATGTAAATAGTTTACATTGAGATGAACCGAAGCTCATCAGAATCTGCAGACAAAACAGTCTCCAAATGGTCTGAATGGCCGTGTTAGTTTCTGGGCCAGGCTTTAAACACACACACAATTGCATGCACTAACACACAAGATTGGGTGCACAAGTCTGGCATGTTGCAGTGTGGCCTCTCAATCAAACTTTAGTATTGGTGATTTTAAATGTGGTCACATTTGGAGGCCAAGAAGTTCAAAAATCCAGAATCATTGTCACCAGCTATTCTGCTGTTCAATGTCATTTGTAGTAGCTTTGAAGTGAAACAAAATGTGATAAGAAATACAAAAAAACAAACTGTTGCTCCAAAAATTAATAGAACTAAAGCTGACAATACACCAATTAAGAACATCAAAGAGCAGTCTAAATACGAATGCGCATATAAAGCGAACGCGCATTATATAAAAACGACTGGGCGTTCAAAATACGAAAGCACATTACAAAGGCGACGCATTACAAAAGCGAACGCATATTCCAAAACCATGCCTTTAAAAGCGAACGCGCATTATCTAAAAGCCACCGGGCGTTCGAAATAAGAACGCGCATTACAAAGGCGACACACATTACAAAAGCAAATGCGCAGTAGAAAAGCAAACGCGTATTCCAAAACCACGCCTTTAAAAGCGAACGCGCATTACAAAAGCGAACGCGCATTACAAAAGCGAACGCATATTCCAAAACCATGCCTTTAAAAGCGAACGCGCATTATCTAAAAGCCACCGGGCGTTCGAAATACGAACGCTCATTACAAAAGCAAATGCGTATTACAAAACTATGCCGTTAAAAACAACCACACGTTATAAAAGCAACAGGGCCTTCGAAATACAACCACGCATTAAGAAGACCAACGCACATCAAAAACGACACTCCTAGGATGGTGAATGTGCATTGAAAAACAAACCCACCATTAAGGGTTATGCTGTGCCACACTAACCAATTTTAATACATTTGCACACACATTTGCACAAGCAATTGTCCATGTGCTTTTAAATATTGTTAGGCTGAGGTAACACTGCAACACACCTAAAGAGCAAAGTTTTGTGCCTTGTGTGCATTATGCACATGCAAGTTTTACAGTTGGGAAACTTGCAGGAAATGCATGCAATTGCAGATAAAACAATGTTACATGCATGTTCTTCCAAAATTTTTTTAGAATTGCATGCACTTATGGCATTTATGCAATTAATAGAAACTCTGTGTGCATTATTAGCACTACACCCTGCAGTGAGACACCTTGAATTCCTAACTGGACAGATCTTGAATCTCCCAGGATTCGAAACCTGGTCTCCCATGTCAAAGGCAGTGACTTTAACCAGTACGCTATCCAGCCACTATTTACAATGCAAACAAGACTGGATCATACATTAAAACAGCCTAATGTGGCCTAGCCCTAAGGTTAGAGAGAAGTGTCGCATTGTGCTGTCAAAAAAGTAGTATATTTTTAAAAAGTATTTTATATTTAGGAAAATAAAGTTTATATTCCTTCACAACACTAATATTTAGAAATGTTAATCTAAATGGTAATGTTCCTATCTCTTTATTATCTACAAACTCTTCTTTGTATTTTTTATATTTTCAAGATATTAAAGGCTGATACACACTATTGCATGATATTGCAATGATACACACTATTGCATGATATTGCAATGATACACACTATTGCATGATATTGCAATGATACACACTATTGCATGATATTGCAATGATACACACTATTGCATGATATTGCGCTGATACACACTATTGCATGATATTGCGCTGATACACACTATTGCATGGCTCATCAGAATCTGCAGACAAAACAGTCTCAAAATGGTCTGAATGGGCAGTGTTAGTTTCTGGGCCAGGCTTTAAACACACACACAATTGCATGCACTAACACACACGATTGGGTGCACAAGTGGCATGTTGCAGTGTGGCCTCTCAATCAAACTTTAGTATTGGTGATTTTAAATGTGGTCACATTTGGAGGCCAAGAAGTTCTAAAAATCCAGAATCATTGTCACCAGCTATTCTGCTGTTCAATGTCATTTGTAGTAGCTTTGAAGTGAAACAAAAATGTGATAAGAAATACAAAAAAAACAACTGTTGCTCCAAAAATTAATAGAACTAAAGCTGACAATACACCAATTAAGAAACCCAAGAGCAGTCTAAATACGAATGCGCATTATAAAGCGAACGCGCATTATATAAAAACGACTGGGCGTTCAAAATACGAACGCCACATACAAAGGCGACGCATTACAAAAGCGAACGCATATTCCAAAACCATGCCTTTAAAAGCGAACGCGCATTATCTAAAAGCCACCGGGCGTTCGAAATAAGAACGCGCATTACAAAGGCGACACACATTACAAAAGCAAATGCGCAGTAGAAAAGCAAACGCGTATTCCAAAACCACGCCTTTAAAAGCGAACGCGCATTACAAAAGCGAACGCGCATTACAAAAGCGAACGCATATTCCAAAACCATGCCTTTAAAAGCGAACGCGCATTATCTAAAAGCCACCGGGCGTTCGAAATACGAACGTCCATTACAAAAGCAAATGCGTATTACAAAACTATGCCGTTAAAAACAACCACACGTTATAAAAGCAACAGGGCCTTCGAAATACAACCACGCATTAAGAAGACCAACGCACATTACAAAAACGACACTCATTAGGATGGTGAATGTGCATTAGAAAAACAAACCCACCATTAAGGGTTATGCTGTGCCACACTAACCAATTTTAATACATTTGCACACACATTTGCACAAGCAATTGTCCATGTGCTTTTAAATATTGTTAGGCTGAGGTAACACTGCAACACACCTAAAGAGCAAAGTTTTGTGCCTTGTGTGCATTATGCACATGCAAGTTTTACATTTGGAAAACTTGCACGGAAATGCATGCAATTGCAGATAAAACAATGTTACATGCATGTTCTTCCAAAATTTTTTAGAATTGCATGCACTTATGGCATTTATGCAATTAATAGAAACTCTGTGTGCATTATTAGCACTACAACCTGCAGTGAGACACCTTGAATTCCTAACTGGACAGATCTTGAATCTCCCAGGATTCGAAACCTGGTCTCCCATGTCAAAGGCAGTGACTTTAACCAGTACGCTATCCAGCCACTATTTACAATGCAAACAAGACTGGATCATACATTAAAACAGCCTAATGTGGCCTAGCCCTAAGGTTAGAGAGAAGTGTCGCATTGTGCTGTCACAAAAAGTAGTATATTTTTAAAAAGTATTTTATATTTAGGAAAATAAAGTTTATATTCCTTCACAACACTAATATTTAGAAATGTTAATCTAAATGGTAATGTTCCTATCTCTTTATTATCTACAAACTCTTCTTTGTATTTTTTTATATTTTCAAGATATTAAAGGTGATACACACTATTGCATGATATTGCAATGATACACACTATTGCATGATATTGCAATGATACACACATATTGCATGATATTGCAATGATACACACTATTGCATGATATTGCAATGATACACACTATTGCATGATATTGCGTGATACACACTATTGCAAGATATTGCGCTGATACTGATACACACTATTGCATGATATTGCGCTGATACACACTATTGCATGCACTATTTCTGTCCAATCGAACAATAGTTCAGTGTATCAGTTGATCAGAAATAAATTGTTACATAAGTTTTCAGCAGTGTCCCACCGACTGTTCATCCAAATCCAAAAAAGGATAAACCACGTCCAATCATACGGTCCTCCATGAACCACATATTTGGTCATGGTAAACTGTCGTCCGATGGCCACTATTGCCGTGAGCAACAGTCCTTCCTCCTGGCCGAACGGTCAGAATAGCCAAATAGTCGCTCAGGAGGAAAAGTTGCTGGTGTGTACCATGCTTAAGAGAATGGAAGTGTTTTCTGTTAAGATACACTTCCGTTCTCTCTTTAGGTGGTACAAGGACGATCTACATTTGCTTAAAATTGCACTTCAGGTGCATTGCGGTGTGGCCTCAGCCTTAAGTAATGCCTATTAAAAAGGTTAACAACCCTGTCAAACAAAGTTTACGTTAAATAAGGTTATATGAAAATTAGCCTCAAATAATAGTAGTCATGTGCTTTTCGTGTATTGATAGCAAGTTATTTGTGGCTTAAAATTAATGAGTTTTCAAAAGACTCACATTGTAAAAAAAGCACTTTTCGCCATCTTCAAGTTCGCAAAAATTTTCGGACCCATTTAATGCGTTAAATCACTTTTTGCCTTTTTTTATAACTCGCTATACGCCTTTTCACTCTTTTTTGCAAAATTTAACTATGCGATATAAAGCGAAAAGTTTTAGCGATATGTCGCCAAAACTGTTTCGTGGTCAATTAACGCGATCTATATAAATCGGGTTAACGGTCTTTTTCGCGAAAACTTTTCGCTCCTTTATAAATATGCCCCTAGGTTTTGGGGGGTAATCTACAATATATGAATTTGATTAAAGGGATGGACCGACCCTTTAAGGAAAACTATATTAAAAATTACTTTTACACTATTTCACCACTTAAATGCAATATCATATCGACAACTACAGACCTATTTTGGATTTATAGAGCCTCATCAGTGTATTGTAACGGAGTTTCCAAGCTTGAACTAGCTCTCTACCCTAATTAATGTATTAGGGAATTAGGAGAACTAATGTGCTTACCACCATTTTCCTTCTGTCCAATTGGATTTTCAGATAATGTACATTTTTTGGAGTGAGTATAGTGACCCTTTAACGGTACCAAGAAAATATGGCACTTCACTATGCTAATAAATGTGCATAAGTATCATATAACCAAACTCAATACAGGACCACACATGCATATCAACTATGTAAAACATAACAGCTGAGTGTAGCATTGCTAAAGAGATGTGACTAAAAATTTGTGATTTTTCATGGTAAAAATGTTGTTGTTGGTAATCTGCGTTAAGCAGAGTAAGGGTTAACCATGTGTTTAGTATATGCATATTGAAGTGAAACACTCAATGTATGATATAGTTATGGATAACTGACCCCTGTAGTTAGGATGTACAGAAGAAATTAAGCAAATTTAGTGTTACAAATAGTTTTCAAAAAAAAGTAAAGTAATATTTTTAAATTACTAAAGTATACGGAGATCTAAGGAATATTACTAAAATAATTTTATTTACATTTACTTGTAGAAATTTAATTGGCCAGTTTCATTGTGCTGTTATAGGGTTATTGAACTGGGCTAGTCAGTATATTATCCTTGTAAGGTAAATTAAAGATTGCATGTAATATTGTGTGTTTAACTGATATGTTTATTTGTATATGCCATCATTGTAGGATAACTTTGGAACTTTCCATGTATGTTAAAATAGACACTTTTGCAGAAGCAATAATAAACTTGTGATTGTTGTTTGCCCTCATACATGGACTTCAGATGGATTCGATTTCCTATCCTATATGTCCTATGCCACATTAAAGTATTGAGTGTGCATGCTGTCTTCAACAAAGTCATTATGTCAGTGACATCTTGCACCATATAATGTGTCCTCAATCACACACTGTAAAATAAAATTTCACTATTAGAATAATTGTTAAAATGACCAATCAATATGCAAATGCTTGTGTTGTGCAATGGTCAAGGGTTTGGAATGGCCTGTATGCATTTCATATACTTTACATTTGTCTCTCCTAATGCTTAACATTTAATGGCCAAAAATGTGCAACATGTAAATATTAAATGTCCTCATTGAGATTCTGGACCTGAAAGGCAAGGTAATGTATCAAAGGAAAAACACCACACATTGTGAGTTCTCTTAATGGTTAAGAGGTAGTATCTTTTAATAGTACACAAACTTTTGTACCTTTTATTGTATCAGCCCCTAAATCTTTTCTATTCTTCCCACTATAGCTAATCTCAGAGCAATAACTAGGATGTTTTTACTTACCTTTATGTAAGGTGAGGTTTTTTTGAAGAGCTCCTAGCTATTTCATCATTATTGTTATCTGAATCTTCAATATTATCTTCAGCCCAATACCGATATCTTAGCATAACTAAGATTCTCCACTTGCCCCCATTACACAGCCATTCATTCAAAAGCAACAAAAAGTAAATTTAACTACTATCCTATCTGTTGTACTAAGAGAGAGAGATTAAATATTTCTCATCCCTAAGAGATCAGCAGAGCAGAAGTTGCAGCTCCCACTATATTTATCCCTTAAGCCTGGAACACACCATTAGATCCGATTATGTGTGTCTATGAGATAGAGATTGTGAGTGTGTGTGTGTGTGAGATAGAGATTGTATGTGTGTGTGTGTGTGTGTATCTGAGATAGAGATTGTATATGTGTGTGTCAGAGATAGCTTACTCTGGGCGTTCCTATAACACCTCTTAGCCACTATCCAATCACACCCTTAACACCTGGCTGTGATATGCTAATTGGGATTTTCCAGGGTACATAATTGCCACAGATTCTTGTACAAGTCATTCTGAATTGAGAAAGCCAGTCGGATGACTAGCGCAACGTCTTCAAGAACTACATTTCAAGTCCAGTTGATCTAATTGAATAGTTAACATTACAATCTTCAAAGGTATGTCCTTTATCCTTAAGATGCAGATACACGGCTGAGTCCTGACCCGAGGAATTGGCTCTTCTGTGCTGGGCCATACGTTGATGCAGTTGCTGTTTGGTCTCCCCCACATACAAATCAGAGCATTCTTCACTGCACTGCACTGCATATATGATGTCGCTTTTCTTGTGTTTTGGTATTGGGTCTTTCGGATGTACCAATTGCTGCCTCAGTGTGTTGTTCGGTTTAAAGCAGACAGGGATACGATGTTTTTTGAAAATTCTTCTTAATTTCTCGGAGACCCCTGCTACATATGGGATGACCATGTTCTTCCTCCTGTCTTGCTTTTCCCCTTCACTGTTGGTATTCGTGTTCTTTTCTTTCCTTCTACTTCTTTTGACAAAGGCCCAGTCTGGATATCCACAAGTTTTAAGGGCTCCTCTGAGATGTTTCATTTCTTTAGCCTTCGCCTCTGTGCTAGTGGGGATGTTCTCGGCTCTGTGTTGCAGGGTTCTGATGACCCCCAGCTTGTGATCTAAGGGTCACAGTGCTTGTACAGTATACTTTTATCGCAGTGCTTGTACAGTAAACTTTTATCACAGTGTTTGTACAGTAAACTTTTATCACAGTGTTTGTACAGTAAAGTTTTATCACAGTGCGTGTACAGTATACTTTTATCACAGTGTTTGTACAGTATACTTTTATCACAGTGTTTGTACAGTAAACTTTTATCACAGTGTTTGTACAGTATATTTTTATCACAGTGTTAGTACAGTAAACTTTTATCACAGTGCTTGTACAGTAAACATTTATCACAGTGTTTGTACAGTAAACTTTTATCGCAGTGTTTGTACAGTAAACTTTTATCACAGTGCTTGTACAGTATATTTTTATCACAGTGTTAGTACAGTAAACTTTTATCACAGTGCATGCAATAGTGTGTATCATTGCAATATCATGCAATAGTGTGTATCATTGCAATATCATGCAATAGTGTGTATCATTGCAATATCATGCAATAGTGTGTATCAGCCTTTAATATCTTGAAAATATAAAAAAATACAAAGAAGAGTTTGTAGATAATAAAGAGATAGGAACATTACCATTTAGATTAACATTTCTAAATATTAGTGTTGTGAAGGAATATAAACTTTATTTTCCTAAATATAAAATACTTTTTAAAAATATACTACTTTTTGTGACAGCACAATGCGACACTTCTCTCTAACCTTAGGGCTAGGCCACATTAGGCCACAATGCGACACTTCTCTCTAACCTTAGGGCTAGGCCACATTAGGCAGTTTTAATGTATGATCCAGTCTTGTTTGCATTGTAAATAGTGGTTGGATAGCGTACTAATTAAAGTCACTGCCTTTGACATGGGAGACCAGAGTTCGAATCCTGGGAGATCCAAGATCTATCCAGTAAGGAATTCAATGCAACACACTGCAGGGTGTAGTGTTAATAATGCACATTGAGTTTCTATTAATTGCATAAATGCAAAAAGTTCATGGAATTCCAAATCTGTTTTGGAAGAGCATGCGTTTAAGATTTTTTTTATCTGCAATCGCATGCATTTCCATGCAAGGTTCCCAAATGTAAAACTTGCATGTGCATAATGCACAGAAGGCGTGTTGCAGTGTATCCTCAGCCTAACAATATTAAAAATCACATGCACAATTGCTTGCACAAATGTGTGTGCAAATGCATTAAAATTGGTTAGTGTGGCACAACTCTTAATGGTGCGTTTGCCTTTCTAATGCATTCAACTTCCTAATGTGCGTTCACCTTTAACTTGTTTGCTTTTCTAATGCGCATTCACCATCCTAATGAGTGTCGCCTTTGTAATGTGCGTTGGTCTTCCTAATGCGCGGTTGTATTTCGAACGCCCGGTCGCTTTTATAACGTGTGGTCGCTTTTAAAGGCGTGGTTTATTATTATGCGTTCGCTTTTGTAATGCAAGTCGCCTTTGTAATGTGCGTTCCTATTTCAAACGCCCGGTCGCTTTTATATAATTCGCGTTCGCTTTTAAAGGCGTGGTTTTGTAATACGCGTTCGCTTTTCTACTGCGCGTTCACTTTTGTAATGCGTGTCGCCTTTGTAATGTGCGTTTGTATTTCAAACGCCCGGTCGCTTTTATATAATGCGCGTTCGTATTTAGACTGCTCTTTGATGTTCTTAATTGGTGTATTGTCAGCTTTATTCGTAAAAATATTTTGAGCAACAGATGTTTTTTTTTATTTCTTATCACAATGTTTGACTTGGAAGATAGTACAAATGACATTGAACAGCAGAATAGCTGCTGACAATGATTCTGGATTTTTATAACTTCTTGGCCTCCAAATGTGACCACATTTAAAATCAGCAATACTAAAGTTTGATTGAGAGGCCACACTGCAACATGCCAGAATTGTGCACCCAATCGTGTGTGTTAGTGCATGTGATCGTGTGTGTGTTTAATGCCTGGCCCAGAAACTAACACTGCCCATTCAGACCATTTTGTGAGTGTTTTGTCTGCAGATTCTGATGAGCTTCGGTTGATCTGAATGTAGCAAACTATTGACATCACTAACAAACCCTGTTAGCAGGAGTCCCAAACAACCAATCAGATGACTGATAGAGATGGCCATTTAGCCACAGGATTGGTTGTTTTGGAGGCAGATCTAAAAAACCTTCTTTTCTGGACTCCTGGATCCATCTAGATTATGGCCCATGTATGGCCAATGCAGCTTTCTGACAGGAAATCTTCTTTTGCTCTGTTCCTCCTTCTCTTCAAGGAAAATGTGTATTTTGTGGGGCTTATAACAGGTTGCAAATTCCTATGGGTCATTTGTAATTCTAATGGATAAATACTATTGTATACCTCTTAGTATTGAAAGATTCCCCTTGTGTGCCCTCCCTTTACTCTACATGCTGTAAGCTTCCCAAAGATGGAGCTACCATGTGGAACTTGGTCGGTAACGTCTGTGGCAGCAAAATATTTTCTGCACAAGTGCAATCTCAATCCCACCTCATAACTCCTGATGTGTGAACATGTTAAATTACATGATACATTTCCAAGACCATAAACCTGAATTCTAGGACATGTATGTAGCTATCACATAACAAAAATGCATATGTCATTTAAAGACACAGTATTGACAAATCTGCAATACTGCACCACCATGATATAGTGTCATTTAATATAGGTTGCAGAAAACTAAAGTGCTCTGGCTTAACAAAAACTTAACTTTAGGAAAGACAGCAAGGAAATTGGCAGACTACAGAAACCACCTGCGATTTAACCTCCAATGCAGACAACAAAGGCTAGTACCATGCAGTATACGTCTGGATTCCACGGTTAAAGGCATCAGAGCCAAACAGATACTGCAAAAGGCTCAAACACAGCTCCTAAGTGAATGGGTACGACAGACACATTTTACAGTCGATGCTTTAATGCACAACATTAGTCAACTAGAACAGAACCTGGCCTCACAGCTACCTGTGTCCATCTGGGAAAGAGTGATGGAGTTCACCAAACTGTATCCCAAAGATACATAAGGAAGGGGCCCAACTAAGACCTATAGTCAGCAGCATCAACTCGGTAACATACAAGGTGGCAAAATATCTAGCTAACATCTTAGGACCTTTGGTGGGAAGTTCTAAGCATCACATCCAGAACTCTCAGGATTTCACCAACAAGATTGAAGATATAGTACTCGGTGTAGAAGAAACTATGGTGTCCTATGATGTGACATCTCTCTTCACTTGTATACCCACCAAGGAGGCTGTTGACATGGTGAGAAAATGGCTGGGCCAAGACAGCACTTTTACCAGCAGAACTGATCTCAACCCAGAACAGGTGCAATGTAAACTCCCATAGACAATGTGTGAAATTGCACTCTTAAATTTCAAATTATATCAATTTATCGGTGTGTCAAGCAGTTTAGCAGCTCTTTCAAATTATATCAATTTATCGGTGTGTCAAGCAGTTTAGCAGCTCCCACATTGTTTAACTGCCTAGTGCATACACTTCTACAGGCTAGCAGGCACCAGCACAGCAGGTGGTCTTCTAGTGTAGAACTCAGCTGTAGCCATATGGCACTTTAAAAGCCATTCATATTTCTTAATTCAGGGTGTAATTATATTTCTAAACATCACTACACACAGGGTCCTGTGGTAGATAAAGAGTTAAACATGCAATCTTCAAAGGAGCTGCAACAACAGGTCCAGAGTATAAACAGGATCTACCATACATGTTCAAAGCAGCTACAACAGAGAATCACACCTGTGGGGGACAACTGGACTTTACAACAGTGATTGTCCATATGAATGAAAATACCATGGATGGCTTTCTCTGCCCAGGAAGTTTAAATAGTTGTTGTTTTGTCTGTATAAGGTAACATTTTTGTTGAAATGGAGTTTGCTCAAAGTTATATCAATAAATATGCCTCTGCTACCTTAATATTAACTCAAGTGATGCCGTGACACATCAGTTTAATGATTTAATGAAAGTGTCAAGATCACAATGAGGCATTACAAAGTAGTCTAGCAAAAAGGGTAAAAAGGAAAGATTGAGTAATATCCTTAGTATGTTGTGTAGAAAGATTGCTGAGCAAAAGGAATTGCAGTGGTATACACAGATTAGAGAAGATTTAGATAAATTTGAAAAGTCTCTGACTGTACTGTTTACTCCTCAGACAGAAGGTGTAGGATTTTTATAGTAATTTAATTCTATCAGTTTAAATCTTTTCCCCACATGCTAGAGGACATTGGTTAGGTTTTCAGGATCAACTACTGTCTAAAATTGTATAAAAAGTCACCATATGAAGGACAATATTCAGTAGAAGAGTCTCCAGAGAAGAAGGACACCCAACATCACTACTCCAAGACTTCAAACACTTTGGCAAGAAACCACCATATAAGAGACTTGTATTCTGAAACACTTCTTGCAGGTTTTGTATTTTGCTATCTACCTTGAAATTGTGAATAAAACTTCTTCCTTCAAGAGATCTGACTTTGTGGCCTAAATTTAAGAATCCCTAAGGAAAAGATTCTTCAGTGACGATCCAACCAGTTTGGTACACCTTTATCTGTATCCGGTACGACGCTCCATTCTCCGGTAATTATAAGTCTGAAACTACGCTGTGTTTCATAATTAGAAGGGGATATTGTGTTGTTGTGAAAGGAATAAGGACTATTTGTGCCAGTAAAGAGAAAAGAAAAGAACCTAGGAGGACAGAAAGGGTTACAGGCTCAAGAAGAAGAGTGGGAACAAAACACAGTGATCACTGTCGTGGGAGGACACGTATTTTTCCTCAATATAATTTCTTGGACCCAGGCAGAGGCTCAAGAGATGTAAGATCAGAAACCAACTTAAAGTGCACGTTAAGGTGAGAAAAAGATCTTTCGGTAAGTATGGAAATTATTCAGAAATTTGCAAAAGATAGTAATGTTTTGTTTAAGTTTTCCGCTAGTACAAAAACAGATGCTGATTTATGGAAAATGTTTTTGCAGTACAGGATAGAAAATGAAGTTCTTGATAAAAATGTATATGTCCTAATAGACAAAGAAATTGCAAAATATTTTAAAAATGGTTAATATATTTCATACAATGGTTGTTAAAGATGAGCATACACAAATGGTTTGTGCTAATTTAAAAGGAGGTTGATGATGAAAAACAAGATGTACCTGACTGTCCTAATTGTGATATTTTATTACAACATGTGCATGATTTAGAAGAACAGTTAGACTATAGGGCAGACATGATATGTAAACTAACAAAAACTAACTAACAAACTAAAAGAGGTTTGTGCAGGAAAAAAGGATAAGTCAGGTTCTGTAGTTCCAGAAATAGAGGTTGAAGAGGAGGAAGAAGTAGAGGAGGAAAGCTCTAGTAGAGAAAAACGAAAACAAGAACTACTAGGTAAGGCAGCACGTCTTAAAATAAAAATACATGATCAGTTAATGAAAATTGTGAAAGATGTTCCAGTGTATAATGCTGCTAAGGATGCATTTTTTAATGCTAATGTATTTGAATCAAATACAAATATAATATTTGGTAATATTTGAACAAGCATATAGGTTAGTAATGAGATTAACACCAGATGAAATAGAAGAAATGCTTTTGGCTTTTGTAAGAAAATTTAAATAATTAGATCCTGCGGCAGCTATTTTAGCATCTAAGTTAGAAACACTAGAAGAAGCAGCTTCTTTCATAGATAAATATAGGAGACAGTTAAAACCAAAGCCTAAGATTTCTGAGGTAGTTAGAACAACTAATCAGGGACAAGGTAAAGCTAATTCTGGGCAAAAATGTAATGGAAAGCAAGGTACACAACATTCTGTGTTAAAAAATCTTCAGTGTTATAGATGTGGCAGAAGGGGTCATTTGAGAAGAAATTGTAAAAACAGCAGAAAAGGATTTACTATGTAAAAATTCAGGGAAAGAAAATGGATTTGTTAGACAACAACCAACAGCAACAGCCCCTCCCCCTGAATCGCCTTATGCACCTCTTATGAGACAAATAAGTGAAATAGTGGCTAGTTCAGATTTGGGCCCTATTCAGTCAAACTCAAATCCTAACCCTGAAGTAACTAAAACACAATGACTAGCACCACTCACTTCTCGTCCTTTGGAATATTTAGCTCCTATTCATTTGGACGAATGTGGAAGACCTTTTATTAAAGCTATGCTAGGGGGGTGAGGAAACAAATGTTAATTGATACAGGAGCTCAGCTAATAAAACATTCACCTTCTTGTACGATTGGTGGATTTAATGTTGGAGAAAAATCTATTGCTACTATGGTAGCGGATGTTTCTTTAGAAATCCCAGGATGGTTAAAAAAAATTGATATATGGTATTGTCCAGGAACAGATTGTATTCTTGGAACAGATGTAATGCAAAAAAAAGAGGTTGGATAGTTGATCTTGGAAATAAAGCAATTTGGAAAGATGCTAAAGGAAAAAAAAAAAACAGTTGTGATTGATCCTTCAGAATATGGTCATGTAAATCTGTTGTATTCAATTAGATCAACTGGACTTGAAATGTAGTTCTTGAAGACGTTTCGCTAGTCATCCGACTGGCTTTCTCAATTCAGAATGACTTGTACAAGAATCTGTGGCAATTATGTACCCTGGAAAATCCCAATTAGCATATCACAGCCAGGTGTTAAGGGTGTGATTAGATAGTGGCTAAGAGGTGTTATAGGAACGCCCAGAGTAAGGTGTTAAAACAGCATTGTACATGGCAGACAGTTGGTGTCGAACCCCCCCACCTCTATTTAGGCTTGGTTTCTTTATTTTCACATAAATGGCCTCCTTAACACCTCTCTTGAACCAGTCACGTTCCTTCGCCCGTATGTTATTGGTTAGGTTTTCAGGATCAACTACTGTCTAAAATTGTATAAAAAAAGTCACCATATGAAGGACAATATTCAGTAGCAGAGTCTCCAGAGAAGGACACCCAATATCACTCTACTCCAAGACTTCAGACACTTTGGCAAGAAACCACCATATAAAAGACTTGTATTCTGAAATACTTCTTTTGTAAGACTTTGTATTTTGCCATCTACCTTGAAATTGTGAATAAAACTCTTCTTCTGACTTTATGGCCTAAATTTAAGAACCCCTAAGGAAAAGATTCTTCAGAAGGGAACAGACAGACCAACAAGTCTACAAATAACTATGCACCCCTTACAATACAGGATCGCACAAATCTTTGTCAAATTCTAGGGAAATTTTATACTTCTGCATCACCTATAAACCCCCATAATAGATTTGAAGCTGTGGTTCTGCAATATCTTAATAAGGATGCTTGCTTTTTACTTAAAGCCTGGCTTCCTAATCAATTAGCTGCTCAACTCTCAGCTCCAGTAGGTACACACAAAGGAACATCAGCTGACCTCAATGGTAATTGGGGAAATTCATCTGAAAGATTGTGTGAGTTACAGCGTCTTATAGGTGGAAGGGATGTAAGAGGTACCAATGCCCTGGAAAATGCCAAATTGAAAAGGGGTGATGATCCTGTACTGTTCTGTAATGAATATTATACAAAACATATAACTGCCCGAATATGTCTCCTGATGACAGTGCATTTTTATATTCTATGGCAAACAAATGTACTTTCATAGACTTTGCCACAAAAATTGCACTTAGGAATGCTAATTCCTACCAGACATTTGTAAACATTCTAAAGGACTGGATTCAGGAAGCATGTCATGACAGTAAGATACAAAAAAAGGTTTTTGAAGTTGTAAATGCAGGTAAAGGGAGATTCATCAGAAAATGTTACAGGTGTGGTAATATGGGTCATGTGATGAGAGATTGTAGAGTACAAAAGAAACGATACCACAGAACAGAAAATAACAGGTATGGACATAATGCAGCACCAGGAAGAGGAAATAACCAAACTGATGCTACAGTATATAGTCCGCTTGTACAAGAATTGCACAAAATGAAGGGCAAAATAGCAGGAGAACCTGAGGAATGTAAAACTCCTTAGTCAACTAATCCTTATTTTAAACAATAGGGATGTCACCCTGTAATGTCCCTTGTATGTCATCTGAATAGGGACAAAGGAGGCAGGCCTAGTATTTCAGGTACGGTAGGGGGCCATCGTACAAAAATACTTCTAGATACTGGTGCCGCTGTCTCACTTACAAACCTAAATTTAAAGGAAGATCCTGATAGCAAACAGATCTATTTGAGAGGCTTTGGAGGACAGCTAGTCCCTTCAAAACAATCTCTACCAGTTAACATAACAATTGGTGAGCTGGAGGTGGAACAGTCTGTGGCTACACATGAAGGCACAATTGTTGGTTCTGATATAATGAGAGCGCAGGGTCTAATTATTGATCTTTGTAACTGGGTCTTGTGGAAAGCATCTCGTTACAAGTGTCAAGTACATATGTTTACAGACAATTATGGTATTGCATCAATTAAAAATGATAGCTTAGATCCAATCACAATATTAAAAACACAGATGACAAGGCATTGGCTAACATCTTGTGGCAACAGAAGTGTGGGCAACATCGAAAAATCAGTGTGGCAGGATTTCTAACATGATTGTCAAAGTGGAAGGACCAGATCCTCCACCGCAGAAGCAATACACAATTCCTGTGGAATCTTTGCCACATATAGAGAAAACAATTGAGAATTTGTTAACGCAAGGAGTTATTAGACAGTGTCAGTCTAGCAATAACTCACCGGGCGGGGGAGAGTCAAGGGGCCACAAAGGTGAAGGGAGGGGGGACAAGGCGAAACAAGAAAGCGCAAGAAGAGACCCCCCAAAAAAACTAACAAAAAAGTTGTTTATTTTGTTTTTTTTTTGTGATTTTTTGTTAAATAGAAAAAAATGGATAAGAGCGTCAACAACCAGAACCTACACACAACAAAAATGAAATAGCGACGAGACACTTGAATCCAAACATGCCCAACAAATAAATAGGCTCACATGTTGAACGAAAAAAAAGAGATCACCCACATCCTCCAAACTAGATGGACTTCCACAGTTCATCGTCGTCAATCATAATCTCTTGAATTTGTTTTTAGAGAAGAGCACGTTGGAATAAACATATCTCCACAGAGGTGGTTCGGATTTCAGTAATGTGATCCTAAGTACAGCAGCCCTCTATCTTCTGGACTTATAATGCACAATAGTGATTAGGTTTTTTTAGACTTTTTTTTTAGGTGTCACATTTGTACTTGTTAAAGTAAAGAAAACACACTTGTTTTGTCCCAAAATAAACACAGGGGGTCTTTTTTCTGGGGGGGGGTCGGATTTAAAAAAAGGGTTGGTGTTTCCCATTCCAGAAAACACCACACTGAAGAAAGAATTCCAACATTTCATCAACCTTTCTATATGCGGGTCTGAACAAAGGGGGAATATCTTGGAGTCTTTTCAATACAGGAGGGGAAATATCTATTGGCCTCCATATCCTTGCTCATTATTGCAGGGGGGTAGTTTAACCTTGGCTGTAAACAGAGGTGGTTGCAACCAGAAGAATTCCGTAGAATGATGCTTACAGCGTATTATAAACAGATTCCAATTGGTGGTTTTGAAAGGTAATCAAAGATAGGCATAATCATTTAGTCAAAATTATGATCAACACAGCAAACCCAGCCTTAGTCCCCATTTTGGGTGGTAAAACTAACAGTCTTTGGGCAGGATGGTGGAAACCTTGGGGTAAAGTTCAAAGGGCCAGTTGTCCATATAGATAGATTGCACTATTTAACTTCATATTACTTGGACAGTTCTGTCTGTCCTTGTGTACACGCTATGGCCCAGGATGCATTTTTACCAAGAATGAAAACCATATCAACAAATTAACTTTGAAACGGTTAAACAAGAACCTCTCTCAATTCAACATGTGGTGTTTTATATGGCTTTCTGTCAAATTGTTTAAAATATCATTAATTTCTTTATGTTTATCTATCCCATCTTTTACTATGAGTAGCTATTGACCGAAAGATTTTCCTAGCCGGCACTCTAATTTATTAAAACACCAATCCAGCTCCGACTCCACCTAATATGGTGCTAAATACTATGCCCTCATTCCTTCTTGTATTGTGACAAAGATGTTATACTTAGAACTCAGAGCTTTTTGGGAACATTCAAGTTATGCAGAGCACCTTAATAGGTTCGGTATGTTGTTCACCACTTGGATAGTAGGTTGTTACCAACCATTGAGATAGATGAAATGCCAAAGTTGCGAATGTATGACTTGACATTTAATAAGTAACTGCTGGAATCTAAGTTTATCTGTAAGGTTGTCCTTATCTAAAATGTGGAGATGTCTGTGTTATGGATTGTGTCTGGATTCATATGTTGTGTACATGTTTCACATTACTCGGTGGGCCACGATTATATTTGTTCAACCTATTACAATTACGCTATCTGGATCCTCAAATTTCCATAGTCCTATAAGCTTATTCTGAGGATTTGTATGGGTTTTTTTAAAAATACTAATATGCTTATATGTAGAACCCAATCTTATCTGTTTTCCCTGCCATGGGTAATTTCGTCTTTGTGATTAAACCTTGGGTTGTCCAGTATGTATTAGGGACATGTTTTTGGGTGTATATTTTGGGATCAATGAACTTTCCATGGAAATAGTAAACCTTAATACTATCACCAGTGTATTCTTCCCTAAAAATACCGTGTAATATTTCCAGTACTGTCGCATATTTGGTAACACATGACCCTTTACCTAACCAATAAACCAGTTGCATTAACATATATGGTGCAGTAATATAGGTGGTGGGTCTCTCCAATGATAAATTCCAGTGTTCCAGGCCTTAGATTAAGTCCGTCCGCTGAATTGGTGGCTGAAATTTTCCGAATGAAATGAACATTGTAATGTGTTTTTGGAAAGGAGATTCAATGAATGTTATTAGTTTGACTGTATATTCTGCTTGCCACTTCTACTTTCATTTCAGTGGAGTCTAGTCGTAGGTCCATTCTTGGGAGTCTATGTAATTGTTGAGTGGGGTTCTGGTCTGGGTTGTTGTTCCTGTGTCTTGAGTAGTATTAAATGATTTTGTTGGTGCCATACTAAAAATGATGGTATTATTATATACACAATCCAAGGTGGTATCCCAAATCGCTTGATTGTATTGAAAATAGAAGAACAAGAGCAGAATTCAGGGTTTATGAGTATATCTTGGAAATTGATTTGCATGACCCATTTCTATCCCCCACGTGTGTCTCGACCTCACTTTGTTCATGTACATTGTTTCGCGAGGTGTCCCCCACCCCACTATTTGATCATGTAGGTGAGTCGTTCTTTTACTTTGACCACTGGTCACTTTAAAGCAAAAATACTCATAAAGGGACCCTCCCAATTGGCATCCCCTGATGACTTTGGAACAAAACACCTTTTTTACCATCACTTGTCTCCATATTGAAAGATATTGGTTGGGTTGGTTTAATTGTCCCTCTCTTTTGGTTAGCATGTTACATGCGCAAAATGCAAGTATTTTGTACCGTTTTTGTAATTGATTACAAAATTTTCCCTGTCTGCAGATTCTCGAACAGGGGATGCTTAATTTTGAGGATCACCTGGGGGACTAGAGATTTCATTTACTCTTCCAGTCATTAGTTGATAAGGTGTAGAACAAGTTCACTTTTCGGGTTGATCCCCAAAAGCCATTAATATGCAGGTAAATGAAACAAACCATTTTGACCTGACTGGAAACACCATCTTTTTAAGTCTTTTCTTTTTATGTCCTATAGATCCTTTCAACCATCCCGGAGGATGGGATAAGGAATATGAAACCTTGTTGTCTCTCTAGACAGTATCACAACAAGCTGTCATGATTTCCCTGTAAAGTGTGTGCCCCTATCAAGATCGATAAAAAAAAAAAGGGGGGGGTTTTGGAAAACCCCACTTGAGAAACATACCTCTTTCCACAACACTTGGCAGTTGACGTAGCTGAATCATTTCTTAAAGGTAAACCTTCTATCCATTTGAGAATAATTCTACAATAACTAATAGATACTTACAACCTGGGGGGCAATAGGAAATGGTCCCCACAAAATCAATTGTAGAATTTCCCATGGTCCATCCGCCTGGACTCTGACAGGCAGGTTTCTGGCCTTTTGGTGGCTTGTGGCTTCCCCCATTGAGCAATGATAAGGCATTCGGCACTATGGGAAAACGTTTCTTTCAGTGCTTCCACCAGAATTTAGACTGAATGAAATTAAGTGGTCCTTCTATACCCATATTGCCCTGTAAGTCTGGATTTCTTTTGCTAATATAATTGATTAATTGGCAGGTCCAACAAAACCTAGGACCTTCTGGTGTCCTTAACAAAATAGGTCCGTGCACTATATAATCCTTACATTTTTCTGCGATTCCCTTAGGATATTGTTCTTTTATCGCAGCCAGATTTTTATCCTTAGCTTGTTCATCAGCTAAACAAGGCTCTGGTTTAAGTATGGAAGCATTGGGCAATCTCATTGCTATCTGCCCACCCTGATTATGTTTCCCAGGCCTGTTTCTTCTTCAGTATTCATATGGCATCCAATGGACTCCAATATAGCTGCTTCTTTTGCAAGAGAGATCAACCTTATTGTTTTCAAATTGCATTCTCATCGTTTCCTTTCTGATGGGCTTTTACCCTTTTAATATTGCAACTCGCGGGGCTCACACTTGCTCTGTCCCAGATGTCTCTCAGCACTGTACTTTGAACAAGGGTTTTCCCTGATGCATCGTAAAACCCTTGTATGCCATAATGGCATTGTATTCTGTTAGTGACCTGGTTGACATAAGCAATGTCTGAAAATATACAATGGGACCGGCACTGAAGGGATAAGGCTTCGCTTATTGCTTCAATCAGCCCTCTGAGCAGGAAAAAACGTATTGGGCACTTTATTAGTATTGGTTTCATTTGTTCTGTGGACACCACAGGGCATAAACCTGTGTGAAAGTGTGAAAAGTGTCCATTTTCCCAGTATCTAGGAATCCATCCACCCATAGTTTTAAATCATCCTTCGGACATTAATCTGAACACACTTCCTGGTATGGGCTCTAATGTATTCCCCACAATCATGTTGGTTTCCCTTCATTATTGCATTAATTGGTGGTAGGAGAGCGTTAGATTATGGGTAACATGATGTTACTGGGAGTAGTCAACTAACACCTGTCCCTCTGGGAAGAGACTCCACTTTAGAGTACGTTAAGAAGGCACTTTGATGGGAGTATGGGGGGTTTGCAAGACGATTTTTCGAAAATCAAACAATGATTTTCTGTTGATAGAATTGCCAGTGAACTGCCAGCAAGTTCTGAGCAGTCATACAAATCCTTTTTCGACTGGACTAAGAACACGGGACAAAATATACCACGGATACCCATGTACCTTGCCTTCTCCTTGAAAATTTAGCAGTGAGTGCTGCAGTAGAAGCATGTACCTGAATGGCCAAAAGGCAAATTGGATTGGATTATCAAAGCAGGGTTGCTTGAGTGAGACGATCTTTAATTGTTAATTAAACAAACTCTCATGTTCTCATTCCAGAAGGGGATGGCTTATCTCTGTCCCCTTTAACATATAAAGTGGGCGTGCCTGTCTGCAAAAACTTTCAATAACTCTCTTGCAAATCATAACCCAGTCCTAGAAATTGACCTTAGATGTCTTTGTTGATGGTCTGGGGCAAGTTCCTGATAGTTTCACATTGTTTGGATCAGGTGTCCTACCCCCCGTGATGTGAAAACTATTACACCCCTAAGAATGGACACAGACTCCCTTACTAATTGAGCTTGGCTGGATTCAACTTTAGACCTGACTGTTCAATTTGTGTGAGAAGCTCTGCCCGCAAGTTGTACGTGTTGCTCTTTGTGTCAGTTTGTAGAAGGATTTGTCATCAACATATGAATTAGACAATTTGGTTCAGGAACAAGGAATTCAAAATTTCGTCATACATTAGGAAAATAGGTTGACTGGGATGGAATCCTTGTGTTGAGGGTGCAGAACTGATATTGCTTCCCTTGAAATGTAAAAGCAAAATTTCTTCTGTACTGGCCTATCAGGGTGTAACGGGAATAGAGAAAAATCCGTTTGAAACATAAAGGGCGCTGTATAGACTGTTGGACAGTGGGCTTAAAGCTGGTCATCAATCAGGCATTTTGGCAACAACATTAGGGACAGGTGGAGGAGTAATCTGTTTAAAGCGCCGATGTCATCAATAGTGGGGACGCCAGGAGCCATTAGCTTTTTACTGGCCAAAGTGGGGAAATTATAGTGAGAAAAAATGTTTTTTTTTAATTTCTTCTAATGATCGATTAGTGGCCTGCCCATCACCAGGGTTACCTTTAGTTTCTTTTTAAATTCTACATAGTCCTCCGAGATATAAGTCCTTTGAATATGCTGGGATTGGAGGAGCTGCACACCTCATCTGTCACTCAAAGGGCACACCACCCACACAATCCAAAGCCCCGCAGTACGCACACACCATCTCACCCACACTATATGTCCATGTGAAACAATATAGCAAATGCTCGAAGTGTAAACACAATCAAGAAACCATAACCCAGCAATAATATGACGCATAACACACTAAAAAAACAGCCCCTCCCCCCAAAAAAAAAATCTTATATGACATACCAAAACCAGGACTCCAAGCGAACACTAATACAGTATAATAATACAGAATACGGGGGACTATATCCAAAACCAAGACACACAGTGCAATCTATGAAATAATAGGCTAAAGCAGACTGAAATGAACAGGACAACACCGCAGTGTCACTGTGTTGGTGAAGGGCTCAATACAAGTGCGTTAACACTGACCTATCTTCAGTGATATGTCTCAGCTAAGAAGGGGGAGAGCGATATGAACTTTAGGTAAAAGTAAATAATTTAGCAAAGTAGAGAACGGCAGAGTTCAGTAACTTACTTGTAAAGAATCTCAGCACCACTGTCCTCCGTCTCCCCCTCTGCCCTCCCTTCAGAATATTGCTACTTATTCCACACTTGCTTGCAGCTAGCTCTGGGAAGGGAGGGGTCAAAAGATGTCAGCACTTCATTTAAAGTTCCTTCTACTGAACAATGCTCGGACTCTGTGATACAGCCCGTTCACTGCTTGAGGGGGAAGTTAGTAGCCAGAAGGATGGGAGGGGACTACACAGCTTGGTACAAACTTCTGCCAGTGTGAAGAACGAAGCCCAACAGAAACATGAAAGTAAGGCAGGCTTTTACTAAGTGATCTATACATTGTATACAGGACTAAGTTTTTTTTCACCTAAGTGCCCTTTTCCAAGCCTGGCTCCTAGTCAATAGCTGCTCACTCTCGGCTCCAGTAGGTGCACACAGAGGAGATCACCCTGGACCTCAATTGGGTAATGAGAAATTCATCTGAAAGATGTGGGAGTTACAGCGTCTTATAGGTGTGACGGGATGTTAAGAGGTACCAAGGCCCGGAAAATGCCAAATTGATCAAGGTGTGAGATCCGTACTGTTTCTGTAATGAATATTATATATATATAAAAAAAAAAATAAACGTCCTGCAAGCTCCTGAGACAGTGCATGTTATATTCTAGTGGCAAAACAAATTAGTTATAGACTTGCACGAAAAATTGCCAATTAGGAAGCTTAATTCCTACAAGACATTTGTAAACATCGAAAAGGACTGATTCAGGAAGCATGTCATGGACAGTAAGATTACAAAAAAAGTTTCTTGAAGTTGTAAAAAAGTAAGGTGAAAGGGGAGATTCATCGGAAAATGTAACAGGGTGTGGTAATATGGGTCATGTGAATTGATGGAGAGGATGGTAGAGTACAAAAGAAACGTACCACAGAACGAAAATAAACAGGTAAGGACATAATAAGCGCACCAGGAAGAGGACACAACAACTGATGCTACAGATATAGTCCGCTGTACAAGAATTGCACAAAGGAAGGGCAAAAGTGCAGGAGAACGAGGAATGTAAAACTCCTCAGCCCAACTAATCTTATTTAAAACAAAAGGGATGTCAGGGCCCGGTAAGGTCCCTTGTCATCGATAGGGACAAAGGAGGCAGGCCTCGTATTTCAGGTACGGTAGGGGCCATCGTACAAAAATACTCTGATATGGCCGCTTGTCTCATTAACAACATAAATGTTAAAAAGAAACGATCCTGAGGAGCAAACAGTCTATTTGAGGCTTGGAGGGCAGCTAGTCCCTTTCAAACAACTCTACCAGTTAACATAACAATGGTGAATTAGAGGTGGAACACAGTCTGTGGCCTATCCAAACACCAAAGGCACCAATTGTTGGGTCTGATAGAATGGAGCGCAGAGGGTCGAATAGTGATCTTTGTACAACTGGGTCTTGTGGAAAGGCAGTCGCGTTACAGGGTCAAGTACATATGTTTACAGACAAGTAGGTTTGCATTCAATCAAAATGAGATAGCTTAGACAAGCAATATTAAAACAGATGGACAAGAGTGGTTGGCAACATCTGGTGGCAGACATAGAGAAGGGGGGCAAAATGGAAACACAGTGTGGCAGGGTGTCTAAAGATTGTCAAAGGGAAGGACCAGATCCTCTGCCGCAAAAAGCAAACAACATTCCTGTAGGAAATCTCTGCCACATATAGAGAAAACAATGAGAATTGCAAACGCAAGGAGATTAGACAGTGTCAGCGAGCAGAAACTCACCACTCACTGGGCAATTCTAGCAACAGAACATATTGTTGGATTTTCAAAAAATAGTCTTGCAAACACCCCATACTCGCATCAAAATGCTTCTTGAACATACCCTAAGTGGAGTCTCCTCCCAGAGGGTAGCAAGGTGGTTAGTTGACTTAACTCCCCAAAACATCACTGTTACCCATAATGCTAACTATCTCCTACCACAATTAATGCAATATGAAGGGAACCAACATGATTGTGGGGAAATACATAGAGCCCATACACAGGAAGTGTTCAGATTAAATGTACAGAATGACGATTTAAAAATATGGGTGGATGATCTAGATACTGGGAAAATGGACACTTTCACACAAGTTATGCCCTGTGGTGTCCACAGACAAATGAACAAATACGAATAAAGTGCCCAAGATGTTTTTCTGCTCAGAGGGCTGAATTAGAAGCAATAAGAGAAGCCAGAGAGGCCATTATCCACTTCAGTGCCGGTCCCATTGTAATATTTTCAGACAGGCCATTATCCACTTCAGTGCCGGTCCCATTGTAATATTTTCAGACAGGTCACTAACAGAATACATGCCATTATGGCATACAAGGGGTTTTAAAAACCCTTGTTCACAGTACAGTGCTGAGAGACATATGGGACAGAGCCCCGCAGAGTTGCAATATTAAAGGTAAAAGCCCATCAGAAAGTCAGAAAGGAAACGAGGAGAATGCAATTGAAAACAATAAGGTTGACTGTTGTATTCAATTAGATCAACTGGACTTGAAATGTAGTTCTTGAAGACGTTTCGCTAGTCATCCGACTGGCTTTCTCAATTGTACCAATTGCTGCCTCAGTGTGTTGTTCGGTTTAAAGCAGACAGGCATACGATGTTTTTTGAAAATTGGTGAGAAAACGGCTGGGCCAAGACCGCACTCTTACCAGCAGAACTGATCTCAACCCAGAACAGGTGTGTTCCTTGTTGGACTTGTGCCTGAATACCACCTATTTCAAATACAGGGATAAGTTCTATAAGCAAAAACATGGATGTGCTATGGGATCTCCAATTTCACCTATTGTGGCCAACCTTTACATGGAGGAGGTAGAAACACAGGCGCTTAATACCTTTAAGGGCACAAAGGTACAAAACAACAAACTGGCTTTCTTGGACTGCTTGGTAGAAGTTAAGGAAAATGGTAAACTGGAAGTAGAGGTTTACAGAAAACCAACACACACAGATCAGTATTTGATGTTTGACTCCCACCACCCTTTAGATTACAAGCTGGGTGTCATCAGAACCCTGCAACACAGAGCCGAGAACATCCCCACTAGCACAGAGCTGAGAACATCCCCACTAGCACAGAGCCGAGAGCATCCCCACTAGCACAGAGCTGAGAACATCCCCACCAGCACAGAGGCGAAGGCTAAAGAAATGAAACATCTCAGAGGAGCCCTGACATACCTTTGAAGATTGTAATGTTAACATACTGGCGAAGGAACGTTCAAGAGAGGTGTTAAGGAGGCCATTTATGTGAAAATAAAGAAACCAAGCCTAAATAGAGGTGGGGGGGTTCGACACCAACTGTCTGCCATGTACAATGCTGTTTTAACACCTTACTCTGGGCGTTCCTATAACACCTCTTAGCCACTATCTAATCACACCCTTAACACCTGGCTGTGATATGCTAATTGGGATTTTCCAGGGTACATAATTGCCAACAGATTCTTGTCTAGAACTCAATGAGCACCCATTTGGTAGTTGGATACTCCATGTCTGCAATACCCATGGCCACACCCACCCCTGCCACACGCATCCCTCTGCCTTGCTACCACTCCAATGACATCACTCTTGACCACTGCAACCAAGAGCCGTGCATATGACAGCCTAGGTTAGACAGGGTATGTCATTTTTAAACCTTAAAATTGTATAATCTGCTAGGGCATTGAAAAATGTATTTTATATTGCTTTTAATTCTAATTATGGCTCTGTATGCAAACCGTATTAAAAATTCTAAACCTTAAAAGTGCCACGCTAGCACCATCCCATTACAAAGGCCCGTGACTAGAGGTAGAGGGTGTGGGGGATTTAGGTGGAGGGATCTTTATTATCTGGGGCACTGAAACTTTATTGATATCAGACTGGGTTTATGTTTATTAGTCTGATTTTCAGTGGAGAGGGGGTTGTGGGGGAGGGTTTGTTACCAAGTACAACTGCAGCTTAGGATGGGGGGGGTTACATATGGCTGTGGGCATGAAAACGATACAATTATGGTGGGTGGGAATGTTCATGCTTTTATTTTTTTAATTCAACCACCATTACTTATGTGGAATTTAATAAAGGGATACTATCAGTTTATACGGGTTTTTACTTTAGCGGTGTCCCGAGGGACCTTCATAATGCTCTCTTCCCCTACCTTATGTGGATACAATTCTATAGTGGAGTTCCTGTATAAATTCAGCCTGGGTCCTGACGTTTATATGAATACAGAACTCAGTGACTTCTAATATCCTTATTATTTACAGTAGGGGATACATATCCCTTATAATACATGAGTGGTACCCAGAGTTCCTGTTATAACTCAGGCCTGTGTCCTTGTACTTTATATAGACACAGAACTCTCAGTGACTTCTAATATCCTTATAATAACAGTAGGGGATACATTATCCTTATAACACGAGTGGTACCCGAGTTCCCTGTATAACGTCAGGTCTGTGTACCTTGTACCTTTATATAGACAACCAAACTCCTCAAGTGATTATAATATCCTTTATAATTTACAGTAGGGGAGACATTATCCTTATAATACGATGAGTGGTACCAAGAGTTCCCTGGACCTGTATAATCAGTCTGTGCCTTGTACCTTTATATAGACAAGATCTCCTCAGTGACTTCTAATATCCTATAATTTACCGTAGGGGATACATTACCCTTTATAACACATGAGAGGTACCCAGAGTTCCCTGACCGTATACTCAGCCTGTAATAAAAGTAAAGTTTACTTTAAAAAGCCACCCGTAAATAAATACTTTAGAATGAACATTTAAAAGAAAACATTAAAAATTCATCCAGACAATAATACTAGAAAGCAATCTTTTATATTATGCTTTTGTTAATCACCACCCACATGGCCATCCCCCTTATTCGCCGCGGCACGCTTGCGTGCCGCTTATAAGCACTTTTGTTCCCTCTATATAGGATTAGCTTCTGTTCCTTCTCCTCCTGGAACGTAAGATTATAGATTTTAAATCTTACAGTTCCAGGAGGAGGAAGGAAACAAGAGCCACAAAGGGTAGGTTATATAATAATGCACCCCGAACTGTAAATTAAAAGGGATGTAGTCACTCGGAGTTCCACGCCATGAAATAAAAGCTATTGTCCTGCAGACTGATTGTACCTTTATATAGACACAGATCTCCTCCGTGACTCTAATATCCGTAAATTGAACAGTTAGGGGATACATTATCCCTTATAAACACATGAGACGGTACCCCGAGTTCCTGACCTGTATAACTCAGCCTGTAATAAAGATAAGTTATTTAAAGCACCCGTAAATCAATACTTTAGAATGAAAACATTTAAAAAGAAACATTTAAATATCAGACCATAATACTAAAAGCAATTCTTTTACTATTAGTGCTGAATCACCCACCCACATGGCCATGCCCCCTATTCGCGCGCACGCTTTGCGTGACGCTATAAGCACTTTGTTCCCTCTTAGGATTAGGCTTTGGTTTCTTCTCCTCCTGAACTGTAAGATTATAGATTTATAATCTTACAGTTCCAGGAGGAGAGGAAACCCGAAGCCACAAAGGGGTAGGTTATAATAAATAGCACCCCGAACTGAAATTAAAGGAGATAGTAGTCACTCGGAGTTCCCACGCCCTGTAAAAAGCTATTTGCCTGCAGACTTGTACTTTATATGGTCACAGGAACTATCGTGACTTCTAATATCCTTATTACAGTTGGGAGTGCAGTATCCATCTATTACTATATTGTCTAAATATTTAATTTATGGTCACCTTTAGTATTTCTAATATTCCTAATTCAAATATATACATTCATAAGCAATAAAAAGGAAGATTAATGCTGAACTTTCTGGGGAATTAAATCTGGCAGAAGTTTGTGAGAGAATAAGTAGATATGTTATATTTTAAAGTTAAAATAATTATTCCCTTCCATAATGGTTGTTGCTATGTAATATAACGAGGGAAGAGTTATAATAACCTAACATAAACAGGCATAGTTATCATGTTCTTGATAAGTTATAAATAAAGAGCAGTTCCCCAGTCATTAAAAATGATAAATCTCACCAGTAAAGGGTTCATATTTTCCATTTGTAACCCTCACTACTCTGGAAAGATCTCCATCATTTCGTCTTCTGGAGTTTAACCCAAAGCCCACACATTACATAGCAGATAAAACATGGTTTTCCTAGTCCTTTCAGCAAATAATCTCTTTGTGATCGACAGACATTCACACACATATAACAAACACAGACTGACAGACATTCACCAAATACACACCCCATGACTTGCACCACAGGACTGACAGCCATAACACACAACGGACATTCAACACACATTTACACCCGACTGACAGGACCATTCACATACACACTGCAGCCCATATACATTATACTGACAGGACACACACACAGTGAATAAAAAGAAAAGAAGCACAAGAAGCTTAAGATATTACAGTTTATCCAACGTTTGTCCGATCCAACATCGGATCAATTGTAATAACGTCAACAGGCTCATTTAGCTTAAAGTTGCATCGGCTCTGGGTAAATGTAGGTTCATAAAATAGCGGGGCTCGGGAAATGAACCTTATAGCTATGGCTAGCCAATTCGGGGTGAGTAGTATTTATATTCCTCAGTCATAGATTGCAGGTCGTGATGGTTTTGATTAATGTTAAAGCAAGGTAGGTGTCTTTTCTGTATTGTCCAGAGAGATGTAGGTTGTTAGAAATATTTTAACACTATATCCAATCATCCTTCCTTTAATATTTGCTTTAGATATGGCTGCTCTTGAAGATAAGAAAGCAGACTATAATGATCTTCTCTGGTGGCCAGGAGACATAATCAATGAAAATGAAAACGTCAAAAAACATTATGGCCAGAGAAAAAAAAAAAGAGACTACGGGTTAAAGGGCGGGATGCTTCAATACAAAAACATGAAAATTAGTATAAAGCATATTAGTGTATGAAAAAATGATACGATTAACAGAAGAATTAAAAGATTATTGAAAAAAATTTTTGAGAATGAAAAAAATATAATTGAAGAAGATTTAAATGTCTAAGGAGAGAGAGTTAGAAAATTGTTGTAAAAAAAAAAAAAGACATCTGTAAATTAGCGCACGATACTCTCCTCAGCCCCTGATGAAGAAACCCTGAAACGAAGTATAAACTGTACATGTTTGTACTGTTAAGGGGGCCATATTACTTTAGGAAAAGTATAGGAGGGCATGTGGTGATTTCTCCAATTAGCCGAATGATCGATAGCCCCACTATTCGTGCCGCCGATCAATCAATTGCAGGGGAATTGTTTGATTGATGTTTGTCTAAATCAGATTTGAATCATCTCTAAAATCTTTTCAGTGGATATTGATTAAAACAACTGAAGTATTATTTAATTGCAGCCAATACAGACAGCAGTGGAACACAGGAGGGAGGAACCTGATATCCACATGGAAAAAAACAGAAGATCCTCTAGTGGACGAATTACCCGTCTTGTACGGGCCATGTCCCCAAAAAAACATAAAAAAAATAAAAAAGAATTAACATGGCCTGTTAAAGTGGTTGTCCTTCATTCGCTTTTATTATTACAAAACCTCTTACGGAAATAAATAGATTTACGTTGTTTCTAAATTGCTTTTTAAAAATGGGAGGCAGTTGAATACATTTTCTGGCCGACAGTCCCTACGATTACAGCATTAGCGCAAACGGTCTCCGAAAGTTGCCATAAAATTAAAAAAAGGCGGGGCTTTAGAGAAAATTAAAACACATTTTCCCACAGTTTTAAATGGAATTAAAATCTGTTTGGGTGTTGATGTTCATATACAAGTAAGCCTATTGATTTCTTGTTGATTACAGGCGCTACATGTTCCTCTATCAGGCCGTCCTATATGAGGGTCCCTCAAATGAAAACTGCGAGCCTTCCATAGGAAATTAATGGGGGTGGTACCTGTAGAGACTGGAAAAACTCCCCTTTTATTTGTAGTAAATTCGGAGGGTGTCTTCATAACAATCACTTTAAATTGTTAACGAATGTACTGTTAATTTGTTCGGACGAGATTTAATAAGTAAATTAGATACGCGCATTCATTAACTCAGACAGGGAGATGGATATTCTTTCCCTTTTTATTCTTTATTGATACTGTGGATGGAAACAAGAGGTGAATCCTAAAAAGTATGGGCAGATGGTGCCCTATGATGTAGGATTTATTTATGCACCCCGTAACCAAGCCCATTCTTAAGTCATAGGAAACGGGATATTTAAAACGATCGATTGCCCAACGATAAAATGAGAGTATTGTCCTATGATTGAGGCTTTTACTGAACGGAGTGTTTGAGAGATTGTTGCTCCTTTACATACGCCCATTAACCCTGTTCTGAAACCAGATGGTACTTATCGTTTACTCAAGATTTCCAGGCATTAATGAACTAGTTGTGCCTATTCCCCCCATAGTTTGACATTAATACGATTCCTCAATAATATCCTGCTGAACCCAATGTTATACCGGTCGCGGATTTAAAACACGGCTTCTCTGTGTTCCAGTTGATGTTCTGCGCAGGCCCTTTTTGCCTTCACATTTTGAAGGGGTGGTGTCAATATTCTGGAAAAAGAATGCCCCTGGATATGGGGATCCAGCGGCTTACTCTATGGTCTCCGTGAGGTTTAGTGTTAAGATAGGGTTTCGCCGCATGGTTCCAGGTGATTACAATATGTTGATGATGTGTTGTTGTGTTGTAAGAGTAAGGAGGCGGGTCGGGTGACCACTCTCTCTCTCCTAATTTATGGAGATTGATGAAGTATCAAAGTGTCAGAGAACAAAAAGTTCTCAAAGACTGTCAAATACCTGGGCTTTATTCTCACTAAGGGTGAACAGTGGCTGGTTAGCACCGGCCAGAGCTAAGGAAAGTGATGCAACTAAAAACACCCGTGGATAAGTGATTGCTCATCTTTCTTGGTATGTGAACTTTCTGCCGACAATGGATTCCAGATTGCTCCTTATGGGACCACAAAACTACGCAAATTACTCTCAAGACTGGTCCTAATATTATTCAATGGACCACCTGATATTGCCAAATGCCTTTTAAACAATTCCGTTGTCACTCGGCCCTCTGCCCCTGCTCTAGGGGGCACCATTTAGAAGATAAGTCAAAAATTTTCGCGTAGCTAATTAAACGCGACCTATCGCAGCGTAAATAACACCTTTTGCAAAACTTTTTTGCATTATTTAAAAAAAAACGCGAAAAGGAAGATGCGGCTCTGGAAAAAGGCGAAAATGCTAAGAGCGAAAAGTATTGCAGCGATACAGAACGTGAAAAGTCTCGTAGCGATACATGAACGCGGGAAAAGAGATTAGCGCATTGTGAAATCATTTTAAAGGAGGAAATGGCAACTTGAACACAACTAAACCACAGAAATGTCTCTCACATTTCAAAAATGAATAAAACCAAAAATACATAATGATTACCACTTATTTGCCATATTTATAAACATGACTTTTTCCCTCCCAAATTAGGCCACTCTCTCGTATTACAAGCTAATGTTGAGTGAGGCCACACTGCAATGCACAGGAATCGCAAAACAATCGCGAGCGCTATTATTGCATGCAAGTTCTTGTGCGTTTTTTCGGTCTGGGTTATGGAAACGCATTGTTACAATATAATGTGGATGGAGAGTTACTGGTTAAAGGTACATGGGAGACCAGAGTTCAAATCCTGCCTAGGGCACAGTAACCGATTCAGTAAGGAGTGAAGGCAAGACTCCCAACACTGCAGGATGCGATTGCACTTGCAATTTACGTGCATTGCATAATTTTCATTATTTGAAGCGCAGCCCCAATGCAATAAACATGGTGATTGCATGTGTTGAAAAAGGAATTGCCGATGCAGTGCATTGCCAATTGCAGGAACTTTGGGTTGCACTGATTGTTTTGCTATCTTGTTTTGTATGTGATTGTGATTGCAATTGCAATAAATTTAGCTTGCGATAACGTGTGTAATTGTGTTGCGGTGCAGTGTGGTGGGAAAAGCCCATGGATTCATTCTTTTACAAAATGTTGTTTGCATACGTTTTGCCCAAATAGAAAGGCCACACTTTGCGCATGCAATTTTTTGATTAGGCTAGAAACGCATACCGATAAAATTTACATCCAAAAAGCAATAGGTGGGCTAGCCTGAAAATGGGGTTTGCACAGATTTGAGTGTGTTTGGATTAGCGTGTTTGTTTGCGAACGCAATTGCGAAGTGCAATTTGAATGCGCGGTTGCCTTTTCTAATGCATTCACTTACCTAATGCGCGTTTGCTTCTTGTAATGTATATTTACCTTCAATGCGCCGTTCGCTTTTAGAATTCGCTCTTCCTAAATGCGTCGTTTATGCGCGTTGTTTGGTTTCTAATGCGCTTTCCATCTAGTAGGCGTAGTGTCAGTTTATTAGTGGAGGGGGGGGGTGAAACAGGTTTTATAAACCGTGTTGATTTTGTGTGAAACATTCTCTAAAGGTTGTTGGACTTGTTATCCAAATATAGTACAAATGACAGTTGAACAGCAGGACTAGCCGCTACCCAATGATTGTGTGTGTTTATTTCCACTCGTCTCCACAAATTTGACAGAATTGTAAATCTTTACGATTAAGTTTGATTGAAAGCACCCACTATTTAAGCAGTGTGAAGAAATATGTGTGGAGAGCAAAAGAGGAAAATGTCTGAGGGAGGAGTTACAAATTGTGGTGACAAACCAACAAGCTTGCCGAGCAGTAGTAGTTGAAGTGCTGCATGTCCCAAGCTGCAGGAGAGAGGCAGAGAGCAGGCCGGAACATGTGCCGTTAGGATCAGACAGCCTCGTTTTTTTTCTGAGGAGATTTTGTATCTAAAGAGCGTCTGATGAGAGATGTGCGTCACTTTAGGCTAAAATCACCCAGAATTGAGGAGAGATATGGCAATTGGCCCAATTTGTTAGAGCCCAAGAAACAAGGCGGAAAACATGGCATGCCTGGAATGTCTAAGTACTGCTGTTCGCATTTTTTGGGCAATGGCACATTCAAGCCTGGACATCACATTCTCCTTGGCATGAGTCAGCCTTCTTTTTCAGGATCCTTCCCAAGGTTTCTGGGTGCATTTTCCCTTGTCCCGAGATAATTCCACTTTCCATCCGTGAGTCAGTGACAAACCCATCAAAAAAAGATTTTTGTTTGCGAGGGGGTTTTCCTAACTGCCTATGAGCCAGTGATTGTCCGCATGGTGCGCTCGCACCACCTAACACAGAATGGAAGTGTATCTTAGCAGAAACAACTTCCGTTCTTAATGTCCAGGGGGGCGTGGGTGATTCCCCCCTGCGCAGTATGAGTATAAACAGTGCGTTTCCTGGAGTTGCCACGACTCCCATATTTGGCGCCAGTCAGCTCTC
The DNA here is from genome assembly GCA_019447015.1 of Hymenochirus boettgeri. NCBI lineage: Eukaryota > Metazoa > Chordata > Amphibia > Anura > Pipidae > Hymenochirus > Hymenochirus boettgeri. Next base: position 1,402,951 of record JAACNH010000012.1, on the reverse strand, counting down.
TACCGCAAGTAAGTTTTAAGAGGACAGATGCCAGGGGGCGGCTGTGGGTTAAGTCTTTCTTTACCAAGAATGTGTATGTAATGTGTATAAAAATGACTTAAATAGACTTATGTTGCTTACAAACAGGAGACGCAGGGCAGTATGGGATCCATTCCGACTCATGACCCCCCCGAGGAATCCAAGGACCCCTGCAGAGAGGCGCTAAATTAGGCACACTGTCAGACAAGAACGTGATGTGAAAGACTCGGAGTCTTAAATCACGTTTCCGGTGTCTCATATACCGGTGGGGGAACTCCTTTATTCTACCGGGAAGGAAGGTGTCAGATATCATCATTGTGTGCACTGTGCTCCATAATTAGCAATCAAGATGTGGACATCTGCACAATGATGATCATGCTGGCAGCCGAGGATGAGCAGGGGCCATCTGTAGAATGCTGAGGATTCCTCTGAAGATGGAACAAAAAGGACAAGGGCACAATTAATTGCATCTTTTTTCAGGGTAAGTTGATATTTTAGTGTGCTAATTTTGTACATGGTTTGCATGTAGTAAAAACATGATTCAATAACAAACGATACGTTAGCTGAGTGTATTAGCCTTTTTTAGGAAATGAAATAAGCTGAGCTGCCCCTAACTGACATTGTTTTACAGTTACACGTTGTTGGGTATGTCTGCGTATGTATACTAAGTGTTTATTTACTGTGGATCTTTTTGGAGAGAGAAAACAGTACTATTTCAAAAAACAAAGTGAAAGGGTTAATTTCATTGAATAGTCAAAAGACAAATTTTACTCTCCTTAAATCCAGCCACATCTTTGTAAATCTTCTATATGTGAAACAATTATATTACTCAGTGAAAGTCGAACATGTAGGGATGTATGCGCTCAAGACATATTTTTTGTGGCTGTCATTTAAAGAGGGTGTTACAGTGTTATTTTGTCAATTCAAAAACAACCTTGAATTGCACCTATAAGGAGCTTTGGAGTAAGTGTGCACAAAAGGGGGTTATTCAATAAAAGTTATCGTTTAAATGTGCTAAGTTAGGCCCCAACCAATAGATTGTTAGCTTCAAATGTTACATAAGTTCTGATTGGTTGGGGCAACCTTAGCACCATTTTAAAAGATAAGAAACTTTCATTCTTGAATCTCCTGAAAAGTTTAATACTGCAGATCAAAACTGGTTATGGCTTGTGATAAAGTGCTTGTGGAGGTGGGTGTGTTGGCGACCTAACAGTGGCTATTTAAAATGGTAGTGCTGAGTTTAAAAGGGCTGATGTGAAGGGTAGTGAGAGAACATTCATAATAGGCTTATAAAATTGCCCCCGGGACAGAGCATGTGATTGTAAACATTATTTCAGAACATAGCATTGTGTCCTCTAGTTACCCTGTATAAAGAAGCTTACCCTATGGTATCCTCTTTCAACCTAAAAGTGACCTAGTGTTCATTTTTCGCCAGATGCTGATCAACTACAAATTACTTTATCCACATGTTGGGAATTGTAGTTTTACCAGTATGGGGAGCACAATAAACATCTATATTCTGCTGGGAAAGTATATGGAAACAAATACGGGGAGGACGCACACTAAGAATATCAATTTTTTGGCCTAAAGGTGAAGTGAGGCACACCCCAAACGTTAACCTTAAAGAATGTCTATAGATTTTAATTTGGATAATTTTTTATTGTTAAATTTTTTTTAAATTTTGTTTTTTTTATCTGGGACACATCTTTTTCTTGAAAAATACACAGTTTGTTGTGTCTTTTGTGTGTTTAAAAGTTTGGTCTTTTACATTCATTAGTGGCCATCTACTTTTCAATAAAGCACAAATATCAATAGCTGGAATATGTGTAATATTCTTATTCCAGGCACAATATTCTAAATGAATACCGGTATGTCATTAAAAAATATGGTATTAACAAAGATTGCAATAATATACTTTAAGGAAGGACCTAATTGACTATTACAAAGAAAATTCACATTTGTATTTGCTTACCAAAGTTCAACTCTCAAACTAGTCCACCATAAGCGGTCTACACACAGTATGCTAAAGGCCCGATACCGCTGAATACATTGGTATCAGACTTTATTGGTACTGTGTGTACTTGCTTTTGTGAAGAGCAAAGTGTTGGGGAAAATAGGATAAAGTTCCCTCGGACACATTTGCGACTCCTATAGGGGAGTCTGCTGACGTCAAGGGAAAATTGCACATCCGAGTTTCTATATAGGGATAAGCGCGGGCACTGTGGTGTATGCAGATGTTAGAAAATGCAGACGGGATCGCAAGATGGGAAGTTGAATTGCATGTGTCTGGCACAAAGCATCACATCTTAAAATAGGTGTAAGTCATGATGTAATATTTGGGGACTTTGTATACAATTAACAGCATTCCAGCATGCCATGCAGGACAAAGAAGAATGGTGTGAGTTGGAACGTTACATCTGCAGCGCCATTGACTTTCTTTCATACTAGATATAAGCCCCTTACAATAACGGGCACACCAATCCCGTGCCCCCCTTGGTGACCCCCAATCCAAGGTCCCCTCTGTCCCATGCAACCGTCCTGCGGCCTGTTTAAATGATGTTCTGCCTCTAGTGTGAGCCCAATATGAAAAACTGCCGATATTCTCCCTCTAGGTAAGTCATAGGAACTGCAAAGGGACACAACAATTGACTCCCATACGCACAGTTGGCATTTTATGACACAATATATGAATATTTAGAAAGCACAAAGTATGGCGATGGATCATAGCACATTTGGAAACATGGTTGTTTTGCAATCGGTATAGCTACAATTGCAGATGTTCAACATTGCTATGGCCATTCAGATATTTAAATCACCCATACAGTCAATATGTACGCACTTTGCAGTATTTCCGACATGCAAAACACAAAGTCCAAACAGGCTAACTTTAGGCTGTATACAGTGATCTTTGGAAGTCATTTACTAACTGAGACCCCTCATGACCCCCGTGTTATATCATTCCACTGATTAGCCCCCCAGTATGGTATATGGACCCTTTTATTAATGGCCTTCTTAATCCAGTAGATTATTGGTCTCGGATATGTAACAGGCTTTGGATTGGACTGATTTTATAGAGAAGTTGAGGTATTGCAGCAATATCATTTATCTATATGTAGCAAAATGCACACATGGGGTTATTGCAGGGCAATCCCGCTAATTAAAAGGTAGTTTTTTCTACACAAGAATTGTGTCATTTAGTGACTGAAATGCACCAGCTGTGTGAAATCATTCAATTGGATGAACAGCGCGCCCCACAGCCCAGTAGCATTACTTCGGGATCTTTTGGAAGCCTAATTAAACATCTCCTTCATTTCACACACTGAGCCGCTGTAAGAAAGCCAAAAGTCATTGGCGAGCGCGTTCGGCCCTTTTCCTCGTGGTCAGCCACTTCATTTGTAGCAGAAGTGGGGGGATGGTTGAGCCTTGTGGCAAATGACTGAGACAACTTAAACGCTGCTGGAGTGCCATCAATCCTGCCTGTTTGAGACCACAGACAGATTAAGTAGTCAGACTTATTTAGTGTGGGGGATCTTATACGGACGGGTCCTATTAACTTTACTGACTGAATAGCACCCAATCCTCACTCCCTCCTACGGATGAATAATTGTTAGATTCACTGAACGTTGAAGTTATGAGGCGGTTTCTCATGAGCTTCTATATATCACTTTGTTACATGTTATTATTTTGGAGTATCTGTTCAATCACTGTATATCCCTGCCTATATTAAAGCATTTCCTACATTGATTATTTGGAGTGTGCAGGATCCTTGCTAGGACGCTCTCCTTATACTTGTTGATATGTATATTTCCCTACTAGCACTCTGTACCTATTTAGGATAAGTCGTTGCTAGTGCCTAATCCGGTTCATTTAATTTTATAACAGATCAGAACAGTTCTCAGAGAGGACAGTCTCACAGCTGCCTTGAGTCTATATTAACTGAATGTGTTAGCAAATATTTAGGCATTTAATGCCAGTGGATAGACAATCTCAAAGGTGTTCATTGAGAGTCATGCAACTTGAATGATTTTTCTTTTGCAATTTTACCGTTTTTTGCATTTCTACATTATATGTTGCAATCAGTCGATATTGGCTTTACGATGCCTTCGCGGCCAACACAGAAGCACGCTGAAGCGCGCAGTTTTGGTTGCCCAATCCAGAGAGATTTGGCCAGTTCAGTCTCCTTGGCCGAGGTAGTGCTTGGTCGTCGAAGTTGTGCAACTGAAAAGAAAAAAATTGAGATTTAGAATATAGGGGGAAGATTCAAATATTGCACTTTGTCCTTCTAAAAACCCCGTTAACCTTAAAAAAAAATTTGGGTTTAACGTGGTTTTGGACGGATTTTTCGAGCACAGCGTATTCCCGAATGTTTTTGGAAATAGCGCTGTTGGATAAAGATCCAAAACCCATAGGTGTTAAGTTTGCTATACTGTGTAGCGTTGAAAGCTTCGGGTGTGAGCGTTTAAAGTCCCGCTCCTACCTTTGCCCGATCCCGGAGCAAATAACTGAAGTAATTCTGCTTAAGTACAGTTATTGTATCGGTAGGATAGGGCTAGGTAAGTAAGGGGGAAGTGTGATATTCGTATCTCCCTTGATAGTCTATACAATGCTTACAAAAATCCATTTCAGTATTAGAATTTTTACCCATCAGAAGTGGTTTCCTAGTGGTCGCTAATACGGTGAGGTGGAGGAAGAGGACCCAGCCTTGCGGATTCGGCATCTATAGGATAAACAATTGGAAGTGACAGTGGTCAAAAAAATGGTATCTTAAATGACAGGTAACTTGGCCCTATATCCTAACAATCTGTAACCTTTCTGACCTCAAACTTTTAAGCTTATTTCATTTATGTTCAAGTTCTACCCATTCCACTGCAATAAAACAACTGGATGCCAGTTTTTTGGTGTTTCATATTAAAGATTGGCCTCTGGGTCTTGTAGTTGCAGTGGCTTTATTTTTTTATTCAAAACAGCGTATAGGACAAATATTGTTTAAGTTGATTTAATATTACAAAACAGGACTACGGGCAAATACCAAATGTACCTTCAAAATGGAAAGCGCTTTCCCCCTCCAAACAAGGAGGTAGGTCGGAGCGGGAGTAGGTCGGGAGGAGCGGGTCGGAGACGAGCGGGCGGAGAGTTTGACAATCAGGGAAATAAAGTTGATATGAACAAATACACAAGTGTAACGTTAAGGAACAGAGGGATCAACAGATTATATTACCTGTTCTACGGTATCTGCAACGGTGCAAGGGACAGACAACCACCAATTCAGGCCCCCATCAAGTTGTACACTTGTGCTTGTATGATGTGAGAGCTCCCGTGTGAGCGAGACACCTACCGTCTGATGGGCCAAGTGCTTGTTCTGCAGGTTTTTGCAATCGATCTAACAAATGATCCAAAAACAATTTTTTTCAAAAATTTGCACACATCAGTGAAATCCATGAAGGGGGATTACAGTACCTCTCTCTCCCTGACATGTCTTAATATGGGTCGTTAGGAACGCACAGAGAGGAGGGGAGGACATTAGCAGGGAAAAGAGGGTTCACAATCACAAGGGTTTGGTCATTTTCAAGTAGGAGTCTAATTAAATTGTTAATGTATCTCGGCAGAGGGTTGAAACTGAATAAAGTAAATATTACTCGGGGTGGGGGGTGGGTTGGTTAGAGAACACCTGGTAAAACCCCCCCCCCAAAAAAAAAAAAATTTCTTTTAGGATATATTTTCAATAATAAATAATTAGATATCTCCCCTTTAATGGTCTGCCCAGCCGTTTTTTAACAGGTTAATATCCCGCTATATGTGCTTGTCGAATTGACCTCGTCAGCCACTTCCTTTCCAAAGGAGGGTCTTTGCGGGCAAATGGCAGCTTACCGGAGCCTGCACCAAAAGGTGGTTCCCATTACCATTATCTGCAGGCATTAAAACTGAATATTACGAACACCTCCACCTAAACAAATCCAAAGAATTGAATTAATTTTATTCTATGAACACATTGTAACATGTTACCAAGCTTGCTGGTTCCCCGTTGCAACCCAGAGAAGGGCTTTTCGATGTTGCTTGGGGCCACTTTTTTGCCTTTGGCTATAATATCCTCATCTGACGACTCCTGCGCAAGGAGATAGCCGCCTCGGGATCGCATTTCCTCCAAACAACTTACTAAAAAGTTTAGCAACTTCTGGATGCGATCCGCCTAGAAGATACCGAAGGGATGCTCCTTGTCCAAACTCGAGAGGACAATTGTAAAACTATTTTTCTAAGTAGGCAAATCCCATTCCACTCCCATTCCATTTAGGCCATTCCCTATTAAGATGCATGTTTTGGAAACATTACCATGGAAAAGAACATTTCAGGGATACCATGGATGATAGGACTCACTACCAGGTTGGAAGGACCGCACACTATACTGTCATTCAGAGTTGAGTCTTTATATACATCAATCAAACATGAACTAGGTGTCAATGCGGGGTCAGATCTTTCTTAGAAAAAGAAAACATGAATGCTGTTTACAAAATCCCCACTTCAAAGGGAACGAATGGCTAAAAATATCACAGGTAACTTGCACTCCAAACGGTGAAAGTTTATTAATAGCCAAACATCAGCAAATCAAAAACAACGTTTCGGGGTCCCGGTAACATGATGAAGGGGTTTTGTTACCCCGAAACGTTGTTTTGATTTGCTGATGTTTGGCTTATAATAAAAACTAGTTCACCGTTGGAGTGCAAGTTCTACCGTATATTTTATAACGTGAAGTCTTCCTGTTATTGGCTATTGACTTGTGACGTATAGGTCAAGATTATGTATAAGAAGAGGGTCTCTCAAGCCAATCGGGGGTTACTCACTAAGCTGTTGAGTAAACAAGCACGTGTTAAGATGGCATATTGGCAATACTCATGTTTTATTAAAGCTTTTTTTATATAGAAAATTTAAATATAATCATCTCCGCTTACATGAGGGTAGGGTCATATATTAACCTGTTACATTATTTCCGACTAGTTTATATAATATGTAAATAACAAAATAAATAAGCATACAAATACAATTAAACAAAATCATTTTTCCAAAGACGCATTATTCATGTTCAATTTGTTTGCGTTGTGATCCTCTTAATTATTTATTTTTCAATTTCCTTTTATCATTTTTTAAAAAAAAACCAGAGTCAATGGTTACAATATCATTAGATCCGGTCAAGTACCACATTTCCCACTGTCTGTAGAAGACATGGAGGTTATGGGTTTTGTATTGATATGATTATGTCGTCGGATATAATCCATTTTGTACCCTTCCAATTAATTCCTTGATATTATGATTCTCTAAGCTTCAGATAAGGGTTCATATTGCCATGTCAAAAATGATTTGTGAGGGGGCATCTCTGTCTTGTTCCATTACATTATGGGAAATGGTATCAGACATCAGCTAGAGATGTAGGACAGATGCAGCTGGGTTTCTATATATTGTCCAGTATAGCTATATTAATCATCCTCTAATGTTCTTTTTCAATAGCTTTGGTAGGTATGTCCAGTTTAGCCTGTCCAAACAGTTTTCAGCGTCCAACGTAAGATTAGGGTTGTTTTCTTTTTTTATGCCCATTCTATTCTATGTAGGATTTCTAGTGTGTCTTTGGCGATCTGGAATAAAACCTACTGGTCGGTGTCATGAGTTGTGAAAGTAAAAGGTTGCAATCTGCTATATCTTGGAGAATATATTTTAATGTCACTTATTTAGTAGGGAAATGGGTCTGTTGTTTTGTACACGATTTAAGTTGAGGTTGGAGTTTGGATTGGAACGATATTTGCTTTGAGCATTTCTCTGGAAGCCTCCATTTTCTTTCACTGCTGTGTGTTTAAATATTTGACTAGATTTGGGTCAAGTGATCGAGTAGGTTTTAAAACATTTGTTATGTTCCATCGTTACCTGGGGCTTTATTTTTTGGTTAACTCTCTATTTACCTTCATGCCTGGGGGTGATCTATTGAATTATATTAATTATTCTTTATAATTACAAATGAGGCCTATCAGAGCCTTGTAAAGAGGGAGATATTTTTCTCTGTATCAGTCCCCCCTTTTAAGAAAATATCTTGCCGCTCTAGCGTTGCTGCCGGGAATGTTGCTAAGCTAAGTCTATTAATTACCAGAAAACCCACAAATTTTTTCCATAGATTTCTAGTTATTTATGAGTAGGTGGAACAAGGATTGTTAACCTTAAATGTATTTACTTGATGACATTACATACATTAAAATTTAATCGCATTCTGCCATTCTCCTTCCCTCATTTTGATATATAGGTCTGCTGCGCAATTTTCATCCTTGAAGTTTCCAAAGCTCTGCATAGTTTAGGTCAATCCGCAAAGACAGACCTTATATGTTGTGATAATACCCAATCCCAAAATCTATTAAAAATGTATGCTTTATCCTCTTCCTGGATGGCGGCTTGCCTGTTAACTCAATCTATCCAAAACTGAGATTAGTCATTATCCCCACCTAAACAGGGACCTAGTCCACACTTCTCCATCTCTATTTGAAAACAGTAATAACCCAGTTGAATCTGCAACTGCTTGGAGTGATCTTGACATCTCGTTTCCTTCCATCATTACATTAACAATGTCGCTTAGGACATGTTTTCTCCTCAGCCAATATTGCCAAGATCCGCCTTTTCTTCTCCACTTTAAATGTCTTCATCCATGCCCTTATTATCTCCTGCTTTGTCTACTGTAAACCATCGCTGGGACTCCCAGGCCTTTAATCTCTCTCCTCTCAGTCTCGTTAAATCGGATCATATCCACTCCTCCAAAAGAGAACCCCCCAATCCCGATACTTTAGTCCATAGGGTGGCTCCCATCAAACAAAGAATCGTAGTTTCAAACACCCTGCTTTTACCTTAAATCCCTTCCCTTATGTCCCAGCCCGTGCCCTCCGTTTCCTCACAAGAAACTTCTCCACAGACCCCCAATAACACTGTTAACTCACAACATTAACCGTTCTCTTGATGCTCCCTACCTTTGGACACCACTCCCTCTATAGCTTTGCCAGGTGACATCCATTTACTTTCAAATTTAGACTTATACCATCTTTCTGGAGCATCAGGAGATCAAATGATTGTTAGCCCTTTTAAGCACGGTGTCCCCACCCCCCCCACTTGTATCTGTATGTTGTCCATGTACCACTTAGATTTTTAAGAGCTCTTCGGGGCAGGGATATTCATTCCTAATGTGTCATGGCTTGTTGCACTTTTATTATACATGATTTAAATATATGTGCTTTAACAGATATATGAAATTGAGTTAATTTAATTTTATCTATCTGTATAGACTTTTGCAATTATCCCTGCGTGTATACTTCTATTTCTTAAGTACAGCGCGTGCCAACAAGTGGCTCTTTAATAAATAAATTATACATTTACATGACCGTGCCTCTCAAATGCCCCCCTCACATGACCCCAAGGTAAAGAACCCTGAGGCACTCCATAAGAACTATCAGCCCACAGATGTATGTAGTAGCATCCATTGACCACCACACAGATCTTGTCAACTTAATTTGTTGGCGTTTTGAGGAAGTAAATAGAAAATTAGCACTCCGCAAAATCCAAGTAAAACCAATCTACTGCTATGCAAAGGCTTTTGATACGTTCCCATTAGGCGACTAATGTATAAGCAAGGTCTGTTGGTCTGGGGAGTCAAATTTGTACATGGATAGAAAATGGTTAATGAAAGGATGCAGAGAGTAGTTGTTAATGGGGCTTCATCATTTGGACTAAAGTGCTAAGTGGGAGGTTGCCACAGGTTCTGTTCTGGGGCCCGCGGGCCGCTTCTATTTAATCTATTTATTATTTATTATTAATTATTTGCAAGTGGGTATTGTCAGCAAGGTTTCTGTGTTTGCGGATTGGGGGGGGGGGAACACAAAACTTGTCGCCCATTAAAAAACTTCAGAGGATGTGGCAATCTTGCAGGGGGATCTAGATAGATGGCGCATGGGCTGCTAAGTTGGGCGATGAAAATTCAATGTTGTAAAATGTAAGGTGATGCATTTTGGACCTTAAAAAAATCCTTGTGCTATTCTATACTATAAATGGCTCTGTGTTTAAGTGAATCCCTGTTGGGAAAGGGATTTCTTGAGTGTTGGTGGATAAACAAAAACTTAAAAGGTAGCAAGCAGTGCCAGGCGGGCAACAACAAGAGCCAGCATGGTATTGTCTCTATAAAGAGAGGTATGGATTCAAGGGAGGAAAATGAATTGCTCCCTCTTTACCAAAGCATTGGTAATGGCCCATTTGGAATATGAGCTGCAAGTTTTGGATCCTGTGTACAAAAAGGGACATTATTGGAGGAAATGGAAAGGGTCAGAGACGGGCAAAACTAATTAATAAGGGGATTGGGGGGGGGAGCCTTTGAATATGCAGAGAGATGAGAAAAGTTCCAATATTGTATAGCGGAGAAAAAAGGCGCTTGGCGCCGGGGGGGATATGATTAATGTGTATAAATACATAACGGCCATACAATAAACTATCTGGGGCATGTTCACCATAGAACATGGTCAAAGGACACAAGGGACATCCTTGAAGAAAAACAGGTTTAGGCTTCAAGCTCGGAAAGGGTTTTTTCACTGAGAAACGGTAAAGCATGGAAACTGTCTTAAAGGGACGTTATTGCGGGTTGTCAGTGGGGTCAGTTTAAAAAAAAAGCTGGATGGAGTTTCTGCCAACAAGGCATGTGCAAGTTACTGGTATTGAACAAAAGTAGAGTTGATCAGGGAAATCGATTGCAAACTTGTCAGGAAAGGAATTTTTTCCTTATAAATTTGGTAGGTTTTTTTTGTCTTCCTCCTGGATCAACAGTTAGGCAGGCAGTATGAGGGATAGTTATGATAGGTTGAAAATGACTGGAAGTTTATATGTCTTTATCAACATAAAAAAAAAAACTTATACTATACCACGTGTTGATCCAATAACAATTCTCGATCCATGAACCAATGTTTTCTTCAGGCCAACAGTCCTCAGTGTATAAGTAGTCACCTATGTGGACACAGTCAAAAGCTTTAGCAAAATCTGAGATACCAAATCCACTCGGTGCTCTGAATCTAAATTCTACTTCTTCATAAATTTTTTTTTTAAATTTGTCTGGCATGATCTAGTTCTCATAAACCATGCTGACTCCTACTAATAGATTGAGCTTGGAGACAAAGTCAAGGATCTTATCCCTTAAACAAAAGTTTACATCACCTCCCTTACACTGATGTTAGGCTACAGGTCTATAGTTACCAGGCTGTGAACGACTACTTTTTTGAATTTGTATACATTGGCTTTTTTCCAATCCAGCAGCACTCCAGACCAAAGGCAGAATCTGAAAAGATGTGAAACCAGTGGTCTAGATAGAACTGGACTTAAGCTCTTAAGATCAAATTCAATAATCAATAAACGCACCATTATGTCTTCTATAAAATATCAATATTATTCACGGAAGATTTGGGAAGGTCTAGTAACATGGGGGCAGTCAGAGGCATGTGGGCCCCTAAACCTTACTGTGCCCAGGTTGATGTAACGTGTTGTAGCTTTAACTTACACCAGTAATGTAGGCAGACTGATCTAAAAACATTTAAACACTATTAATAGTGTAAGGTAAATGTATAAATTCCAAACATATAAATTGACAGGGGGAATTTGTGGGTTTTCAGAAGTTTTTCTGTATAATCTACTTAAGCAAATCTGCTTGATTCGGAAGAGGGAAGTTTTGAAGTGAGTTTTATACAAGATTTTTAACCGTGTTTTTTCAGGGAAAAACATCCTTAAAAGGAGTAGGAATTTTACAAAGAATTGCATCTGAAACTTTGCATGTATTTATGAAAGAATAAAAAGGTATATAGCAAAAAACAAATATTTGAAAGCATCAGTGGGGCTTCTTATGCAGCAAACAAGCTTATTATTGAGTGTAAAAAAAAATTTCTACGTGTTTCAGCCTTTAAGAGCCGTGTCAGGACTAAAGTACACTAACTCCTCTCCTATATATTCACGTGAAATCCCACCCCCTATTACCCCACCTGTGCATACTAAAACCAATCAAACCACTATGAGTCCATGTCACAGGTCCCCACGGTAGCGACACCTACACCACATGGCTCCCAGCACCGGACCCGAAACTACTGCACGACCACCAGGAGAACCAAGCACAGTCCCCATACGGCAAGAGAGGCTTTCACAGTGACGGCGCAATGAGGCCCGCCCCAATCAGACACAGTGCGAGTACACGCTGCATCTAAAGTCCAGGAACACCGGCAGTAAAGCAAAAGCCAATGATGCATAACAAAAAGGCACACCCACCTCTGATCCGCTATGCACCAATACCGAGTCAGACCAAGGCGGAGAGACCTAAAAAAGGTATTTAAAAAACATAAGCGGCTACGTAGCAGTGAAGAACCGGAGCATGGAGTCCACAAATCAAACTAAAAATATAAACTATTACAGAGCCTAAAAACGATATCCTACAAAAAACGGTATTACAATGTACAAAAAGTTTAAGCAACAAGACAGACTGACCACTTGGAGAAATCCAGGAATAACTGGTAGGATATAGAAATCCATTTTAATCCAAACGCATCACAAGTGATCTATAATTCATACAAGTTGAATATTCTAAATATTAAACATTCGATAGATTACGCCGGACAATCCCAAATTAGCACATGCCATATCCACAAACCATTCATGCGGGGCCACCAGGATGAAGTCGTCAGCCGTTCGTGATTTGCAGTCAAGCAACGGGTAAAAGGGAATATATGTTTAAAGAAATCATCTGCGACAAAATTTCATTATAAAGAACCTTTTGTCGCCAGGCGTTTTGCAGTCTCAAAATCCATTACTTTCCAATCTAAGTAAATTTCTTTCCCTATAGACGGGGGTCACCAATGGACGGTGATCAATGTCCATACACCGGAGAATGCTTGTGAAGGTTCTCATTCATCAGGTCATGGTATATCTGTTATATTCAATTAGATCAACTGGACTTGAGTTCATTCTGAATTGAAAAAGCCAGTCAGATGACTAGCGAAACGTCTTCAAGAACTAAACTTCAAGTCCAGTTGATTGAATACAACAGATACACCGGAGTGAGTTAAACTGTGGCCCCCCTTTTTGAAGTGCCTTGCAACCAACAGATCACCAAATTTATTATTTAACACCTTTTCACTGCTGATGGCACTTTAAATAAAGCTCCGGTGATTAGCATCCTATCCCTGAGCGATGTAATCTTTTTACCTAGTAGTACGCCACATGGGCAAGTCAAATAAATAAAATATAGGTGCTAGTGCATGTAGTAAACAGAATTGGCATACATTTCCCAGTGTTGTGTGGAAATCTTTCCAACAAGGCAAGCACGACCAGTCGTACAGTGGGGGCATCTTTAAAAACCCCTTTTTAACGGTCGGTCAAAAAATTGCAGAATTATGGCCGTTCACTTCGAAGCTCTGTCGGAACACGTCCGGATTTACTATGTGAAATGTTAAAGTTAGATCAGAAGAAATAGAGGCAAGTCTTGTATAAGATCATTCATTCAAAGATTAAAAGCAACAAAGTCCATAGGGAAGGCAGTATGTTTCCCCATATTTCTCAGAAAGAGCTTTGGATACAATTGTTTCCTTCAAAACCTAGATCATATCCCTGGCCACAAACCATTCGTCAACTAAGTTGACCTTCTATTAGTTCAATGTCAGAGGTTATTACATATAACTACGATAATTAAGTATAAGGAAATAGATTTCAGTAGTGCCGGAGGGTGTAGAAGAAACACCATTTGCACGCAACCAGCAATCGGCTGGCTTCCTAAACAAAGTAGTCAGTACCAACCACCTGTGTCTTAAAGATTCTTAAATCCAAAAAACTCAGTATTTTGCATATTAACACACACAAGTCAGTTTGTTGGGAGTGTTTACCTCCTCAAGAACTCTTGATTCATCACTCGGACCATTCATAGATCAGAAAATATGTCAATGAATATTTGTTACAATATGAACCCTCTCTCCCAGGAGCGGGTTTAATAGCAAAATGTCTCTTCATAAATTGTTCATATATAAATTGGCCAGGGAATTTGGACAGGGATGGGGCCACATTGGGACCCCCATCGCTTGTGCCACGGGCTACTGTATAAAAACAAAAAAAAAAAAAGATTTCTTTAAATCTGAAATACGATGTCGACTATCTCAAATACTAAGTCATGGCACTCACATCCGGCAGCAAAAAATATCAATATATTGCACCAGTGGTTTAAACTGAACCCTCGATGTCACAATAGTGGTCCTGGAGGGACATTGCAACGACTTGCGTATTTCTGCAGATATAAAATAATGGGACATCTGGGTGAGTCAGTCGTCAAATTATTTTTTATTTATTTTTTTTACAGGCAGTAATAAATCCAGCCGCAGGCCTGGTGATTAAACACATCAACTCCCTTTTAATCAGTGTGGTCACCATCACAGGGCATGAGAGCAGCATAGGTAAAAGGCATAGATGAAGCAAGCACGAATAAGAAGCATAGGTGAGGGAGAGGATCATCGGCATAGACGCAAGAGCGAATAGGTTGATAGGTATGCAGAGATGAAGCCTTAGCATGCAAAGGGCGCATAGGTAGAGACGAGGAGGAGAGCAATAAAGAGGGCATAGGCAGAGGAAACGAGCCTAGACGATCAAGGGCATTAGAGCATTAGGGATGTATTTAGGCATGGAGAGGCATAGGTATATAGCATAGCATAGCATTCAGAGGCATAGGAAAGGGCATCAGCGGCATAGGTAGAAAGGCATGAGCAAGAATCATAGAGATGAGAAGCATAGGTAAAGATCCAGAGCATAGGTTAAAGGCGGCATAAGGCTAAGGGCATAGAGCATAGCGCATAGGCATGATAGCATAAGAAGCAATGGCATAGCATGCATATAGGTATAAAAGGGCAAGAGCATAGGTCAAGAGAGGCATAAGGATAGCATAAGCATCATCATCATAGCATTAGGGAAAGCATAGGAGGCATAGAGGGACATAGCATAGGTAGAGAGCAGGACCACAAGCATAGATAGCCATAGGTAGCCCAATGCATAAAGGAAGAAGGAGGAGCATAGCGAGAAGCAAGGGAGCATGAAGGGAGGCATAAGAGAGCATAGGTAGCAAGGTGCATCATAGGACCAGAATGCGCCATAGCCGCCAAAAATAGGTGAGGAGAGCGCGCATAAGTAATCACATAAGCATAGAAGCAGAGAATCATAAGAGCATGAGAGGGCATAGAGGCAAAGCAAGGCATAAAGCATAGGAAGCAGCATAAGAGCATAGCCATCATAGGCCTAGCAAGAGCATAGGCAGCGCAATGCAGCAAGATAGGCATAGCAGCACAATAGGAGGCTTAGCGCAAAAGGAGGGGAGCCTAAGCATGCAGGCATAGGGGGAGCAAGCATAGGCCATGAAAGAAGACAGAGCATAGGCATAGAGCATTTTTTTTTTTGTTTTTTTTTAAGCAGCATAAGGTACATACATAGGTGAGCATAAGCGATTAGAGCGCATAGGTATCATAGCATAGAGCATGCCATTTAGGGCAGCAAGAGGCATAGGTGGCATAGGAGGCATAGGCATAGAATTGCATTTAAGGCATAAGAGCATTAGTCGAGCATTGTTTTATGCATAGGAATAAGCCAGCAGAAGCATAGGTAGCAAGAGAGGAGCAGGCCCATAGAGCATAGCAGCATGAAGGGGCAGCATAACGCAGGCAGATGGGGCATGAGCATAGGTAGCCATAAAGCCCGCCGGCATAGGTACTCATTAGGAGCATGATGAAGCATAGGTCAAGCATAAAGCATAGGGCAAGAGAGCGGCAATGCACAATGCATAGGGCTCGAGCATAGGTAAGATAGGAGCATGCATAGACCGATGCATAGGTAGGCACATAGCAAGCAGAGGCATTAAGCCAAGCAAGGGCATGGGCATAGAAGCATTTTTTAGGTTATGTATATTCTTGCAATTGAGGAAAGAAGAAAGGAGGAGTTTTCACTCCTATAATTCTAATCGAACGAGCAAAGGACTACTGCTTTGCACACCCTTATCCCCGCAGTTATTATTAGTCATTTTCAAGGCGTGTGATCTGCCCACGTTTCAGCATGAGACAAGTTGATTGTGAGATGTGCAGTGTCTCACAACGGCAACATCTCTTAAACCATCTGTGTAAACACTTTAATGGCGGGAGGGGGGTTATAGGATCAAAGGGCTCCGCAGTTTGAAGCACTCTACAACCCTAGGACCCTGTTGTATTTTCTTTAAATGATCACGTAGTTAAAGCGTCACTGAAACATATAAGGTCAATTTCAAAAATTGAGTATTCAAATCTGTATTGAGGGTACAAATGATCAAACCTTGGCTAACTAAACAGGATCCATCTCACCCTAGTGAGGCATTATGTTAATGAGATTGACACACTACTGTTTTTCTGCGCGGTGGACACCCTCATGGGTTTCCACCCCCCCGCCGGGTGATAACCCCCTCCTCCTCCTCTGATGTTGAAGCGAGTGTAGACCAATGAAAAGAGCATGCCCTGGAAAAGGCCTGGGACTGGCCACCCTGATGGGAACCATTCATGTCCTGCATTCGGATTGTCCTGAATCCCCAGAGGAATTCTACAGGGGGTCAAATAGTTGTCGCCTGCGCTTCCTAAATACATGGAATTAGCCTGGCCGTAAGGCAAAAGGATACACCCTCTTATCCTGGAATCACCCTCCACCTTAATGCAATTTGATACGCTCTAAAACTGGATAAGATCATACATACACTGTAATCAGTTTGATCCTTAATTTACGCAATCACTCACCTCCTTGTCACTCTGCATGGTTCCTTCCACCTCGAGACAGGAGGTGGGTGGGTTGCTTAACAGTTGTCATCACAGTAGGCAGGGCTAGATGGAGTTTGGGTGTAACAGTGGGGCGTTACGGGTGGGACATGCTCAGAGTGGGTTTGGGGCGTTATTTGGCAGGGCGGGCATTGACTAAGATTTCAGCCCTGACTGTGGGACTGTCGGAATTTGTCCCTGCAGTAAAGGAAAAAACCATTGCCGAGTGACGTCTGGAAACTCGGGGTGGTGTGGTATTCATAATCGAAAAGGGTGGTGAATTTTAGAAAAAAAGCTTTTCAAAATCCAAAGACCTTGCTAAGTTTGTCTGAATGACTTCAAATGATGGTGTTACTGGCATGTCTTGGGTTTCCAACCCATGCATGTCTACCATTTTTCTTTTAATGGAAAAGAGGTTTGACTTTCATGGGTTGGTTGGGCTTTTATACTCATGTTATACTCTACTATAAATATGTGAAAAAACTGTCCAGTTATCATGCAAAGTGATCATAACTTCCCTGTGTATAAACATAACCCTGATGAAGGGGGTGTTTACCCTCGGAAACGTTGTATTGCGTTTGATGTTGGCTTGTAATAAAACGTTCAGCTTTGGAGTGCAGTCAACCTTGTTTCTAGTTGATTTGCCTGGTTCCCTGTGAAGTAGGGATATTGGCTTTTTGCCACCACAGGGGGAGTAGTGTGCATTATGGCTCCAGGATATATAAAATAACCCTGCCATTTTGAAGGTTGCACAAAATCTCTTGTGGGATGCCCACAAGAAGATGCCCAGATAGTGTATTGGATGGCCCATTAATGTATTTATAAACAGTAATCATATCCCACGCAAAAGCACCCTTTTCTCGTGTAATTCATTTTAACTTATTCCACTCTGTTTCATATTCAAGCTCCCCTCCTGTTATTAATTTAGTGCCCTTCTCTGAACCCTTTCCATTTCAAAGATGTCCTTTTGTAAACAGATTCCAAAATTGAATGCATATTCCAAATGAGGCCTTACCAATGCTTTGTAAAGAGGGGGAATGACATTTTCCTCCCTTGAATCCTTACCTCTATTATACAAGACAATACCATGCGGCTTCTGGCTGTTGCCGCCTGCACTGACTTGCTACCTTTAAGTTTGTTATCCACCAAAGCTCAAAGATCAACAGGGACTCGCTTAACACAGAGGCCCTTTGTGCATTAGCAGCATGCCACGGATTTATAAGTCCAAATGTATACCTTCCATTTATCAAAATTGAATCCCCATTGCACTTAGCAGGCCCCAATGTGACAATCTATCTAGATCCCCTTGCAACGACTTTGCACATCCTCTGAAGCACTTTTAATGGTCGACAGTTGTATGTCAGCCATATTGATAAAGCTACACTAACAACTAATCTGCATCCTATCCTCAATCAACTCAAAGTATACTGCTCACTGCTATGTGGCCAGAGCCTAATACATGAAACTATGTATGTAATTACCATAAACCTCTGAAAACGGCACCAAATTTACCGTCAGGGGGAGGGCCAAGCCTTCATATTCCGGTGATCAGGGGGCAAATATGTTATGGCATAAAGACATCTGGGAGCCACAAGGAAAAAAAAAATCTCCCAAACACCTCATGAATAACAACCAGCACGTACACAAAAAAAAACAAAACACCCCCCTACCATATGATATATTACATTTGATGTGCTGTATATGATTTAGATTTTAATTAATTGTTAATACAAATTTTTAAATAGGGGTGTATGGTATATTTCCCATAGGGAGCAGTTTGAGTTATACTAGGTGAATGTAGAGGAAGATTTTGGGAGTACTGGTAGATAATAGTGTAGCCCCAACTCGTGCAGGCAACAAACAAGGCTAAGCAAGCAAGGTTATGGGTGTTATTATAAGGTGTTTGTTTGTAATATGTGGCATTAACTTTTACATGCTAACGTCAAAATTGTCACTACAACCATTTATATAGCAGCAAAAAAAAAAAAACAAGTTTTTTCCATCACATCTTGGAAAAATCAACAAACATTTGCAGAATGAAATTAAAAACGGCGCCCGTCCGTATTCCTAAAAAAGTGTGAAAAGGTTTTCAGTAGTACACATCATTGCCAGTAGCAAAAGGTTTTTTTTTTGTTTGTTCTCAGTGGAAACGTTTCACTTTTTATATTTTATGTCAGTGTGACGAAACAGGAGTGCAATGTAAACTCCCATAGGACATGTCTGAAATTGCAATCTTAATTTTCAATTAGTATCAATGTATCGGTTAGGTCAATCAGTTTGGGCAGATTCCCACATTGTTTAACTGCCAGGCAATCAAAGGGTAAATCCTGCCTCCGAACCAGTTGGTAAAGAGGAGTTCTAATATTGCTAACCAGATGGTGAGGTTTCATGCCTACCAAGGGGCAAGGTGTGAAGTCAATGTTAGTGTGCATACACTTCTACAGGCTAGCAGGCACCAGCACAGCAGGTGGCTGTGGGTTCAACCTGCTGCTACTCTTCGAGTGTATAACTCAGCGTAGCTTCAAGGCCATTCATATTCTTAATTCAGGGTTGTAATATATTTCTAAACATCACTACACACAGGGTCTGTGGTAGATAAAAAGAGTTAAACATGCACTCTTCAAAGGAGCTGACAACACAGGTCCAGAGTATAAAAAGGGATCCACCATTACGTGTTTAAAGCAGTTCACACAATAGAAGAATCACACCTGTGGGGGACAACTGGACTTTACAAACAGTGATTGTCCATTTATGAATGAAAATACCATGGATGGTTGGGGCGGGCCCGCACAGGAAGCAGTCAAACAAGTGTGGTCCAACATTATTGGGACTATAATACTGCCACCCTCAGGTGGGTGATATTAACTATCCATTCCTGGACGTTATGACCTCTACAGGATGTATCAATAGGTACTAGGAGGGAGTCTAGTATAACATCGACTAGATTGGCTGGGACTTTCTTCAGGGTGGGATATCCTTAGGTAGAGGGGGGTTTGGGCTATGAATGTATATAGTGAATGTGTCCATTTGATATAATAAGAGCCCCCAAAAGGCCTCAGGGGAGTGTAATCTTTGTAACTCCCTATTAGCTAGACACTATACCATCGTGGAGCGGTTACCATTTCTTTGTTACCTCATCGTATTTTGTTTTTAACTTAATAAACCTTTGAAAATATGTAGGCCTTGCATTTCGGCTTTACAAGTTAGTTAGAGCCCATCACAACAGATCCACCCCAGATAAAGATTACCCACAAGAATTTGTTCAAGAAACCAACCAGGATCTGTTATGGAATTAAGGTGACATTGTTAGCTGTTTTAGTGAAGGGATGATCACCCTTGGTGACTGAAGTACCCATTTCTATAGAAAACCAGACATCTGCAGAAGAAATAGTGAGTAGAAAAGGAGTTCCTCTCTCTCACGTTCTTCAATAGGGGATCCCTCTAGCCTGGATCGGATCTGTATTGGATTAGTTGTGTGGGAAGTACGGTCAGTCACCGTAGAATATTCACATTTGTGGTTGTATTTGAAATGTTTAGTTTGTTTTCTTTACAGGTAATAAGCCCGTAGTGCATTGTGGCACTGTGGTTTATTGTTTAAATAGTGTTGTTTTTCTGAATAAGGGTGGTAACATTTTTGTTGTTGAAAATGGGAGTCTTGGAGTTGCTCAAACTTATCAATAAATATGCCTCTGCCTACCTTTAATATTAACTCAAAGTGAGCCGTTGACACATCCGTTTAATGATTTATGAAAGGTCAGACCACAATGAGGCATAAAAAGTAAGCAGTCTAGCAAAACGGGTAGTAAAAAGGGGAAAGACTTGAGTAATATCCTTAGTATGTTTGTAGAAAGAGTGCGGAGCAAAAGGAATTGCAGGGTATACAAAAGCTTTAGAGAAGATTTAAGAGAAATTTGAAAAGTCTCGGACTGTAGCCTGCTGATCCAGATTCAGCTGAATGTGAACGTGAGGAATTAAGAGAAGAATTAGAGACTAACCGATGTTAACTGAATTAGAAGAAAAGATTGACGGTGGCAAGAAATGTTGTTAATAAAAGAACAGCAGATATCTTCATTGAAAGTGAGAAGTATGTAATGAAGAGCAATTGTATCTCACAAAACGCCTCTTCTTAAAATAGCAAATGAGCAACTATGTGACAGATTGGTTAATAATAGATAAAAATCACATGGGATAATTCTGTGAAATCACGGTGAGTTTGTTCCGGTCTGTACATCGTTTCGCTGAGGAAGAAGATGAAAAGTCCAATCTGTTTACTCCCAGACAGAAGGTGTAGGATTTTTATAGTAATTTAAATTATATCAGTTTAAATCTTTGCCTCCTCACATGCTAGAGGACAGAGTAAAATCCCAAGGACAGGCATTCTTTAGAGTCTTAAAAGAAAGAACAAAACTCAACAATATACAGGAAGAATGTCGGCATAGCAAAAAGAAGGCATTCTAGGTTAGTTGTATGTATGTTGGAAAAAGGAGAAACAGCTGGTTTCTAGACCATTCTGAGCTCTCGTTACAATTCAGATAATAGGGATAACTTGCTCTATACTTTATACATATATTATTATAATTCAGTGTGAATATTATATGTGTTTAAAGATTGTTTTATGATGTATTATTTCAATATATATGTGAAGGAGAAGATTAGTATTAGACAAACACGAGTAATACAAAGGACCCATTAGAATACCAAAAACATGGGTCTGGGGGACTCTGGGAAGTTGGTCATCATGACGTCCCATTACCCTTTTAGCAAAGGAGTAGTAATTCTGTTGGATGAAAAACGGACAGTGGAACCTCTCTAAAATTTAGTTGTATTCTAAATTGGTTAGGGTTTTCAGGATCAATACTGTCTAAAATGTATAAAAAGTCCACCATATGAAGGACAAAAACTCAGTAGCAGAGTCTCCAGAGAAGAAGAAGGACACACCAACATCACTATTACTCCAAGACTTCAGACACTTTGGCCAAGAAACCACAATTATAAGAGACTTGTTTCTGAAATTACTTCTTTGAAGGTTTTGTATTTTGCTAATCTACCTTGAAATCGTGAATAAAACTCTTCTTCTGACTTTAGGCCTAATTATTTAAGAAGCCATAAGGAACAGATTCTCCCAGTGGCGATCCAACCAGTTTGGTACCAACACACTTTTTCTGTATCCGAGTACGACGCTCCATTCTCCGTTTAATTATTAAGTCTGAAACTTCGCTGTGTTTCTAATTAGAAGGGGGTGGTGGTATTGTGTTGTTGTGAAAGGAATAGGACTATTTTTGCAAGAAAAGACAAAGAACCTAGGAGGACAATAAAGAGTTAAGGCTTAAGAAGAAGAGTGGGAACGGGAACCAGTGATCATGCGGAGGACACGTATTTTTTCCTCAATATAAGTTTCTTGGACCTAGGCAGAGGCTAGGCTCAAGAGACGTAAAAGATCAGAAACCAAACGGAAAGTGCACGTAAGGTGGGAGGAGGAAACACAGATACTTTCGGAATATGGACAATTATTCAGAAATTTGCCAAAAGATCTGTAAGTTTTGTTTAAGTTTTTGCTCACTACAAAACATGATGTGATTATGAAAAGTTTTGCAGTGCAGGATGGAAAATGAAAGTTCTTGATTTAAAAAATGTATATGTTCCTAATAGTGATGATGAAAAACAAGATGATGATGTACCTGACTGTCCTAAGTGTGATTTTGAATTTACAACATGTGCATGATTTAGAAGAAACACAGTTAGACTCTATGGGCCGACAGAACATGATATTGTAAAACTAACAAAAACTAACTAACCAATTAAAAGAGGTTTGTGCAGGAAAAAAAGGAGAAGTCAGGTTTGTAGTTCCAGAAAATAGAGGTGAAGATGGAGGAAGAAGTAGAGGAGGAAAAGCTTAGTAGAGAAAAACGAAAAACAAGAAACTACTAGGTAGAAGGAGCACGTCTATAAAATAAAAAATCCATGATCAGTTAATAAAATTGTGAGATGTTCAGGTATAATGCTGCTAAGGACGCATTTTTTAAGGCTGATTGTATTTGACTCAGAACAATATTTTAATCTGTTTCAGATACACAAAAAGAATCAAATATTTTTAAAGGTTTGGTACCAACACAACAGGAGTCGTAGGCTTACACCTCCTGAAGTAGTCCTGAAATAGTCATGGGGAGAGATAGTAGAGCGACTCCCAACGTGAATTCATCTTACAACTGGGGAAATATTCCTTCATTAGAAGTGTTAGAATCTTTAAAAACTTCAGTAAAAATGAGGAATCCTTTTGCTGTTTTGGTAATATTTGACAGCTATAGGTTTTAGTAATGAGATTATCCACCAGATGAAACTACAGAAGAAAGGGTTTGGCTTTTTGTAAAGAAAGTAAATACTTGATCCAGCGGCAGCTATTTAGCATCTAAGTTAGCAAACACTAGAAGAAGCAGCTTATTCCTAGATAAATATAGGGAGACCATTAAAACAAGATTTCTGAGGTAGTTAGAACAACTACCGGGACAAGGTAAAGGCTAATTCTGGGCGATAATGTAATGGAAGAAGGTACCACAAATTCGTGTTAAAAAATCTTCAGGGTTGAAAGAAGAAATGGTAAAAATGAGAAAAGGATTTACGATGTAAAAATTCAGGGAAAGGAAATGGGTGTTGGTTAAAACCCACCAACAGCAACAGCCCCTCCTCATGATCGCCTCTATGCACATCTTATAATACAAAGGAAATAGTGGCTAGTTCAGATTTGGGCCCTATTCGTCAACTCAAATCCTAACCCTGAAGTAACTAAAAACACCAATGGACTAGCACACTTTAGCTCCTATCATTTGGACGAAGGTGGAAGAAGACCTTTTATTAAAAGCTCTGCAGGGGGGAGGAAACCAGAAATGTAATTGATACAGGAGCTCAGGCTAAGTGTTACAAGTAAAATTTGCCATAATCAAAACATTGCCACCTTTCTTGTACGATTGGTGGGTTTAATGTGAGAGAAATCGATTGAATCGATGGAGCGGATGTTTCTTAGAAATCCCAGGTGGTTAAAACAAAAATTGATATATGGTATGTCCAAGGAACAGATTGTATGCTTGGACAGATGTAATGCAAAAAAAAAATAAAAAGGTTTGGATAGTTGATTTGGAAAAAAGCAATTTGGAAAATGCTAAAGGAAAAAAAAACAGTTGTGATGGATCCTTCAGGAATATGGTAATGTAAAAAGCTTTGTTCAGTAGAAGTATTCTGAAAATTTTCAATTCCTCCCAAATAATGAAGACAAATCAGGATTTAAAACAGTGACCAAAGTTTCCAAAGGGATAGGCCCAAACAAAGTAAGACGGATTGTGGGTATATGAAAGAAAAAAAGGGGGAAAATTTTTTTTTTTTGTTTTAGTAGACATTTCAAGAGTTTCCAGATCACTCCACAAAAGACAGTACCGGTTTACTTCGGAGGATTGTGGAATCCATAGCAAAGGTAATAGCTGATTTAGAACAGAAGGAATACTTAGGAAGGCAAATTCCAAAATGCAATAATCCTCTATGGCCAGTAAGGAAACTGAGGGTCATGGAGATGAATTGATTTGAGGATGCTGACAAATATACTCAAGCTCACTGCACCATTGGTAGCAGAAATGCAAGAATGATGTCAAAATGATGGCAAATGGCAAAGAATCTAGTTTTGGACATTAGTAATGTTTTTTTTCCATTCTATCAGGTACATCATGTCAAATAAATTGCAGTTACCTTTCAAAATCAACAATAGATTTATCAAAGGTTACACAATGGGCTATCATAGTTCAACATCTTTCCATCGAAGCGGTAGCGTCAGTATTAGCGAAAATTTTCAAGACCAGAATGTTTATTACAATAGTAGATGACATTCTACTTAAACAGTGACAAGAAACTGAAACAACTTGGTTTGTTGAAGAATGGCGAAGAATTGTTGAATATAATTCAAGCTGGTTTGAAATTAAATACTAAAAAAGGTACACTTGTTGCAAAACTGAGGGTACCAGTTATCTAGGAGTTCAGGTTGGCCCAGGTTAAGGAGACCATTACAAGAGAGAATAAAAGGTTTATTGTAACCTTACCAGTACCTACAGACCACAAGGCGTTACGAAAGGTCTAGGATGGTACATTTTCTAGAGAAATTTATAGAAATCATTTTGCAGGAAAAAGCAAACCATTATTATACAAGTCGCAAAGTATGATTCTTTATTTTGGTCAATGGGACCAGAACAACAGGAAGCATTTGAAATTCTTAAAAAGGATCTTCAACGGCACCTCACTGGCAACAATTGATCCAGTTGCTTCCTTTTGCACTACAGGTGGCACATCTGAAAGATCTATTTCAGCTGTGCTTTTTGCCACTTGCAAAGGGGACAAATTGGAGGCCAGAGGGATTAGGAATTTCTCAAGACTTTTGACCAGTCGAGAAAGGATATGATGTATGCACTACTAAACATCTTCAGGGGTCCGTACGCTGTGCTTGCTTCAGAACACTTGTGGGTTTGAAGAAATATGTTTACGAAACCACATACTCCTTTTAAAATTCTTGAAAAAAAAACGTTCCAGGAGTTTTAAATCAAAAGATGTTCACAATGGTTTTTACTAGCTTTGTCAGATGGTGGATCATAAAGCAAAAAAATATACTTCCACAACTCATGCAATATGAGGGACTCATGAATGTATGATACAAATTCTCTATTTTCAGAAGGGATGCATGTGATGAAGCAGATAGGCAGTGTTTGTAGATGGTTCCAGATCTTTTCCGAAGGAAGTTATACACTGGTACTCTATTGATCCAGAGAAAGAAAATTTAGCCATAAAACAAAACTTTCCAGGACATTATTCGCACCAAAGGGCAGAACTGAAGCTGGGTAAAAGCGGTCCTGAAAAATCTAAAGAGGAGGAAATAAACTCACTGGTAATCTTTATAGTGATAAGATGTTGTGAGATTCCTTAACTGACCATTGGTGGTTTATGGAAATGTAGAGGA
Organism: Hymenochirus boettgeri; assembly: GCA_019447015.1. NCBI lineage: Eukaryota > Metazoa > Chordata > Amphibia > Anura > Pipidae > Hymenochirus > Hymenochirus boettgeri. Next base: position 1,377,112 of record JAACNH010000012.1, on the reverse strand, counting down.
TTTGTAGACGCAAACAAATAAAGGTTTTTAATGCAGAAAGAAGAAACATGGAACTAATTTTTTCTTTTAGAACAGGTTCCAGGTTACATGCTATTGTTAAAGTACCCAGCCCATAAAAAAGGTGAGTGATTCTATAACTATAGGAATATACAATGGCCTGATGAGGTGAGGAAGTGCTATCCCTAGAATGTTATTTCATGACTCGTTAATGCGGATAACGTCTGTAGTCCTAAAAATCTTTAAGTACTTTTACAAAAATTTAATCATGAAAGTTCAGGACACAGTGTTCAACAAAAGATCACTAAGGTATTAGAAGAAAGGTCTATGGAAAAGATATGAGAAAAACACAGTAGAACTTGTCCGTAATGCATGTCTGATTGTGCTCAAAACCAACCCTCGTCCTAAAGGTCAGAAACCACCCATACAAAATAGCACAGCTGATGGTCCATGGTCCAGAACTTCAAATTGATGTTATTGGTCCATTACCTTAGGTAAGCATGGTTTAAGGTATGCTTCGTAGTGGTGGATATTTTATCAAAAATGGGTTGATGAGGCTGGCTATTCCAGTACGAAAGATGCCATTTAACAACAGCAAGAGTGTTATGGGAACATATGTTTTCTTATGGGGGTTTCCCACAGATCATGGAATAAGAGAGGGAGACACATTTTACAGGTCAGGTTAATGCAGAACCCTGTGCGTTGTGGGGCATTCAACAAAGATTTCCTGGTTCTCTTACCACCCACATTCTGCAGCTTGTGGGAACGAATGAATAGAACCTTAAAATCCAAGAATAACAAAAAATGTTATGGGATAAAAGGGAATACATGGGTAGATGCACTACCTGCTGTATTACTAATTATTAGAGGACCATCTCTTTCCTCAGGAAAATTTACACCATTTGAACTATGACGAAGACAAATGAGATTACCTTCCCATTAGAACAATCTTTATCTACCCCCCAAAAAGATGCAATAGCAAAGTACCGAATGGTTAAAACGGTTACAAAGATTGAAAGTACTACGTTCACAGGCTGCATCTAATATACAAGAAACAGAACCAACAGACTTTTCAAAGTTCATCAAAATAGGGGGGTAAGGTACTGATTAAAAAACTTTTCAGGAAAATAGCCATGGAAGCCAAAACTGGGAAGGTCCACTATGACCTAAGACAATGGGCAGGTTATGTACAAGTTTTTAAAAGACAAATGGTAATGATAAACGCAGACAGCAAGTTCTGTGGTGGGTCCATGCGGGACAATGCAAATTATACATAACAAACTAATGATATGGTTTTATTTAACAGGAAATGAGGCCATAGAGCTGGAAGGAATATCCTGTTTTCTGTGGTGTTATTTGTGGTTAATAGTTTAAACCGACCAAATCAAGTCAATCAGGACAAGGAAGGGAAGACAAGGAAAACAAGAAAGTCAATTTCTATGGGAACAAACAAGTGAAAACAATCCAAAAGTATGGATTCAATAGTGCCACGAAGAATTACCATAGGTTCAACAGGTATATATTTTTTAAGTCAAGAAGGAGAGCTATGACAGGATGTGTTGACCTTTCGTATTCAGATGGAAAAAAATTACTATTGACCATTGTGTTGGCACCTAAAAAAAACTGAATACAATGGATGAAGGGTAATTACCAAGTAAGACATCTGGGGATCATGGGAATGGAAACATTGTGGACTTAGCTTTTGGACATTTCCATCAATGGAAAGGAACTTATTCAGAGGAAAGTGATCCAGAGGTTAGAGGACAGGTACCAACAAGACAATGGAACTCTGGAGCCCAAAGAGTTTGGATGAGAATTGTGGAACCAAGGACTTAAGTCCAAACAATGAGGGGAAAACATGGAAGGCACATAGGTTTAGAAACTTAATAGAAATGAGATTTGTAGCACAAGAAATATTTGTCCAGAGGTAAAAGTTGAGCCTACATCAACTAAAATTGATGAAGGCCAAAAATATCGGTTAATATGTAAACCAGGTTAACATTACCTCCAGATCAGAATCTCTTGGGCCAAAAAAACAAAATTTCCGGGGAAGTGTGACATACGGAGCATATATGGCAATCAAAGAAGTACTATAGGTAACAGCATGGACAAATCAGAGTTTGGTTTTAATGTAAAAAATGTACACATAGGGATAAAGAGTTTAATCAGGGTTGATATAATACAAAATGAACACATGTGTAAAAACATCTAATGTGAAGTTTTGTTGTTGAACCCCCAATATGCTAGGGGCACACCTTGTACAAAAAGAAAAAATTTAAACCATCTAGTCCGTTCCAAATCAATTATTTCCATTCAAAGCCCATTTTGAAGGATGGTAAAATTTTGTACTATGTTATGTGGCATTTTAATACCCTTATTGGAAAAAATCTACAAAAGATTTACTCATGTAGGAAATATCTTCACAGATGGAGCAAGGAATGGTGGTGGTTTGGAGGAACCAAAAACTGAATCATCCAGTCAGAAAAGAGATTGATTGGGATATTCTTGGAGGAGCAGGAAACGGTGGGAGCCACTGTTAACCAGTATAAGTATTAGTTCTTGAAAAAGATTGGAAAGTGCTGGATTGTTGGAATAGTAGAGGTATTCACGTCCAAAGGAACATGATTAAATTTTGAATCACATGGTGATATTAAACAGCCTCAGTGTTTGCAAGAGATAGAGATCACTTTGGAATTGTTACAAAGTGAAAATTCTGCACAAGTATCCAAGGGCTTGTATGGAAAGTCAAACAGAATACTCGGCTTGTATGGGAAATTCAAACAGAATACTCTACGGATCTAAAGTAGTAACAGCACAAGCTTTACAGGAGGTTTAACCTTTGGGAACAAAACAGTCTCCAAAGAATACAAATATGGCACCTCCACACACAGATTTATGGGTAAATAAGTGGATAGGACTGTGATAATGAATGTATGGGACATCATTAATACCTATTGCAGGAGAAGAAAATACCCGTATATTTCCATGACCGTTGTAGGTCGCCCGTCAGTAAGGCACTGTTAATGTTTTACAAAATTACATATGTAGAGATTAATAGTTAGTGATCCACACAGCAGAAGAGAGCAAGTGGGTGGATTTGTCTGCATTTAAATGATTAAATTGGTGCACATCATCAGCTCAAGCAAAATTTCCATTCCGTTCCACAATCATACTTCCTGTACAGTGCAATTAGGAACAGAAGTCTGCTGGGAACTGGTGAATCACTGAAGCCTTCTAAGGTGTAGTTTCATGTAATGACAGATAAAGAAGAGGGGGTAAAAAGCTAATTTCCCTACATGTAAAGTAACATTACTCTAATAGAGGGTTATATTGTATTAAGATAGTCCAAGGGAAATATATATAAGTGAAAACACGAATTTAATTATTTCCAGGATTATATTTAAGGATGTTAATTAGAACCTCTAAAATTTAATATCTCCAAGTAAATGAGTTCACAGGGAAACCATTCTGCTTGGAACTGATTTGGAAAGGTTATTACATCCATTTATTATTCTGCATGTATTTGCCATAATTGGTATAAGTTACAAGTATTTTTAAATATGCAGAATAAGATAGAGACATGATAGGAATTTACAAAAAAGATGAGCAAGGAGAAAAGAAATTGTTATGAGAGTGAGAGAAATGGTCAATCGAAATAGTGGACTAAGTTCTAGAAAGTTGTCTCCTCTTTTGAACGAATGGGCCATGAATGATGTGTGAATAAAAATTTCTAGAGAGAAAAAGAAATTAGGGGGGCTTGTTTAGAATTTTTATAGTAATAATTTAATTCTACATTAAATCTTTTCACCCACATGATAGAGGACCAGAGTAAAATCCCAAGGGGACATGGCATTCGTTAGAGTCTAAAAGAAGCAACAAATCAAAATATACAGAAGAATGTCAAGGCATAGCAAAAAAAGAAGCATTCCATAGGTGTAGTGTATGTATGTGTGGAAAAGGAGAGAAACAGCTTGTTTCTAGACATATTCTGAGATCTCGTTACACACTTCAGATTAATATGGATAACTGCTCTATACTTTATACATATATATATTAATTCAGGTTGTGAATATATATTATGTTTAAATATTTATTTATGATGTATTTTATCAAGATATATGTATGTGAAGGAGAAGATATTAAGTATTAGGCAACACTAGATAATACAAATGGACCCCATAGAATACCAAAAATATGGTTGTCTGGGGACCTCTGTGAGTTCATCATGACGTCCATTACATTTTTAGCAAAAGGAAACTTCTGATTTGGATGAAAAAAAACGACGATGTAAACAATCAATTAGTGGTTTCATAAATTGGTTAGATTTCAGGATCAACTACGGTCTAAAATTGTATAAAAAGTCACCACATGAAGGACATATTCAGTAGCAGGAGTCTCCAGGCGAAGAAGGACACCAAACCATCACTCTACTCCAAGACTTCAGCACTTTGGCAAGAAACCACCAATAAGAGACCTGTTATTCTGACAATACTTCTTGCAGGTTTTGTAGTTTGCTATTCCTACCTTGAAAATTGTGAATAAAAAACTCTTCTTCTGACTTTAGGCATAAAATTAAGAATCCCTAAGGAGAAAAGGCATTCTTAGGAAGGGACAGGACAGACCAACAAGTCTACAATAACTAGCCATCCCTACAATACAGGATCGCACAAATCTTTGTCAAATTCTAGGGAAATTTGATACTTTGATCACCTATAAACCTCCCTAATCAATTTTAAGCTGTGGGTTATGCAATATAATTACTTAATAAGGATGTTGCTTGTTACTTAAAGCCTTGCTCATAATCAATTAGCTGCTCAACTCTCAGCTCCAGTAGTACACACAAAGAACAATCAGCTGACCTCATGGATTGGGGAAATTACGGAAAGTTGTGTGAGGTTACAGCCGTCTTATAGGTGGAAGGGATGTACGAGGTACCAATGGCCCTGGAAAAATGCCAAATTGAAAAGGGCGGTAATGATCCTGTACTGTTCTGTAATGAATATTTATTATACAAAAACATATAAACTGCCCGAATATGTCTCATGATGACAGTGGCATTTTATATTCTATGGCAACCAACAAATTACTTCATAGGACGTTGCCACAAAAAAATTGCAATTAGGAATGCTAATTCCCTACCAGACATTTGAAACATTCTAAAGGACTGGATTCAGGAAGCATGTCATGACAGTGAGATACAAAAAAAAGGTTTTCTGAAGTTGTAACGCAGGTAAGGGAGATTCATCAGAAAAATGTTTACAGGTGGGGAATATGGGTCATGTGATGAGAGATTGTAGGTACAAAAGAAACGATCCCCAGACAGAAAATAACGGTATGGACATATGCAGCACCAGGAAGAGGAAATAACCAAAACTGATGCTACAGGTAGTTAGTCCGCTTGTAAAAGAAGTGGCAACAAAATGAAGGGCAAAATAGGAGGAGAACATGAGGACATGTAATAAATCCTAGTCAAAAACTAATCTTATTTTAAAACAAAGGATGGCACCCTGTAATGTCCCTTGTATGTCATCTGACTAGGGACCACGGAAGGCAGGCCTAGTATTTCAGGTACGGTAGGGGGCCATCGTACAAAAATACTTCTAGATTACTGGGTGCCGCTGTCTTCACTTACAAACCTTAAATTGAAAGGAAGATACTGAGGGGTAGCAAACAGATCATTTGAGAGGCTTTTGGAGGACAGCTAGTCCCTTCAAAACCAATCTCTACCAGTTAACATAAAAAATGGTGAGCTGGAGTGGAACAGTCTGTGGCTACACATGAAGGCCACCCACAATTGTTGGTTCTGATTATAATGAGAGCGCCGGGTTAATTATTGATCTTGTAAATGGGTCTTGTGGAAAAGCATCTCGTTAAAAGCAAGTACAATATGTTTACAGACAATTATGGTTTATTGCATCAATTAAACATCTGATGATAGCTCGATCCAATCACATATTAAAAAACACAAGAGATGACAAGGCATTGGCTAAAACCATCTTGTGGCAACAGAAGTGTGGGCAACATCGAAAAATCAGGTGGCAGGATTTCTAACATGATTGTCAAGTTGGAAGGACCAGATCCTCCACCGCAGAAGCAATACACAATTCCTGTGGAATCTTTGGCCACATATAGAGAAAAACAATTTTGCGATAGTTAAGCCAAGGGGTTTAGACAGTAGTTCAGTATGCAAGAACTCACCACTTTTGACCAGTAAAGAAGCTAATGGCTCCTGGCGTCCCCATATTGATTATCGGGCTTCTAACAGATATACTCCACTGTCATATGTTGTTTGCCAAAATGGCCTGATATGATGAAAGCTCTAAGCCACACTTCAACGTCTACAGCTCCCTTGATGTTTCAAACAGATTTTTCTCTATTCCGTTACACCCTGATAGCCAGTACAATTAACTTTTACATTTTAAGGAAAGCAATCCCATTCTGCACCCTAACACACGGATTACCAGTACAGTCCAACAGATTTTCATAAAGTATGACAAATTTTGAAAATCCTTTTCTGAAACCTTTTGGTAATTCAATATGTTGATGACATCCTTCTACAAACCTGACACAAAAAGAGCAACACTACAAACTGCTCTCACACTAATTGAACAGTCAGGTCTAAAGTGCATCCAGCCCCAAAGCTCAATTAGGAGGGAGTTTGGTCATTCTTTCGGTGTAATAGTTTCAAGGGGGGTAGGACACCGATCCAAACAAATGGTGAAAACTATCAGGAAATTGCCAGACCATACACAAAGGACAGCATTAAGGCCCTTCTAGGAACTGGTAGGATTAACTATATGGGGCATTGTGCACAAGAAGGAAAAGTGTACCAAAAGGACACGAGGACATCCCTTAAGGACTAAGAATAAAAAGGTTTAGCTTCAAGCTCGGAAAGGGTTTTTTCAATGTGAAACGGTAAGATATGGAATTGTCTTCCAGGGGACGTTGTAATGGCCGGGTTTCATTGGTCAGTTTCAAAAAAAAAGCTGGATGGAGTGCTGCAAACAAGGACTGTTGCAAGTTACTGGTATTGATACATAAAGTAGAGGTTGATCCAGGGAAATTTCCGATTGCCACTTGAAGTCAGGAAGTCAATAAATTTGGGGTGTTTGCCTTCCTCGGATCAATAGTAGGACAGGAAATGAGATATTGCTAGATGGGTTGGGACTGGATGGACGGTCTTTTATTCAACCCTAAAATACTATACTATTCTGCAGAGAGTTTATTAAAGTTTTGCAGATAAGGCCGCACCCTTTATGATGTGTTAAAAGGGGACAAACGGAGAAGCAGATCCCTTGAACTGGAATGGAGAACATGAGAGTCGTTTAACAAGATTTAAAAGATCGGTCTCACTCAGCACTTACCTCCCTGCTTTGCGTAACTCCAGATCCCAATTTTGCCTTGCCCATTCAGTACATGCTTTATAATGCCAGCACTCACTGTTATATTGTACAAGAGGCAAGGTAAATGGGTAACAGGGGGATAGTTTTCCAGTGTTCTTACTCCAGTCGAAAAAAGGGATTGATGACTGCATCAGAATTCTGGAGTTCACTGGCAATTCTAGCAAACCAGACATATGTTGGATTTTCAAAAATAGTCTTGCAAAAACACCATACTCCAATCAAAATGGTCTCTTGAACGGACCCTAAGTGAGTCTCTCCAGAGGGGTAGCAAGGTGGTTTGTTGGACTTATCTCCCCAAAACATCATTGTTATCCCATAATGCTAACTATCTCCTACCACAATTAATGACATATGAAGGGAACCAACCTGATTGTGGGGAAATACCATGGAGCCCATCCAGGAAGGGTCAGATTAAATGTACAGAATGACGATTTAAAAATATGGGTGGATGATCTAGATTACTGGGAAAATGACCTTTCACCACAGGTTCTGCCCTGTGGGTCACAGACAAATATGAACAAATACGGAAATATCAAGTGCCCCAAGAAGTTTTTTCTGCTCAGAGGGGGAATTGAAGCAATTAAGAGAAAGCCATTATCCTTCAGTGCCGGTCCCATTGTAATATTTTCAGACAGGTCACTAACAGAATCCATTGACAATTATGGATATAAAGGGGTTTTACAGATGCATCAGGGAAAACCCTTGTTCACAGTACAGTGTGAGAGACATATGGGACAGAGCAGTGTAGAGCCCGCAGAGTTGCAATATTAAAGGTAAAAGCCCATCAGAAAAGGAAACGAGAGAATGCAATTGAAAACAATAAGGTTGACTCTCTTGCAAAAGAAGCAGCTGCTAGTGGAGGGTCAATTGGATTGCCATATGATACTGAAGGAGAACAGGCATGGGAAGAACATAATCAGGGTGGGCAAGATAGCAATGAGATTGCCCAATGCCTTCCAATAATTAAAACCAAGATGCCTTGTTTAGCTGATGAACAAGCTAAAGATGAAAATTTGGCTGAGATAAAAGACAATATCCTAAAGGGAATCACAGAACAATGTAAGGATTATATATTGCAGGACACTATTTTGTTAAAGGAAACACCAGAAGGTCCTAGGTTTGTTGTACCCTGCCAATATCAATATGATATAGTAAAAGAAAATCACAGACTTACAGGGCATATGGGTATAGAAGGAACCCTTCATTTCATTCAATCTAAATTCTGGTGGAAGAAAATGAAAGACACTTGTTTCCCAGATAGTGCAAGAATGCCTTATATGTGCTCAGATGAACCCCAGACCAAAAGGCCAGAAACCTGTCCTGTCCAGAGTGCCAGTGGTGGATGGACCATGGCAAAGTCTACAAATTGATTTTGTGGGACCATTGCCTACTGCCCCAGGTGGATATAGATATCTATTAGTTATTATAGATATATTCTCCAAATGGATAGAAGGTTTACCTTTAAGAAATGATTCAGCTACTTTAACTGCCAAAGTGTTCTCAAGGTGGGGTTTTCCAAAACTTATCGAATCTGATAGGGGCACACACTTTATAGGGAAAATCATGACAGCTGTCTGCGATATACTAGGGATACAACAAAGGTTTCATATTCCGTATCACCCACAATCCTCCGGGGTGGTTGAAAGGATGAATAGGACCATAAAAGAAAGACTTAAAAAGATGGTGTTCCAGTCAGGTCAAAATTGGTTGTTTCATTTACCTGCAATATTAATGGCTATTAGGGGATCACCCGCAAAGGGAAATTCTTACACCCTATCAACTAATGACTGGAAGAGTAATGAATCTCAGTCACCCAGGTGATCCCAAATTAAGCACCCCTGTTCGAGAATCTGCAGACAGGGAAAATTTTGTAATACAAATTACAAAAACAGGTACAAAAATACTTTTGCATTTTGCAGCCTGTAAGATGGCACCAAAAGAGAGGGATCAATTAAACAGACCCAATATCTTTAAAAATTGGAGATCGAGTGATGGTAAAAAATTGTTCCAAAGTCATCATGGGATGCCAATTGGGAGGGTCCCTTTATTTTTGCTTTAAGTGACCAAGTGGTCAAAGTAAAACGAATAAGTGGGGAACGAAGCAAATGCATGAAAAAGAGGGGAATGGAGAAATGGGTTCATGCAGATCAATGTAAAAGATATTACTCATATTCCAAGAGGTGTTCGGATTTCGGTAATTTTACCTATTACACCACGCCCCTCTATCTACTGGACTTTATAATTGACACATCTGGGATTAGTTACTAGTGTCACATTTGTACTCTGGTTAAAGTACAGAAACTCTTTTGTCCCAATATACACAGGGGGTCTTTCTGTAGATAGCGATTTCCCCCTCCCAGAACACACACATGAAAAAATGATTCTCAACATTTTTCAACACTTTCTATATTGCCCGGCTGAACAAAATATCTTGATTCTTTCAATACAGGGAAATATCCTATTGGCTCCATATTCCATTTTACCCTAATTGCATGGTGGATAGTTTAAAACCTTGGATGTAAACGATGGTGGCGCTACCAGTAAGAATTCCAATAGAAATATTCTATAAACAGATTACAAATTGGTGGTGCTGTGAAAGGTATCAAAGATGGCTGCCTCACATTTATCAAAATTATGATCACACCAGCCAACCCAGGTCCTTATAGTCACACATTGTTGGGTTTTGTAAAATTGATGATTGGTGTACTGTTCTGTTGTTGTCCTTGTAGTATTCAATGATTTGTTTGCGCGCCAATACTAAAAGAGTCACTTATTTTATCAATAAACCAAGGTTGGATCCACATCACTTCTCGTGTATCTAAAATAAAGAACAAGAGTCAGAATCAGGTTCT